>OZ038379.1:172180603-172303103 GCA_964036045.1 Eutreptiella sp. 'Long Island Sound 2002'
CCCCCCTCCGTCTCTCATCTTGACATCAACGACATCCACGACGTCAACGACCCCTCCCTCTTGAAGCAGCAAAGTGGTGGGCACATTTGGGCTGCCGTCCGCATCTCCGAGGCACTCGCTCCTTCATTCTCTGCACCCCCCCCCCATGCCCCAGTTGGCATCTTCACTCACACTGTCCCTGCGTAGCCTGGCCGGTTCAAGTGGCCTCCTCCCTATCCCCAGGGTATGATCATGGAGAGCAGTTGAGGGGGGGGGGGGGGCTGGAGGAGGGTGCAGGTTTGCTCATCCCCGTATTTTGAGGAGGGGCTGTCAGCGACTGCGGGGGAGCAGCCCATTGGACTTGGAGGGGCACGATCATGGTCACGCTTCGATGCCACAAATCTGAGACTGGGGAGTACCGCTTGGGGTCTGGATGCGGGTCAATGTCAAGTTCCAAAGGGAAGACCAGTACCTAAAGGTACGTATCGAAAAGTGTAGGGCCGTTCGGGCGGCCGCTTGTGAAAGTAGCAACTGAACACGGTCGCTGTCGGAAAGTCCCGCTCAATGTTGGTGCAATACTCATCACCCGCCAAAAAATAAACAATCCGAGGAGCCGCCTGCAAAACAAGGCATGGAGTCCAGAGGCAATGGGACAGACGCCTTGACACACCGCAAACTGCACCCGAGGTATGTACCCCACGCACCCCTCGTAATCCCCCCCCCCCATGTCGTGGCAGTTCCCCCCTGGGGGTGGGGGAGTATTGCACCACCAACCCGTAACGCTTCAAAACTGCAGCTGTGCATGCACAACACCGGTAGTGTGAATCACATTGAAAAATGATGTTACTTCTGTGCACGTGCCCTTTCCACAGGCACTGTGTGAAACATCTTTTTGCGACTCCAAACAACTTTGAACTCCTGGACATGCTCACTGGGCAATTCAGGTATAGGCTGAGGGATGGAAGACGAGGAATGCAGACCTTCGTCCTGACGCAGCCAGCAAGTCTGGCTGGCGGCTGGCTGTACCGTAGTCCCCTGGTGCGGGTGCTGGTGTAGGTGCTGCCGAAAAGGCAATGGCCGGGATGTCTTGCATATGGGGAAATGCAAAACATTTGGGCCCTATATGTAAGCCCTGTTTATTGCAGGCGGGGCTGGGGGCATCTGCTGGGCTTCTCTGCCTGGCTCCTCCGTTGAGCGCCACCCTGGGCTCCCCTTGCCTCTCTGCTTGCTGATGGAACCGCACTACCCACTCCCTTGTGCCCTTTGGCCCTGTTCAGGTCCTATTGAGCTCTGTCTGTTCCCTGCCCCACTACTGTGGGGAGTGGGTGGTGGCAGCTCTTTCAGTTCACCGCCACTCCGCTGCAAGTTGTGGGGAATGGCTTTTTCTGCTGGTCGTTGCCTGTGGTTGCGGGTAGCAGTCCCCGTGTACTCCACGCCTACTGTGGGCAGTGGGTGGCAATTGCTCCTGCTGGCTGCTGCCTGCACACTGGGCAGTGGTCCGTGGGGGTAATGGGCAGTGGGTGTCCTTCAGTTCTTGAAGGGGGCAGCGGGCAGCGGGCAGCGGGCAGCGGGCCTCCTTTTGTACACCGCCGCACTACAAGGGGCAGTGGGCAATGGGTATCCATCTGTACAATGCCGTATTACGAGGGGCAGTGGGCGGTGGGTATCATTCAAAACACTGCCACAATGTAGGGTTAGGGAGTAGTGGGTTTCCTTCTATAGACTGCCACACCACAGGAGGCAGTGGGTAGTTGCCGCACTGCAGTGGGCAGTGGGCAACGGGCAGCTGGTGCCCTTGAGTACACTGCCGCATTGCAAATGGCAGTGGGCAGCAGGTCCCCTTCAGCAAACTGCCAGGCAGTGGGTATCTTGGTGCTAGTGGGGGTGCTAGTGCTCGTGCTGATGCTAGCCCCTGTGCTGGTGGTAATTCTGGTGCTCGTGGGGTGCTGGTGCAAGTTCTGGTGCTGAAGCAGGTGCTGGTGCCGGTGCTGGTGCTGGTGCTATTGTTGGTGGTGGTGTTTGTACTGGTGGTGATGTCAGTGCTGGTGTTGTCGCTGGGGTGGGTGCTGGTGCTGGTGTTGGTGCTGGTGCTGGTGCAGGTGTTGGTGCTGGGGTTGATGCTGGTGCCGTGGTGGTGGTGGTATTGGTGCTAGTGCTAGTGCTGGTGTTGGTGCTGGGGATGATGCTGGTGCTCGTGCTGGTGCTGGTGCTTGTGTTGGTGCTGATGCTGGTGCTGTTGTTGGTGCTGGTGTTGGTGCTGGTGCTGGTGCTGGTGCTGGTGATAATGATGATGTCGGTGCTAGTGTAGGTGCTGGTGCTAGTGCTAGTGCTTGTGATGGTGCTGGTGATGGTGCTGGTGTTGGTGCTGGGACTGGTGGTGGTGTTGGTGGTGCTGGTGGTGGTGGTGCTGGGCTGGTGTTGGTGCTGGTGCTGGTGTCGATGCTGGTGCAAGTGCTGGTGCTGGGGCTGGTGTTGGTGTTGGTGCTGGTGTTGGTGGACACTCGGCTTGCATCTTGTGGCTACTGGCTTCTTGTGGCGCCGAGTGGCCCTAAATGCCTTCTGGCAGAATGTGCTCACCTCCAGTGGCATCTTGGTGGTGTTGGTGCTGAGGCTGGTTCCGGGGCTGATGCTGGTGCTGATGTTGGTGCTGGGGCTGGTGCCGAAGGCGCTGTTACCAAATGGCAATGGCCGGGATGGTCTTGCACTGCTGGGGCTGGTGGTGGTGCTGCTGCTGGTGTTGGTGAGGTGGTGCTGGTGCTGGTGCTGGTGTTGGTGCTGGGGCTGGTGCTGGGGCTGGTGCTGGTGCTGGTGTTGGTGCTGGTGCTGGGGTTGGGGCTGGTGCTGGGGCCCACCCGTTGAGCCCTGTGCACTGACCAACCCGCCCGCCGTCCCTGCAGGTGTGGCGCTGTTGAATGGTGTTTGAGTGGCGAGTAATGAATCCATGCGGAGTGGTAGAATTCGATCTTCATCTCGCCCCCCCGCTGCCACCGCTATGGCCGGGGCTGTAGCATGCACCCGGTCCTCATGGTGGTACCCTCATGGCACCGCAGTTGCTTTTGCACTCCAGGGGCGCAGGACAACACCGCCCTCCAAGGCCTACTGCTTCCATCAATCACCCCAACCCCGCCTGTGCGAACTACGCCACGTGCCTCGCCGCTGTGGATGCCCTTGTTGCGACCAAAGGCACGGAAGAGTGACCCCGTGCACAAGCCCCGTGGTGCATCGGTGCATGCGGCAGGGCCCGCGCAGCTGTGCATCAGCACGTCAGGGGGGCCATTCACATTCACGTCCGCCGCCCCCTTCAAACCCCCCCTTCCCCTGCAGCATTTTGCTCCCCCACTTCCAACAGACACACACACACTCTCTCTCTCTCTCATCAACAACAGCAGGTCGCACAACCGACATGGCACTGGACACCGCAGCAAACAACCCGCCTTCATGGAACACCCCCCTATCTGTCGTGAGGCCACACACCCGTCCAGTGGCATTGCTGGTTGCAAGGATGTGGTGCACGGCCCTGTCTGCGTACTTCACACGGAAGAAATGCGTGAAGACAATGATGGTCTGCGCCTGCATGGACTTCTTCATGTAATCAACGAAATTGCACTCCACAGTCAAAGGGCACGAGTGCAGCGATACGCGGACTTTGTCCGTGCCTTCGAGCCATCGCAGAAAATTGTTCAGTGGCGCGAAGTCCGTGTGAAACAAATGCGACGGCAAACCTGAGAACGAAAACCGGACGCCCTTGGCAGGAGGCACTGCGCAATGACATGCACGAGAACACAGCATGGACTGCTCCCTGATGTGAAGCCCACGCCCCCCAAGACCGGCCCCCTACCAGGGATGCATTAGAAGGGAAGGGACCTCAGCGGTGGCCCCAGGAGCGGTTGGACAGGCGGTTGGAGGGGGTTGCCAAAGCGGTTACTGTGGGTTACAAACGCCATTGAGGCTGGCACTTGGCGTCAGGGAGACAGTAGCTGCGCATAGGCTAGGCGCCCTGGAAGGGGGGGGCACTTGCTCATCTTGTGGGTCCACCTATAAGGGCCTGCAACCCGTGGCCTTGCCCCCAAAATGTGCAGTCGCACCAAACCGCACGGTACACGTGGCACGGGCTTGTGAGTAGTATGTGCACACAAAATCACACACATCAACGACTGATAACTTTGGGTGCTTTATGCCAAGGAAGGGTCCATTCTCAAACACAACCCCTTGTTCAGCCACCACACCGAGGGAGGAAACAAACGGAGTATGTGGTGCAGCAACTCAGGACCTGGCCACAATTTAACACTACGCGTGCCCTTTACCAACAACTATGTGACCGCGTTTGAGAGGAGGGGCTTATAAGCACCGGCAAAACCCTTGTGCCCTTTGTGATTGAGCCCCCGTAGAGCACAATGAAGGATTCTCCTTGGGTCGGGTAACTTGCCCCCAGGCTAGCCAGGACCAGTTGGGACTCATTTGTGTGTGGCACCCTCCCCCTCCACCAGGGAAAAGTGAGCAGAGGGCTAGGAATAGAGATAACCACTTCATTATAGCAAGATGGGGCTAGTTCCCTTGCGGTGCAAGGGGTGGGAAACAAGAGCACGCGCGCATGATAAGGGCCGAGGGATGGGGATGTCCATGGAGGATGCGTTGGTTTCCTTGTGCAACACCCCTACTCTATCCTTGGTGTTTTGGTGGTGCGCCCATATGCAAGAGGAAAAAATGGCCACTGGGTGGTGACCAACAAAGAATGTGCATGCAGCAACTTGCAGCGACAATCGTGGGAGGCTGCCCTGAGCTACAAGTGTGGCACAGTTTCAGCCCCTGTCAATCAATCTAGCAAGGCATCATAAGATGAAAAGTTACCCAAAGAGAGAGCAAAGGTAGTGGGAATGGAGGAGAAGAGGGATCATGCAAGGAAACTCCCGCCATAATTGCAAATGGATGCCTTGGTTGCAGTTATCGTGGTGACCAGCATCGTGGTGACCAGGCCATAAGCATGAACCGGGCGATAATGCCAGCTGCAGGAGAGACGAAATCGCAGGCAATGCCCTCACCCCATCCAGGTAGGTCAGGGAGCTGGACAATCGGAACAATGCCGGATGGAACTGCAGATTGGACATGCTACGAACTGAGATGGCGGATGAAGGACATGTCACGGCAGGCGTGGCTGGAGTGCGGTGCCAGGTCCACACCTGACCTTTTGACCCCCCTGTCCCACGCATCTCCCATCCACTCCCACGCCCCCGTCACCCATCTCTATGCAAAGTTAGCTGACAACCAAGGCGCCTCATCATGGGGAGGATTGCTCTGTAACCAATATCTGCCCAATGCCATTTCTGTGATGGATACAATGTTGTCGCATTTTCGGTGAAGGTCCGCTCCACACAAAACGTGGAAACATTTTCAACTCAATCACGTATTTTGGATTTGTAGATAGCCTTAAGGCTGCACAACCTGTGGAGCAGGGCAAACACCATGTAGGTGCCCACTTGCCTGCATGCCCCACTGTTACAACTAGGGCGTGTGATAGGCTAGGAGAGATGACCTCTTGCTTTAGCTCCCCTTACTCCAGCAGAGGGACGAGGGCAGGAGGTCCAGAGTGGGTTGAGGGCCCCTCCCCCTGCCTCTACTAGAATGTACCTAAGGCTTAGGAAAGAGCAAAACTGTTGGCCACTCAGCACATGGGCAAGTCATAGTTGCAAGGGACAAATCAACATCATCGTGCTTGGGCACTCCAATGCTCTTTCACCTATCCAATGCAAAGAGCATGCATGACACAGGGAAGAATGCTCATTGCCACTTCTTGTAGTGATCTCTATGATCACTACAAGGGTGAGTTTGGGGTGTGACATACACCCCATGCCTCATGGTGGGTCGTGCTGTGCTTCAAGCGCACTTGCTTGACGCTAGCCCCACTCGGCCATGCACCGATTCCACACCAAGGGTTGGGGGGGAAGGGGGTTGGCACAAGGCCTTGGTATCTGATTGTTTGCCTTTGGCGGCGCCTATTGGCCTCTCGCCACTGCTCATTCTGACCCTCTGTGGGCCCGAACGTGTTTTGGTTGTGTCAATGGAGCCCCTGGATGACTTGTCCTGTTTGACTACTCCAGGGTCGGCTGTCCCGGAGACGGGCTGTTGCCCGTGCCGTTGACCAGGTGCATCCGGATGCACACTCCGAGTCCATGCTGGGTTTGCCGACTCCATGCAGCACTGACTTGAGTGCGCTGGGGTGTGCATCTGCAGGATAATTTTCCTGACAGGGGCTTCTAACAACCACATTGATTCTTTCCCGTTTTCCCTTTCCTTGTTCTTTTGCGCTCTACACCGTTTTCGGCGAGCATGGTCTGCCCAGTCTTGTTACCCTCCTTGGTTCGTCCCTTTCCCCCTGCCCAGTTTCTTCCCCGCCCTGCCCTGGGGGGCATCGGGTGGCGGGGGTGCGTGTTGCTGTAGGGAGGGGGTAGAGGAGGGGGCGAGGGAGGGGGAGTGGGGGTGGGTTCGTCTCTCCCTGCCCCCTCCTTCCCCTTGAGGAGGGAGATCCTGGCTCAAGGCGGCTCCTTGTTGGTGTCGGTGTGCTTGGTGTGGGTGGTTTTGGCCACTTGCTTCTGCTGGCCCACATATCCCAGTCTGTCCTGGGCGTAGTTGCATGCTGTTTGTTGGCATGATGGCCTTAGCTGGCGCGGCGGTGGTAGACCATGCACGTAGCGCCCGCCGTCAGTCTAAGGGTTCGTGACCGGGGCTAGTTCCCCTTCGTACGCGTCCCCGCAGTTGGGGAGACGGAGGAGTCCGCGGCCTCCCCCCCCCCCCTGTAAAGTGTCTGTTGGCTCATCACCCAGGGTCCGCAGTGCCCCGGGCGTCTTTTCTGGGCTGTCCTTTGCTGTCCTGGGCTGCCCTCTATTGTTGTTGCATGGGTGAGCGCGTTCCGCCATTGTTGGTGTCGATGCTGGTGCGGCGTTGGCAGAGCTGCAGGGGTAGTCGCTGAGGCGCGGTGCTGGGGGGTTCCAATCTGAGTGGTGTCAGTGTTGCTGCTGGTGATGTGGGGGGGGGGGGGGTAGAGGTATTGAGGGGTTCCTGACCTGGTCTCTGCCACAGACCAGTCTTTTTTCGCCAGGCCTTCGGGTAGAAACCACTGCAGTGGGCACTGGCTGCAAAAAGCCATACCACACGGCCACAAAAGGGGTGATAGTACGGTTTGTTGGCGTACGACAGCATGAACCCTCTGTGCTACACGAAACCGAATCTGATGCCAGCTATGCATCGTCGTCTTCCTCATTACACTTGTGGACACCCCATGACTCCAACAATTGTCCAACAAGAGAGGGGGCAGGGGAGGGGAAGGGGGTCTCAGGGGGATTGCCCCTGCCAGACCGAAAATCCACGCCATTCCCTGCCCCTGTTTCCACTTCGTTTCAATCATCGCTGCGCGTTGAACATTCAATGGCATGAAGGAGTGCTCTGCAGGAAGGCTGGAGGGGTTACAGGGCAATGCAACCAGTGCCCAGTGGTGCAGAAAAAATGTGGGATACACTGGGAGACCTAGGGAATTTTGTTGGGATACAGTGGGATACATGGGTGACAGTGCATTGACATGGAGGCAAAATGGTGGGAAATGTGGGGAAAACAGGGGTAATGGGGAAGGGGGGGGGGGGCATATTCCAAAAAAGGGAAATCTGGGAATTTTATGCACAACGTTGTGCCTGTAGGACGCGGTGGCTTGAGGAAATGGGCGTGTGTTGGAAAGAAATCAAATGGACCGCCCCCTCCTGGTCCGCGCAGCCACTGCCACCCACCAGCTCCACTCGTTTACGGAAGTCCTCCCCTCCTCCTGCACTGCATGCTGATGCCCTGGCCCGATCCTGCGGCGTGCATCCCTCTGCCACTTCTCGTGCGGTGCGGTGTCCGGCACCCCCAGGCTGAACGCCAACACCGTCCGCCTCCACCCGGTGTGACCCCGCCGACGAGGGTCTCTGCGGACTGTGGTGCACCGGGCCCAGCAGAGCACAGCGGACCGGCGCAGAAATAGGGCTCGGGGGGGGCACTGTGGGGCCATGGGGTTGGGGTGCACTGGGGTCCACAGGAAAACACATCGGGATACACCCGGACCGCAGGCCCTGGGGGCGCTTCATGGCATGGCACTGGACAATGCCCCGACATGCCCCGGGGGCATTGGGGGTGGGGCAAGAGGTCAGAGATACCGTTCCATACGGCCACCTGCAGCGCCCCGTCATGTGCGGGGCGCAGCCCCAAAGCGGTCGCGGTGTCCACAGGTTGGGACAGTGCCACAGTGGACACGCGCTGCGCTGTGCCTCCCGGCGAGTGATGGCCCCCCTCCGTCTCCGTGGTGATGGGGACCCTCCCACTGGCCGCGGGTGCCTTGGGCGCCGCTGCGGTGCCTGTGACAAACGGGGCCCACACGGGGATACGTGCGGAGGGTGACGGGCGGAGGGGCTGTGGGTAGTCCTGGGCCCTCACATGCGACAGTGCCCTCCTGCGGGGGGGGACCTGCTGTCCAGGGGATGTCGCGCGGACTCCCGTGCCTCTTCGCCACTTCTGCAGACCCCCAATCCCCCTCCTACGGGGGAATGAGTATGAAACATGGAAAGTCAACGGATTGTCACCGCATAGCCCCCCGTTGGGGGAGGAGGTGCCATCCACATGAACGTGTCCTGATCGGGCCCCGTGGCTCATCGGATGAGATCAGAGGATCGGGGGGGCAAAGCGGCACCCAGACTGCAGAGGGGGAATGGAGGGTGGAAGCAAACAGTACGCGCCCATTGCGGTGCATGGGACGGGACACCCTTGTGGACTGGGCTGTGGACTGGGCATGATTCGTAGGGGCTCATTGGTAGAGGCTCACGGGAGATACGACGCCATTTGCCGGGCCTGCTCACTCACTCGGCTCTCACGGTGATGCGCATGCCCCGCGACTTTGCACACTGTGTACACACCGAAACCCTCCAATAATGAGTCGGATGAATAGGGCGAAAGTGGCTGACAAAAAAGCGACGTGGTGTTGCAGCCTAGCTTCGTTGCGACGCATTGAGGCCGTGCTCCAGGGGACATACCACCGCTTTGCGTCGTGCCATTCAACCTCCGTTGGGCATACACCAGGGACGCCTTGACTTCGCTCAATTCATGCTCCAGGGCAGCATTCCTTCGCTCCAAATCTGATGCAAAACACAGGCAGGTCACGACACAGAGAGGTCTGCCGGGGGAGACTCTTCCATTGGTCACATCGAGCTTCCACCTGCGGATCCATCAATATATGCAAAATCATCACGAGATGTACCCCCCACCCACCTGCCCCGCGCACCCAAACCGCCGCAAAACAGGAGGGGGCGCTGTTCACGCCCTGGCGAACACAAAGAACGAGGGGGCGCCAAGGGTCCCGAGGCCTCGCATGTCATGGTGGTTACGCATGCTTTCCTTCGGGGCCTTGTCAAGAATGGATATGTGGGGATGGGGGAGGGGGGTGGCATGCCGTGGCGGGGCCGGGCACCATCACCACCGAAACCCCGCCGCCATGCAAGAGCGCACAACGCATGGGGCATGCAAGAGCCACGGGGGACTTGGTGCATGTGTGCTTCCAACAAAATGTTCGAAACACATGATGAGGGGTGTGACCAAGCGCCATGTACAACACGATACTTGCGGACAACCTCGAATCATGTACCAAACCCTTCCAATGCCCCTCCCCCCCCCTCCCCCCCGGATGGCAGAGTGCACCCCCCTCCCCGCACCGTTGATGACAAATCAACGTGACGGACCACGGTGTGCGATCACTTGTTTCCCCCCACCTTTCCATGTGTTGCCAACACAACTCATCCAAATGCATACGCAGATACTACCCACGCCTCCGCCCCCGGCAACCCGTTCCTCTTTGCTCGGGACGAATGCGATCCACTAGTCACCATCACTCACTCGCTCCATGATCGCGCACGCACTGGAAGCCTCTTGAAAATCGCACGAAAAAATACTGTACGGGGCGAAGGGTGGGGTTTGTCGGAGGGCAGCGTTCGGGGCAGAATCGCCAAAAGAAAACAAAAAAGAGCGAGAAGTTGTACACATCGGGCACGAAGGGGCACCAAGCAAGGCCGTTCACCCAAAATCATGACCATGCGTGAAACCGTCCCACAAAGATGGCCATTTCGATTGCTCGACTACTCAATCCTATCAACATGGGCCAACGTATGTACCGAACGATGTGCAAAAGCAAGCCTAGCAAAGGGCTCATCGGCTTGATCAAACGACAATTGACACTATGTGTCACGTGGCTCGGGGAATAGGGTGCCCCAAAAGAAACCCCTCAAGAACCCAAAGTCATCCGTTGATTACTTGAATGTGTCCCATCTGAGGGGACACCGAGCATCAAACCTTTGGCGTTTGGGGGATGGGGTGGGGTGGGGCGGCGAGTGAAACCAACGACATCGGGGTGGTATGAGAAATGGGAAAGAAGGTGACAACAAAAAGTGGTGGGCAAAAATCGTGCTAACATGAATCTTGGGAACGGTCATCGCTAGCGATGCCCATGTTTTGCCACACGTGTGACAAGCGAACATCCCTTGGACTCATCCAAAGGACAAACCGCTTGCCATATCATATGGCCCATATGCCAAAAAATACCGCACTTTCATATGGAAGTGTGGCGGGACAACCTGAGCGCTCCAAAGTTTGGGTTACGGCGAAGTGTAGTATAGCGATGACCACGATGAAGATGCCCAATGAGCGAATCACTTTGGAAGCACTTAATGCCATGTGTGGGGCCCATGTGCGTGAGTTATCAAAAGTCGTGCTTGCACACAATGTACATTTGGAGAATCTATGAAAAAGATTCGCAATGCGTCAAGTTGGACATGGCCTCTTTGAACAAAAATCAAGAGCAAACGACAAGCGTGCGATGCCTATGGGGTCCGGGTGCCCATATGCGAGCGGAGCCACGGACAATAGAAGCAATGACCTGCGGGCGCCCCTCCGCAGCCCCACATGCACCAATCTCCATTCCCCGCGCTTCCACACCACACACACACACACACACACACACACACACACACACACACACACACCTCTTTATGCTACTGGTTTGCAGATTATGTCTTGTTGACACCGTGGAGCTTTTGCTCGTTGCCTTTGGCATTGCGTTTCACACACACACACACACACACACACACACACACACACACACACACACACACACACACACACACACACGCACACACACTTGAAGTAACCGTTCTCTCCCAAGCCGATAACGTATGCCACCAACAAAAACGTGGTGAACGTGAGCCACGGGCCAATCCACGACCCCACCCCTTGCACGGATCAATGGGGAATTCGGACCCCGGCCGAAGCCCTTGAGGCGGGCCGAAACCACTGAGTGCGCCGATTTTAAAGCACGAGCCACAAAATGCAATACCACCACCGGAAATGGACAACTTTGATGCTAGTGTCGCAACCAAAGTTTATGAAGGGAAAGATGGGTTGGCAAGGTGAGGCAAGAACGCAGGAGAAAGAAATGGAGAGCGCACGTGGTGATTGAGAGTGGCACACAACAAAATAGCAAGGAAATAATGCACCGTGTTTTCTTCTCCAATAAAAAGAAGGCGCAACTCGTTGTGTGGTGTGGCATGCAACAAGAAAGAAAACCAACAATCCATGTTCCGATCTTTTGATAAAAAACAATGCAATAGCGACGACAACAAGTAGCAGCAAAGAGCTTTCTCAAACGGCCGTAACCTTTCAGAGTAGTCCACGAGTGTTACGAAACCACATGTTGTGGATCTCCTTCCTGAGACTATCTACACACAAGACACACATAAGCCTTGATGTGGTAAGACAGAAACAAGCACCATATGTCCTTGAAAGCTAGCTCAGCGCACACAACTATTGAGGATGATTGAAAAGAAAGGATGTTGCTTTGGAGGTACAAGTTTGGAAAATCCCCCGACCCCGATAGAACACCCCTCCGCAACCCCGCCTCCACTTGTGGCTAGTACCCTCGCCGTACGGGAGGGAGAGAAAGGGAGGGCGCAAGACGCACGACACATAGGGACCGCAAATATGGGAAACAAAGGGCTAGGGTTGCCCACCGTCTCCAAAATGCGAGGGCTAGTGTCCCACTTTTTCTCTTTCGGCCAAATCAAGCGGTGCATGGGTGCAAGCATGCATTGTGCAATACATAGTCTGATCGCGGACCTTAGGGCACCTCAAAGGGGGCAAAAGGCGTGTTGGCATGGGGGTGAGACACAGAAGTGAAAAAATATCCCCCCCCTTTGCGTTTTACCCTTAAAAACTGCACGGATCATGGTGAGAAAAATTCTGTTGGACTGAGTATTCGTTTCCACAACCGCGCAGTGGCTCCTCAGTAACTCGCTTCAATGATGATGTGCACGGCACGGTCAATGACACTAGCACAAACCATCACGAATGAGATCCATTTGGGACATGCACAAGATTTTTTTCTGGGACATACACAGCGGTCGGGAACGGCGATTTAAGTCTATCGCCCCGCCCTTCGCGATTTCAGCCCAGACGCCACTTTCGACCCCTCCAAAGTTGAAAATTGACCGACATGGCTCTAAAAACAGGTGTGAATGAAAAGAGAGGCACCTAATTGACATATTTGAACATAATAAGCATTAGGATCTAACCTGATTTGACGAAACAGCTGGAAGTAGACATTGATCAATCAAACTTTTTCGAAGGTGTATTTGGTCGTACTTGCTCGATATTGATTCCCGGAATCAGCCGAATACCCACCGCACCCGGCCTTTTTGGCGCATCATAACTCATTTATTGTGTGGCCGAAACAATCAAGCCCAATCAAACTTCAATCAGGCTTGTTTGCCCCCCCCTCCCCACCCTCTGGGTTAATCATCTATGCAGCCTAGCTCACTCTCACCTATTGCTTCTCCTTGTGTAAACCAACCCAACAGCCAAAGGGGCTTGCAAGGATAAAAGGGTGGATTTGGGTTAGGTTGGTAGGAGGGCTCAAGGGGCGGCGCGGAATTGAGATACGGTTGCGCTTCCGCGCCGTCCATTTTCCGCTCTCTCCAAACGATTATCTGAGGGTACGGAACGGTTTAAAAACGGGTTACATGGCCAAATACATCCATCAGTGGCTGATTTACCGAGTGGGACTGCCACTGCCGCTGCTGAGGTGGGATGTCAGGTTACCCTAGCATAACAACCGGTTGATCTTTTTGGGTCCTGGGTTCGAACCCCAGTGGGGGAAAATCTTTTCTGACCAGCCGGTGGGCCCCAAAAGTGGCATTTTGGTTGCGTTTTAAAACAGGACAAATGTTGGGACAATAGGCATAGATTGATCCGAGCATCCCCTTGAGCCTCGATGTTGAGATTACAAAAAGAGTTTCGTGTTCAGGTGATAGCTTTGAGTGCCCCGTGGGGTTCGAACCGGGAACCCAAAAAGTTGCGGTAGTGTGTGTTACTGGTAGAGTACCACAGGATTGCAGCATCCGCTTGCGCCTGTTTGTATATAATACGTACAAATTTCCATAACTCGCCAACGGACAGGGTATCCATAAATCTTAAGATTGGAATGTACCTTAGTTTACATTCTAAAGAGATCCATGAAAAGAAATTTTTGGATACGCTTTCCGCTCGAGAGATATGGGCCACATCGGTGCCAAATCAAGGCCAAATCGGAGGTCTGCTTTGTGGTCTCAGCACAATATTGTATATCACCAAAAAACCTGTGTGCACTAAAAATCAGGATTCCGGATGACACAAAGACAGGGGGGAGTCTATCGTCCATCTTTTAACCCAATTTGATGTATTCAAAGTCTATTTGCGTTGCGACTGCGATATCTCAATTTCGCCCCATCCCTTGAGCCACCCTAGGGTTGGGTTGCGTTGGGTTTTACACGGTTTTACACAGCCTTGCGTTGGGTTTTACACGGTTTTACACGAGCCTTGCCAGTGGAAATACACTCCCAGTTAGAAATACATCTTCAAGAACAAGCATTTAGTACAACATCTTTGCTCTCACCAAGCATCTCAATATCCCCCACAGCTCATCATACCACTGAAATGCAAACCAAGAATTTTTGGCAGAGAAATTGAAATGGGTTATGAGCAACTGTTTTCCATATGGTAACATACCTGGTTGGGCAGAGATTGTGATCATGCAGGCAATCCTGCTACTTGGCTACCGCAACTTGCACTTCTTGTGGTGGCTGAGTAGTGTTGGTCCCCAATGGGGGTCAATACACAGCTGAATTTTTGGTAGTGGTGGCAAGATGCGCTTGCGCGTCAACCCACCATCCGGTTACTTGTTCTGGCAGTGTGAGGCCGGTTCACATGGTTCATGTCCAACAGTCGTTGGGCCACAATCCCAAGTGCATTCGAGTGGTATCATCCATTTCGTTTGCTGACGATGGTGGCCTTGTCTCCTCTGCTTCCCCTGCACTGGTAGGACTCCCCGTGGCAGGGTTGTGAAGAGGCGGGAAGGGAAGTGGGCAACGGAGCACCAAGAGGTTGATTCCTGTTTTCATGCATAGCCGCCGCCCGCAACTGCATCGAAACTTTTTAACCGTGTTGTGTTATCTTGTTGGAAGGTTCTTTTCGTGTCCTCAGGTTCGTGGTGGATCATGGGTTGCCGTGGTGTAGAAGATGGGGTCGCCTGCATTTGCACCATTCCACCTCAATTGCGCCTGCTTTCTAAAGACGCCTAACCAACCGTTGACGCCATTTGCGTGCCGGCCCTTGTCGTACCACTGACGAGAGCTAGCCAAGTTGGCGACGGAACGGCATGGATGCAACTCCGTCGCTAGTACGTACTGTCACAACTTGTTCGCATGGAGTGGTTGGTATGTACCGTGTGTCATGCACGTGAAGCAACATGACGGCAATCCGCGGAGGTGAACCACAACGGAGAAAATTGTGAGTGGAAACAAATTGGTTCATTCGTGTTGGCACCTTAACATTTCATAAAATGGGACGGCACCGATTTTAGTGGTGTCCACATTAGGCTAGTGGCAAACCCTAGGACCCTAGGTCATGCGTTAAATGGCAAAACCACATAAATTCGATTTCGACAAAGAATTAGTTGTGTGTGCTTCGCTGGCTGATCGCCATGGCTTGGTGGACCTACGCCACGACGAAGGTGGGAAAACCTATTCATCAATGCATCATGTTGGCGAGGGCGAGGGGCCATGCAAAAAAGGGTGGTGTGCGGAAGGATAACCGATTTGTCCCCGATGACCGAACGACGAATTTCATTCTTTTGGGGGTTGCACGGAGAAGGTGAATGTGATCGCTAAGAAAAGGGTTCCCCAAACCTGTATGCTTTGTGCACATGAGGCCGACTAAATGTGCGTCATTTTCATGGCTTTGGTCATGGCTTAAGGCAAATCAATGAACTATGGCAATGGCAAGCGAGGGCAAAAAACCAAACGAGGGCAAAAAGAACCTTTGAGGCTAAGGGCAAAAGGCAAAATTGGGGGGGGGTATTTTTCGCCTCCGTGTTGGCGTTGTGTTAACACGCACAACACAACACAACACAACACAACACAACACAACACAACACAACACAACACAACACAACACAACACAAAACACAAAACACAACACAACACAACACACCAAAGCACTACACAACACAGCACAACACAAGAAACACACCACACCACACACCATAACACAACAGAAGACAACACAAGACCACACCACACCACACTACACCACACCACACCACACCACACCACACCACACCACACCACACTACACCACACAATACGAAATCCCCGTCTTCTTGTGTTGCCATGGGGAGTATGGGGGGGGTATTTTTACCTCCGCGTTGGGGCTGTTTTAACACAACACAAGAGGGGGAGGGGGGAGGTTTTTCACCTCCGTGGTGGCCGGCTGTGTTAACACGCCTTTTGCCCGAAATACATTTGATGGGGACGCCGTGGGCACTTTGCAGCGTTGTGCGTACCATGCATCATGCGTCTCTGCATGGTGGTGTTGTGTTGCAGTGAATATTGAACACGGTAAGCATACATGGGTGTGAAGTCAACGTATCACACGTCAACACACGGACCTAACCCAAGGCGTGATCTTTGGTGTGAGTTGTGAGACGGTCGCAAACGGAAATAAGGTTGGATGGGGACCAGCACTCGCAGACGACAACGCAACGGAGAAGGGAATCCGAGTATAAACTGTGGGTGAGAGATGTGCGGCGACTCCTCACCTTCTTCTTGTGCTCTTATGTCGGACCATGCGCTTACATGTGGCTATGCCTCGTTCGAGTGGATACTTGGTGGGGTGGGAGTGGGGTTCTCTTCATCCGTCTTGGGGTTTCGGACTGGGGTGGTGTTTCCCTCGCCTTGTGTTGGGGTTGCTTCTCCACCCTCAAGTTTATTTTCAGTAGTACACGTGATACACTCTCGTCAGCGGCACAACATGAAAGCAAATCCCATCACACAAATTTGGGAAAACCCGTACAATTTTCAATTGGTAGGCATCACGTGATCATCATGCCGGCCCTTGTGCCACATGTGTTTTCGAGTGTTCAAACTCAACCGTAATCCACAACTTTGCATGGTACCACATGGCTATGTGGATGTGGGTAGTATGGGTGCATCAGCTTTAGGGTCAAAGGGAGGCGTTCCTAGTGGGGTTAAGGCGTCATTTCACAGGTCCTTGGTCGAAATAGAGCTCCGTGCCGCAGAAAAGGAGTGTGCATTGATTTGATGGATACTGGCATGCACAATGGCAGGATCAAGGGGTGTGGGTGACCATGAGTTGATGATTGGAGCCGACACCATGTGCTCAACGCTGAGGGGTAGTGCACCCAACAATTACCAAGAAGCGGGTGCAACGTCTTTCTTAGCGTCAGCCGTTCCTCACTCTCGTGTATCAGCTCTGTGCATGAACAGTGCCCTCGTTCTGGAGCCGCCTGCTGGCGTTGCAGCCATCTGCATCCATGGCTCTGACGAGCTGCACGTGATCAATGCAATCCCTGGGCTCGTCGACGCAGTGCAGGGCGCTTTCCCGTGGCCCGGCGGCATAGAACACCTCAGGGAAGGCGCTGATGGGACCGTCCAGTTCAAACTCTTTGGGATGCCGTGGCGCGCGGACGATGAGCAGGCCACTGGCAGCCAGCGCCTGATCCTGACGATCCTCCGCGCCGCTGCAGCGAGTGGGGCTGAGCTGCTGGTGGCGTCGGATGTCTCGCGCAGCGAGGGCGACAGCAGCAGATTCTTCTTCGCGGCCGGCGCGCCGCCGCAGGCGGAAGTGCGCCTCATCTGCCTCGCCACCGCGGGCACCGACCACCTCCGGCTGATCGGCGCGCCTCCGGAGCACGGCCCCGCTCTGGAGGGCGCGCTGGAGGCGGCCATTCGGGAGGCCTGGCCCAAGGGCCTGCGGGCCCGAGACGACGACTACTATGGGCCGACGTGGCAGCTCCGCGGCCGCCCCTGGGCCGGGCTGGGTGAGGGGGCGGCGCAGGCGCCGGGGCTGTGCTGCGCGGTCCTGCGGCGGTTCGAGGCCCTGGGGTACGTGTTCCACACGGCGGCGGACGTCGCGGCGCGGGGCAGCGCCGCAGACTCGCTCTACTTCCGCCACGACCCCACGGCGGCGGCCTCGCCCGCGGGCGCGTACTGCGCCGTGTCGGTGTCGGGGGACGGCCGCGTGCGTTTTGTGAGCCTGCCGCCGGAGGAAAGGGGGCGGGGCTTCCGACGGATCCGGGCCGCCATCCTCCGCGGGTGGCCTCCGGGCGTACAGAGCGAGCGCATGTGTGCGGGACATCCAGAGTTGAAACTGATGGGTAGCCCATGGCAGCCCGCGGCCGCCGAGACGGTGCATGCGCCGCTGGTCAACGCATTGCTGGGCGCGATGGCGACGGACGGCTGGCGCCTTGCGGCGGTGTGCAACCTCTCTCGGGACTCGAGGGCGAAGTGTTCTTGGGTGTTCTCCCGGCACCGGGGGGCGTCGCTGCCGTCGCTGCCCGGGCTGCTCTGCCTCAGCCTGCGCGATGTGGAGCCTGTGCGTGTCATCGGGGGGAGCACCGCCACTCGTGCAGACGCCAGGTCTGCAGTACGGGACGCTGTGGCCGCGAGTTGGGGGGCTCCACTGGAGTCGGAAGGAGCTTTGTTGGACGACACCGCGGCCCCGCAGATGGACGTGGAGGGCCACGCAGGGTCCCGGAACGAGACCGATGCCATGTCCTCCCGCAGCTTCCTCTGTGACCTTGTCAAGCGGTTGCTCGAGGCTGGGCTCCGTCCGGTGGCCACCGCAGCCGTTGACTGGCCGGTAAACAGCTGGTGGGTGCCATCCCAGACCCAGAGCCCCGGTGCCTCTGCCCATGTCCACAGGTACGCCCCGAGTCAAGCCCATCCGGGGGCTCACGCCCATGCCCATCCCCCGGTGTGCCCATGGCAACATGGTCCGTGGCCTGTCACGACGCATGCCCGGGTCCAAAATGGGATTCTCCTGCATCCCGCCGCCATCCTGAGACAATATCACAACCAAACAGCAGTGTGAACAGCGGTGTGCCTGATGGTTAGTGACCGTGTCCGTCTTGGGTGCTGCATTTCTTCTCGTCTCAGGCTCTTTCAATTATCAATTGAACCTCAATTCAACTCACGGGAAAGAATATGAGGAAGAGGAAAGGACACACAACCAGCCCCACAGCCCTGCAGGTTCCACAAGTGTTTGGGCCCAGTCCCCCCTCATTGCCTCCAAATTTCCACTCCGTGGGCGAATTCTTGGCCCTTCTTGCGACGTTTTCAGTGTGACCAGAGGAGAAGTACTGCTAAAGCCCCGTTGGCATACTTCTATGTATGTAGTTTCGGGGGGAGGAATGTCCCTCTCTCCTAACGACATTTGCATAGACATACCGAAGTTTGTACTTAACCACCAGACACCCCAAAGGGTGGGGACAAGAAGAGACAGTTGCTTTTTGGATTGTTCCTTTGGATACTGAAGGGCCACGTCCCCTCACAACCCCACGGACGTGTTTTCACGGCCAGACAGAGAAATACAATAGTTGCCCCCTGTACATAAATCAGCCCTTGGGCTGTCTTGTTCTTAATTGCATTGCCAGTCATTACCGTTGTGGGCTCCCGTGTTGTTTTGGTTGTTGTTAGCGCACAATTCAACACCTGTTGCTTTGCACCCAACCACTCCTGGCCTGGAGCTAATGTTGATATCAGCCATAAATCATTCATTTACCTGGAAACCTGACCTGTGGATCCATTGTGGTAGCCCAGGCTTGTTGTTATTCTATGGTCTCGCTGCAAGCAGCCGTGACTGAAGTGGGCAGAAGTCAAAGGAGAAACAGGAATTGGTACCACATTCCAAGGCGTGGCACTCCCCCCTGGACAAATATACATATATACCAAGCATCAACAAGGCATTTGCACGGCACTGAACTTGCATAGGTGGGGACTGCCGAGTAGTGTGGCAGTTTCACTCACCATGTTGTGCCATTCGCAGCAGTGTAGGGAAGCAGAACAAGGTGGTGGCAACCATGGCCACGGTCATAGCCCCAGATTCACGGTCGATGCTGCACCCATCCCCAACCATCCTGCATGCATCCCCCACAAATCGTGCCGCCATCTCTCCTCATCTTGATGCACATCCATCCTGATACTCGGCTGTCAAGATTGAATTTTGCTGCTCCCCATTGCATTTCCATTGCTGGTTTATCACGAGGGGCTCACAGTAGTGGGGGTTGGCATTGCCTTGTGGAGCCCCTGCTGTTTTGGGGTTGGCGCTTCCTCGCCTTTTCCTCCTTGCCAATAGCCAATAGCCCGAGGCTTCCCGTTGCACTCCATTCCCACTTCCCTGATGCTTCCCTGCTGTTGTTCCTGTGAATACTGAAGGACCGCGTCCCCTCACAACCCCACGGACGTGTTTTCACAGCCAGACAGAGATACACAATAGTTGCCCCCTGTACATAAATCAGCTCTAGGGCTGTCTTGTTCTCAATTGCGTTGCCAGTCATTACCACTGTGGGCTCTTGTGTTGTTGTTGTTGTTGATGTTGTGTTGTTGTTGCTGCTGCTGCTGCTGCTGCTGTTGTTGTTGTTGTTGTTGTTGTTGTTGTTGTTGTTGTTGTTGTTGTTGTTGTTGTTGTAAGCACACAATTCAACACCCGTTGCTTTGCACCCACCTACCCCTTTGGCGCAAACAAAGCTTGTTCAACAGCAAGAAGCCTACTTTTCACAACATGTGGAGCTATGGATTTTACAGTCCCAGTTTTTCAGATGGAACAGGAATCGGTCCATTTGCTGTGGTTTGGTATCTTTTGCTTGTTGGGAATGAAATTTGTTTGATTTGCTATACACTTGAATTACACATTTAAGTGAGGTGAACCTGTGTGCATTGTGACTCCAAATTTTGACTGCCTATGTTGAGCACGCGTGCGCAAGGATTTTTGTTGAGTTCCAGCATGCGCTAGGCTTCGAGGAGTTTGGTCAACATAACCACAGGGTATGCTTTTGAAGTAAACCCACTTTTCAATGAGCGCAAGTAAGTTCCACTGTGGTCAAATTTAGTTCTGAAATTCCCCGCTGGAAGGTTGTTGCCAAGATTAAGGTTCGTAACCAGTTTGACCAAATAATCGGAAAAACTGGTTACGGGCAGTCACCGAAGTTTATTTCCTAAACAGTCGGCACAACCGGTTATATGTGCTCGTTCTTGGCTTCTCATTTTGTGCACATTGAAGTGACCATCCACAAGCCTCCAAGAATCAGCAACATCCATGCAAAAGCCAACAGCAAGCATCCACAACCACCATGGTCGCACTTTCAACCAACAGCATCCCCCCCCCACCCCTACAACAAATTCCTGCAAGAGCCCCTGCCCCAAGGATGACATGCGGTTCCCGAGGGGGGGGTGTCAACAAGTCCCAATCCTCAACGACAAAGCTTTCAATTACGGACCAATTTGGCAAATATGTTTCGATCAAGGTTGCATTGTTGTATGCACGAGAAGATAGCAGTGCGGGATGGTTGATGTTATTTCCTAGAGGTGCTGTACAATTACAATCTTTCCGGGAAACCATGCATGAAGTGCACGCATAGCAACAATTCAAATCATCTTGACCCAATTTTAGGCAGCATCTGTGGCTAGTAAGGGGGCTCACCGTGCACTGTGCGAAAAGTCGGCTGTTTTCCACCACCAGTAGCCACCCAAGGTCCTGAATTCTGCACCCTACCACCCCCCTGCTGGTACACCAGGGATTTTTTTTTTAGTCTGTGCTTGCCACGGGTCCCAGGGTCCTGAATTCTGCACCCCATGCTGTTTTGAATTGATCATACATCCTTCTGCAGGTGGGTGGTTTTCAGGGGTGTTCCCGGGATAAACAACGTAATAATTGGCGCTGTGCGCGCGCTGTGCGAAAACGCCCCCTAAGTGCCTTCAATCCTTCAATGACCACGCCCATGCATCCGCTTTGCGGCCGCAGCCATGACCTTGGTTGCCACCTCAGGCAGCCCCTTGGTTGCCGCAATGGTATACATGGGACACAGATGATTTGTTTGGTAATATTCATTCTGTGGTTTTGGGATTCACAATTGGTGGTTATCCTTCGCGTTAGTGGGAAGAAGATTCTTCGGAGGCCATCAATTTGCTTTGAAGTGTGTCTTTACTAAGAGTGATGTGCTGCGGTGGGTGGAGGAGGCTAGACAGGCTGCAACATGTTTCTTGTTGAGTCTGTTCATGAGATATTGATAGTAGTGTTTTGTGATTAGAGTACAGGATCCAGGTAGCGAAAAGTAGGGCCGAACAAGGATGTCATGTTCAATATGTTGCGTTGGATGCAGGTCAAGACTCATTGCTGCTTGATGAGTCAAAACTTATAGTGATGTTATGGCCGTACTGTAGGACTTGAAGCTTTGTGATCTGGTCGCATCGAATCACCGTGTATCGATGCGAGTACAGCTTCATACTCATGCTAACACACATGCAGCATTGAACTCCAAGGACATGCAACCTTTGTACGGTTTGTTTCAGCTTCCTGATAATTTGATAAGTTTTGTTGGTGCTGAGTGTGCTCTTGTAGGTGGGGAGTGATGCATTGCTCTTGCACTCAAGAGATGTCTACAGGGCAAGCCATTCTCATGTGATATTCGGTCCTTGGGGCCTGCCAATGAGGGGGCCAGGTTGGTAGGAGGGGGTCCAGTAGGACTTAAAGCCTAAACTTTCACGTCTAAACTGTCACAGATGATCATGCTATTGAGTTGTGGCGCCTTTGCTCACCTATTGCTTTTTGATAATAATGAGGTTGACCAAGGGCCAACACCCAATGGCTCCCAGGGTCATGCACATTTTGGTTTGGTACAATTCCTTTTTCTGCTAGGCCAAAGCCTCATGGGATTCATGAAAAAAAACGCAATTTCTTGCCATGCTTGCGGTGAGTGTTTGGTGTGTGCCCCCCCCTCCCCCGTCTTGCGCAAGCAGCGCCTTGTGTAAGCACCGGGACCCGCTGTGACCGCCGTTTTTCTGACCACAGTTTTTATGGTCAGAAGCTTAGCGGATTGTGTGCCAACTGTCAAATGTCATGATTCGGATGAGTCCTCCTGCTCATAACAACATTATGCTTGGTACTGCAAACCACTGCTGTTTGTTTTGCTGCGATTCTCGGCCATGACTAATATTGTTACTCCTGCTCCACAGCCTGCCCCAAAGGGCAAGCATGTGCAATTTTTCAAGATCAGGCGCAAGGCTGGAAAGGGCTTCTATTCTACAGCTTCTGATGCCCCTGATGGGCAGTGAGGACCTCCAGAACTTGCCGCAAAATGCTGCACGTTGTGTTCTAGTGCCCTGTTACGACAATTGTGCTTGGGGTCAGGGACGGGCAGGTTTTCGGTGACCCACGTTCTTTTGGTACCGCGCGTTGCGCGGAAACACCGCCTTGTCTAAGCACCAGGACCCGGTGTGACCGTCGTTTTCCTGACTTTCCTGGTGCTTGCGCAAGGGGGGGGGGGGGGGTATGAAGCTATTTTGCGACGCGTGGTCGTGGGTGTGTACGTCAAACGTGCGACATGTGTGTGCATGTGAAACGCAATGCAAAATCACGGTCCCAGCTGCTGAGCGGTAGGAGTTGTAACCCGCCTCCACAACACCCGGGATGAAGAGCGCGTCCGGTGTGCGCTCGGTGGACCCCTTTCACGCAAATCAAACGGATTGTTGACTAATGCGGGGCCATCAATTGTGCCACAAGTCACACCCATTGTTCAATGGGGTGGGAGGCACATGCAAATTGAGGGCCTTCTAAGCAACCCGCCAAGGGGTGCTTCACGCCATGAAAAACTGGTCCCTCAAGCCAGCGATACCTATTTGCTCATTTGGCTGTGGATGCCCTGCAATCCGATCCGGAGCCTCCCGGAGGCCCACTCCGGGGGGTCACGCTGTGGTGTCCCCCTGTGGTGAGATGTCTGGGCCATCGTCCCATGGTTCTCCATGCAATGCAAAGGCCTCGATGGGCGATTGGTGTTGTCCCATGCCACATTGCTCGCGGAGCTGGCCGAGGCTCGACAGCCACACCTTGGGCACCCGCAACTGCATGGCCTTCATGGGTATGTGCCCGCCTTCGTGGGTATTCATGGTTATCTGCGTTGGGTTGCATGGCCTTCATGGGTATTTGCTCTAGAGCAATTGCACAGCGGAGACCACACATGGCGGAGGGCGTCAGTTGAGGGACACCCCTGATTTACGGTACATCGCCTCAGGGACGACGGCGAATATCCGAGCACCATTCCGCCCCATGTACTGTCTTGCACCAGCCCTAGGGATGGATTGGAAGGGGGGGAGGCCCCCCCTCTCCCCCTCCAGGGCTATGCCCAGCCACTGTCCCCCTGACGGCAGGTGCCAGCCTCAACGGCATTTGTAACCGACAGGAACCGCCCCCAACCGCTGTGGCAACGTCCTCCAACCGCCTGCCTAACGGCTTCTGGAACCGCCTTTGAGATCCCTGCCGGTCTAATGCATCCCTGACCACCCCTATGGGCATTGTGGCCGTTGTGTCTGTCTGAGGAGCTCCTCACGCTTTGTGCTCGCCCTTGCAGACACGGTTGTCCATTGTGCCTGGGGTGCACCGCCGTCTCGGGAAGACTGGCACACAATCCGCGATCATGCATGTTGTCGTGTGTTTAGGGACAATGGGCTTGCAAGATGATGAAGACGCGGCCATGTACTACTGTGAGTCTGATTCAGGGGACTCCGACTTCTCCAGCCTGTGGGGCTCTGACTTGGACGCCGTGTTCTTCCCCACGTTCAGCACTCGCCCCACACTACTGAGGAGTGGCCCATGCCCGCCCCGAGCCCTGGCATCGCACCGGACAGCGGTCACGGACCAGCACTTGTGGGTGTTTGGAGGCCGCCGGCGGGGCCCCAGGGGCCCAGAGGAAACGGACATGTTCCAATACAACCTGAGCACCGAGCAGTGGGCGGAGGTGTACAGCCCGCTGTCGCCCCCGTCCCGGTGGGGGCACTCCCTGACGGCGGTGCCGGATGCCTCGGATCCCTGCGGCCGGCAGTTGGTGCTGTACGGGGGGCAGACGTTGGATGGGGAGGTGTGTGGGGACTGTTGGGAGTTCAGTCTGCGGACCTGCACCTGGCGCCGCTGCAACAGCTTTGCCTCGGACGTGATGCCCGCCCCCCGGGTGTTGCACAGCGCCGTGCTCAGCGACGCGCTGTTGGTGGTGTACGGGGGCATGGGGGGCCGGGGGGAGTGTCTCGGGGGCGTCCACCTGTTCCACAAGGAGGCGCAGCAGTGGCTGTCCGCGCCCGACCCCCCCGCCGGCAGCGGCGCGGGGCCCGGGCTCCGGTGCGGCCACTCGGCCGTGGTCCACGGGGGGCGCATGTACATCTTCGGGGGCCAGACCCGGCGGGAGCGGGGGCCGGGGGTGCCCGGGAAGAGCGGCGCCGAGCGCGTGCGGCTCAACGACCTGCACGCGTACGACCTGGCGACGGGGATGTGGTGGGAGCTCCGGCCGCTGCACTCGGAGCTGGTGCCGCCGCCGCGGTGGTGCCACGCCGCGGCCCTGTACGGCCCCAAGATGGTGCTGGTGGGGGGCTCCGACTGCGACAACGTCATCTGCGGGGACATGTACGCGTTCCACTTGGAGTCGCACGAGTGGGAGAAGTACATCTTCCCGCTCAAGGCCAAGGACTTCAACGTCCCGCTGCAGCGCCACAGCCACACGGCCGACCTCGTGGGGGACGGGGAGCTGCTCGTGATCGGGGGGTGCCACTTCCAGGGCCAGAGCCGGCGGGACATGCTCCGGATCATCGCGCGCCCCCTCACCCTCAAAGAGCTGGTGGCCCTGCACATCCTGCAGCACGACGTCCCCTACCGCGCCGCCCCGGTCATGGTCGCGGCCCCGGGCCCCTGGGGGGACCTCGTCCTGCCCCCGGCGCAGGGGCCGCCGGGCCGCGCGGAGCCCCCGCGCAAGCGGCGCCGCAGCACCCGGCCCTCGGGCCTCAAAGTGCCGCGGCCGGAGCACGAGGACCTCGACTCCGTGGGCCCCTCCTCCCCGTCCCTGTCCTCCGGGTCCCTCTACTCGCCGCCCCCCAGCGCGGCCTCCGGCGCCGAGGACATGTCCCCGGATGTCATCGGGGGGCAGTGAGTCCCGGGCCACGGGGAAGGGGCCGTGGGGGTGCGAGATGTCTGCCACCGCTGCCGCTGCCGCGCGGGCGCAGAGCGGCAGGCGGGGGGCGTGCGGAGGGGCCCCGGGCGATGAGGGGGCGGGGGGCTCTGAGGAGTGCTCGGATCGCGTCATGGCCTGCGACGCGGTGCTGCTCGGGGCCCCGGCGGAGGAACGGGCGGGGGGGGCTTTCAGGCTCCAGGGAACAGCGTGTCCCGGGCGCGCCACTGCGCCTCGGGGGGCCGCGCGCGCCTCATCCCCCGGCCCCCGGGCCCGGGCGGACTACACCGCCCGCCAGGAGGTGGGGCATGCGCGGCGGGGACTGCCCCCAGGGCGTGTCATTTGGCTGACGCGCTCTCGGGGGTTGTGGGGGTGAAGGTGGGCCTTTGTACCCTCTGCGGAGGTTGTCCCCAAGGACGTTCGGTTGGTGCTGGTCACCGCCCCGCATTCCATTTGTAGTGGCCGCATGTCATTATCCCCCCGTGAGCTGCAGGGCTACGATCGGCTTGTGCATCAGCATTTCCTATGGTGTCGATATGGACTCAGAAATAGGTCGAATTTACAGGTCCGGTGGTTATAGCTTAGCGACGGCCTTTGGCGTACCGCTGCGTCTCCACTGCATTGCATCTGTCGGTGGCCCGCCCACTGGCATCTTCGTGTCCCATCTTCTGTGACAGAAAGGTACCTATGTTCTTGTAGGCCACTGACGAGCCCATTTCCTGCGCTTTGTGCTATTTGCCGCCTGTGCACACGTGCCATAGCCCAGAATTCCTTCGGGGGGGCTGCCTGCAAAGCACATGAGGCCGACTGCCTGGGCACATCATCACAGATGGGGTGCAGCACAAGGCACTCAGTGGAGGCGGCCCCATCCCCATGGCCCAGGGACCAGGGCCGGGAGGCCCCTCTCAAGGACCCCCCCCCTGCCCCCGTGCACCTGTGCGGCCCCACACCCCCACGCTCCCGTGAACCACTGCGCGCCCGCACCCTCCGCAGCCACACAGTCTGAGCGTGTGTCCCACCGCGGCCCCCGCCTGTGGTGCCATATCTCCATATTGTGCCCCTACTTTTAGCCTATAGATTTAGCACCCCATGAGGGCTGGAACCTGTAAAAATGGGTGGCCCGGATGCTTTTTAGTCTGGTGGGGTGCTTTGTATGACGCGCGCTCATGGGCTGTGCATTGCGGCGTCGGGGGGTGGCGCGTCGCGCGGGGGGGCCTCCCTCTGGGTCACCCCCGCGTCATTGCAGGCCACTCCCCTTCTCTTGGCACACATGCACCGTCCAAGGGCCCCATCACTGCACAACCGCGGCATCCACATCCCGTACCCATTTCGGCGCTTGTGGCAGAAGGGGATGCAGTCCCCCCCCCCCCCCCCCGGCAACCACCGCACCACCTCAACGGCACTCACCACGAGCATGCGCGGGCACGGGCCCCCTCGGGTGTCGACGCAAGTCATTGCCGCAGATCCTGCGGTGTTTGACTGTCACAGTCAATCGAAGCCTTTTGTCGCATCTCCTCCCGATGGAGGATGAAGCTGCGGAGGGGCAGGCCCTTGAGGAGTGCGAATGTGTGTGGGAGTGGGGGCGCTTGCCGGGCGCCGTCTCGGCTGCACGTCTCCGTTTCTTAGTTCCCTCTGGACCTCAAGGCCACAAATGGTACGGAAAGTGGCAGAAGTAAGGCAGCATAGCCCCCCGTTCGGGGGGGTAGTCGATACGCCTCACCGGCCAAGTGATTGACGATTGTTGAGGACCCCCCAATGCCTCCCAAGGCGACGTACAAAAAGGGGTCCCCGACTCTCTGCATCGGCCATAGATCTGTGGGACTGAATGTAGGGGCTACTGTGCGTAGGGCAACCCCCTCGACCCCCTTCCGCTTTGGGCTTAGTGGCGGCCCGAGGGGGAAGGGAGTGCGGCAGGTGTGTGCGAGCGGATGCCCGTCTACGACCCAGTGCTCATGTGTGGCCCGTCATGCCCCGCCCCCCCCACCCCATCGTCTGCGTGAAGCGGCCTCGTAAGGCGGCACCGCCTGCAGGAGCACAGGACCGACGCACGGACGTCACTGCAGCGGCGCCGCTGTACTGCCGCCGCGAACGCCCCCGCGCCTCCCCCTTCATTCCCCCGTTCGCGAGGACTGCAGCGGTGGAAGTGCACGCGGGCCATGCACTCGGACCCCCGGACGTGTGCCGTATCCGTTGTCCCTCCCACTCCATCCCCCCGCCCTTCGGGGCATGGAACCCCCCAACGGCAGCACGCAGGAGGAGCAGCGGACCGGGGCACGCGTGATTGTTGAGCCCTGCCGATCCCTCCGGCGGCTGATGCTGTGGGACTCCTGCGGTGGGTATTGCTGCCGAAGGGGGCAGTGGATCTGCTTTCGAGGCAGCGGCCCTGATGCGGTCCCTCAAGGCGCTTATCGGTGGCACGCATGGGCCCCTGTCCACGGGCAACGGCATCGGTAGTGTCCTCCGGTGCCCCGGTGATGTGGACCCAACCCAAACGCATCTTCTCATCCGCAAACCCCTTGGCCTGACCGTTCCACATGACCCCGTCAGCGCAGGGTTGTGTCATCGCCCTTCCCCCCCACGCCTCTTTGATGGCAGACGCTATCGTATCTTGACCATCGTCCGCCAGCCGCCGCTCGACAAAGCGGGGGAAGCTGAGTTGGATATTGTATTGTGTGCCGTCCCCGTGGCCCTTTGACACACACTCCAATTGAGGGACATCCATTTGCAGACTGCCGGGGTCCTCCTTCAGAGCCCGGCCCATAGCAGGAGGTCTGCACAGCCACGGTCAGTTTTTGCTTTGGGACTTGGCTTAGACAGGCCGGAGGTAGGGGCTGGGCACGGGGGGGGGGGTAGGGTGCAGAAGCAGGACGTGGGAGGGGGGGATGGGGGCTGAGAAGTGAGGCACACCTTTGTTGACCGCTGCCCGCAATGGGGCGTTTACACGGCGCACGGCCTGCCTAGCCCCAGGTATGGGGCAGCATGAGTGCGTGGCACTCCACACGGCATTTGCAGATGAGGCCCCTGCCGTTAAACAACTCCCTGACCTCCTGCCCCTCATGACCTGAGCTTTACCCCATATGCCCCAGAGACACCCCAATGCCCCCACACCTCATTAGTCCCCACACTGCCCATGAGACACATGCGGTGCCGGTCCTCTGCACACCCTTGGCCCTACCAGGAGCATTTCAGGGGTGGGTCTCGCTCTGTGCCGTGTGATTGGTGTGGCACTAGACATTGTGTCAGCATGTGCCTTCGCGACCACCACTGTACTCCGTCTGAGGAGTCCTGTCAGTCACGCCAGGATCTGAATATGCACGTCCATCATGTGTTTGCTGACGCGTGTGTGTTACAGAGTGCAGGCTCCTTTTGGGATGTCGATTGTACTCTCACCAGTGTTGGGTGCCAGAGGCTGGATGAGGATAGCGTTACTCTGTGCTCTCTTGTTGTGCTCTCCTCTGATTCTGTCCATGCTCAAATGTGTGTGTTTGTGTGTGTGTGTGTGTATGTGTGTGTGTGTGTGTGAGTGAGTGAGTGGGTGCTCTTGAGATTGGCCCGGGGCACCCCTTGCCGTTCTGTCCGTTGGTGGAGGCAGAGCTCTTAGCTCATGTAGGGCCCACGCCATGTTGCCCTGGGCCCAGGCCTTGAGTAGCTTTGCTTGTGCCGTGTGGGCCGGCCACAGCCGCTAGGACTACGTTATGACCTAACGGAAGCACTGCGTACTGGGGGGTGGCCTATTGTTGCTACTTCCGCTCATGTTGTCAGTAAAAGCTGTCTGAGGGTTGCGGCTAGAGCCTTCACCCTATTTGTGCGTACCCTTGTATCGGAAATTGCGGCGCCCTTTTTGACGCATAGCTTGCAGGGAATGGGTTCTTGGATGAAGAAGGTGGGGAGTTGGGGAGCAACGTGCATTGGTGAGGCGGATTATGAAGAGCAGGCTAATGTTATCCCCGCCGTTCGCCATTGTGCAACACATGTGTGATGCGGTAACATGGTTAACAACACGTCGTCAATGGCCACTACTCTTGTGTGGTGTGTGCATAACACCAACAAGAAATTAGATGGGGCACGGGAAGGGAAATAGGGCGTTTTTTCATTTATTTCTATGGATGATTTGATTGCCCTTGTTGAATTTGGTCTCACCTAGGATACCGTGGTTGTTGCAGCTGGTGACCTTTGGCAACGGACAAGTGCTATCGGAATGGGAGGTTTGTTCGTCGCTTAGAGCGCAAATTTTGCATTCTTGATGCGTGTGTAGCCTTAGTTGACCAGTTAAGGGTGCATGGGCTCTTTTTTGATGCCCAGGACGGCATTGCCCGATGGTCGGTGGGTGAAACCCACATAGTTTTACAACAACTTCCGCCACAATCTTGTAGCTGTGTCGAAGGGGCCTCGAGCCCATCGTGTTATGCGGCCTGAATGGGCTGTTTTGGAGGATGTTTGGAACCCGCGGGTGGCTTGCGGTAGTAGGTCCAAGGATCTAGAAACGGTAGGCAGATGTGCCTGTATTCGGTCGTCGTTGACTACTATAGGAGTGTGTGTGCACCTCGGGCCGGCGGATTTTGCTTGTGTACGCGCATCCCAATGTGCTCGGTGCGCAATGGCAATGAATAGTGAGCATTCCTTTACAAAGCCACATGAATGAGCCCCCTTGAACTGGCACACGGGGTAGTTCTTGTGCCCATGGCAATGTCACTGGAAAGTTTTTTGTTCAGTATTTGTCACGTTGCAGCCTTGTACCTTGCAACGTTAATGTTAGCATTCAACATTTGCATCCCATAGCCGGGGGGGGGGGGGCTTAGCGCACTGCAACTATTTGGGTGTTTGGCCGTACTAAAGACCCATACCTTGTGATCCTTGGGGCATCATTGTTATTGGACAACAGGTTTTTGCTGCTTCTTCCGCATTGACGATAGGGTGTATTTGGTTTTTACCCATTTTCACCCATTATTCACCGATCTTTTTGCTCATTTTCGCCACATGTTCTCCTTCCTAGGTTGACGGTGCATTATGTTGATGGGGCATAACCGGATGCACCGGGGGGGGCTTCAATGTTGGGCCCAATCCCATGTTGATTTCTCCCCACTGTGGGGACCCCAAGAAGCTAGTGTTTATGTAGTGGTGCTCTAAATGTTGCAGGTCTACATCGTTGAGGCAGCAAATAACTTATATGTGCATTGATGCCGTTTCTGTTGAACAGTTTTTGTTGCAGTAATGGCATGATGACATACTTCCTCACGAGGATATGTTTTGCACTTCATTGCTCCAGATTGGAGATGGGCACATTCATAAAGTAGTGTATGCTTGATGAAGAAGAGGAACCGAGGGTGCCCAGTGGACAAGTGTGCAGGGTGATTAGCAAAAGGAGCACCATGATGTTCGTGGTTTCTACAAAGCACGTGTTGAGCATTGTTTATACTTATGTGGCATTGGGGCATCATAAGGTACACATGGAGGGGATTTGGTACTGATTTGCATGAGTATGTGCGTGTACTCTTGCACTTGCAGCAATTTTTGAGTTGGGGTGGCCTAACTATGAGTGTGTTTAGAAGGGGTGTGCCCGGGGCTCTTTGGGGGGAGGGGGTTAGTCCAAAAGTAGCGCGCAATGTGCGCATGGTGAAAGGATTCCCCCATGGAGTGCGACCATGTGACCTCCAAGTGCGCTTGCTGCATTGAGGGGGTGGCTATTGATGCCGCCCAATGCTCAAGCACAAAGAACTCCCGCAACTGTTGACGGATAGGAGCCGCTTTTGGGCCTACGCGGGTGCCCATCCACGCCTTCAAGCGCAAGATGGCTGGTTGCCATTCGTGGGACTAGACCCCGCACGTCCACGTCCTGGGTCGCCGTCTCCGGGACGTCCCCATAGAGGAGGCACTTTGTACTGAGCGCGATTCCTCATCGTGTGGAGGGTGTTCATCCTATGGGCTGTGAGGTGCCGCAGCCAGTCACCATTGAACGAGCATAGGGGCAGGCCCGTTCTTGGGTTGTACTATTCTCCCCAATGGTGCTCGTAGAGCATGGTGCCGGAATGGTGGCTTGGGCTCGCAGCCAATCCTACAAGTTCAACGGGGCCACTTGCTGGACAAAGGAGAGTAGGATTGGGCCTTCCCCTCTTGAAACGTCCCGACGCCCCATGCCACCCGGGTGTGGAATCGCCTGGGGCTGCTCTCCACCACCCCCACCATGTTTGTGTGTGTGTGTGTGTGAGTGAGTGAGTGAGAGTGTGTGTTTTCTGTACCACACAAAGGTGCCTAGCCATCTCATGCCACTTCGTTGACTCATTCTTCTACCTTTTGATGCTCCCGGCCTGATGAGAGTCGCTTAGCGAGCAGCGTTGTGCATCACTTCTATCGCTTGCCAGTTCGTCTCGCGTCAACCGTGTATGTGTTCATAGTGTCCATTTTTCTCTCTGCCCGAAAAAGACATCTGGGGCTCCTCCGTAGCTCTGTAGGAGTTTTCTGTATGCCTCTTTTTCTTCTAGGTTGCTGCTCTTGAAGTTATGTGTGTGTGTAGATCGCTTGTCGCTGGTCAAGCTTGACCCTTGAAAGGATTTGGTGGTGTCTCACATTTCGGTAGAGCTATTCCTATTGGGCCATGCAATGAGTCTGGAGTCCTTATCATCATTCCATTCAAAAAAATAATAGATCCAGGACCTCATTGTTCCACATGCCTGCAGGCAACACCGGTAATCCTTCCGGAAAAATTTGTTGCTCAGGAGGGGTTTGAGGATTTGGCATGCTTGTGGCTTGTAGCACTATGCATGACCACTTCGTCACTACCATTCGGTGTGACAGGCCGGGAGCTATGTGTGTTGTGCAATGTTGGAGACTGTGGGGGTATTCGGTGTCATGTTGCCCGTGCGGCATGGGTGTTGGGTGATTGTTGCTTTGTGTGTGCGTGTGTGCGTGTGCGCCTGACCTGAGTCCTGCTGTTGAATGCATGGTCCTGGGCCCCTAGCCCTGGGCATGCTGCCTAGAAAGTGAGGCACAGGCCGCATGAAGGCACAACGCATCGACACACACCTGCCTGTTACCCACTTTGGGGGGAGGGGGGAGGGGGGCGACTCCGCTTGTCCTAGGACGCCAACTACCCCTCCCCCCCCCGCCCCTGTGGGAGGGTGGTGGGTGCGAGCTGATCTCAGTGTCCAGAGGACCAAAGCCAAAGCACAATCAGCAACCACCTTGTGTGGTACAGAACTGGTCTGCGCTGCAATGCAGCGAGAAAAACACTGAACAATGTGGTTATGACCATGCGCCTGTGACACGGGGGCGTATGCGAGCCCAGTATGCGTTGCCTCATGGCCCCCCGCCCCTCGGGGGCCTCCGGCCAACGGTTAGTGGGGGGGGGGGCGGTAGTCGGCGTCCGGGTGTATGATCTGCATCAATCTGAACCCCCTCTTTGCGCAAGCACAGGCTTGTCGAAGCACGGGGACCCGCTTGACCGTTGTTTTCCTGGTTTTTCCTGACCGCTGGTCTTGTGGTCAGAAACGAACCGCGACGTGGGGCCCCTCCACTCGTGGCCGACGATTGCATTCATTCGGCATGCGAATAGACATGAGATGGAGCATCCTGCCCCTTTGGGCCCTATCGTCTTCCCCCTCCGCAGCCCTTCTCCATCCCTCTCCTCATTGTTCCCTGAGGCGCCTTCAAGCACGGCTCTATTTGAGCTAGGGGATCCCGTCTAACTGTCGTCTCCTTGACTGTGCCCGTGGGTGCGCAGGGGGTTGGGGGCACAGGCAGCAGCCGGGCCGGGGCTGGCCTTTGCAACCCCCGTCGGAACCATAGTTTTCCGGTGCTGCGGCGCGCAGACGGTGGGAATGGCCTTCGGCACGGTGCTGTGTAGAGTCCACAAAGGCAAGGGACTGCCCCGGAGGACCGGGCGCGCCGTACGTGCGTACTCGTTTTGGGCCGCTGCACCACCCAGACTACCCCTCAGGCCAACTGCCCCTCAAGCCGGACCCAGAACACACCACCAGCACCAAGAACCAACAGGCACCTATTCATTGGATCAACACGGCGGCCACAGTCGCGCTGCATTCCCACTGCTTAACACTTAACCTCCTTCTCTCCCCAAAAGGGAAATGCAATACCTTCCTGCCCCATCATGCAGACCAACCTCACGATCAAAAAAATGGCATGCCGATGTGGGGCCCTCGTTTGTACTATATGCCCTACTCCTTGATCCGGGCTGTTGCCCGAGAGCTCACTTTGAACTTGATGGACAAGGTGAGTCGGAACAAAAGAAAAATAGCCCAATGGAGGGTAAGGCTCTTTCTTGTCCAAAGCGGAGCGGAGTGATGTGGTGACACAACCCCCTGCCCCCAGCCCGGTGGGTGCGCCAGTGTGTGGAGCTGCTGGGCATGGCCGGGGATGGGTTCCACACCCTGTGCAGTCGCATGTAACCATGCTAATAATGCATATAGCATGTCGCAGGCTCGCATTGCGCCTCGACCGTCGGGTGCCTTGATGGGTCATGGGCAAGCATCCCCCGAACAAACGTAAACGTTGATGTGGGGGGAGCCAGTTGTCATATAGGACGGATGCCTCATTCTCCATTGTGGCTCTTTACTTGTAAAGGGTTTTGGCGAATTGCCAGTATCTAACCCATGCACTATAGCTCCATAAATGATTTCCTTCCAACCCCAGTTGTGTCAGGGCCACTCAAGGAGTTGGGTCCAGTGAATCGTACAAATTGACAAGATGCCCGGTGCTTGTTACCAGTGTTTGAAGGACATATATGCCATGTGTTCCTGGTCTGTGCCCCTCTCCCACCCGGCAGCATCCTCGATGCCGTCGCCCAAAGCAGATGGTGAATCCCCCGTCCTATGAGGGATCAGCCTGACTTGGACGGTACGAGACGATCCTGGCCCTGGCATCAACATGTGTCGGACATACAGCCCTAAGGCTCTCCCCTTAGTCTCCTGCAGGTCCTGTACACTGGAAGGAACAGGAAGATGCACAGTGGGCGTGCCACTGCCCCCAGACCCTCAGCACAAATGAAATGCGCGGATGCGTTTCGGAATGGATGAGCGCCGGTCATGACAGATGCACATCCAGAATACAAGGGGGGGTATCAGTGCGCGCGTGGTGCACACACGGTGCATATACTGGGGTTGTTGCGCGGGCCGTTTAAGCTAATTTAGAGGGTATGTGCTTTTGGCGCCTTTGCTTTTGCCCAAAACTGTACCTGACACTGCAGAAGGAACCTGGGCAGTAGAGCCACAGGCAAAGTTGGGATTGGTGTGCAATAATTTGTCATCTTTCAGCCTGTTGCTGCACTAGTTGCATGTGAGGTCGCCCAAGGGGGCCCTCATGCCCTGCCATATCTCTTCCCCCCGCAACTTCCACCAACGGACATTGCTTACAACGGCTTCAAAGGTGTACCCGAGTCACTCTGCATCCTGGCGTGACAGCCACTAGGATCCACGATGGTCTGCATGCGACCTCAAACCAGACCCGGTTAGATTGGAGTGGAAACACTCGAAGAATAGGTCCACCGAGCGCTTGGCGCCCGTATGGCCAGAGTTGAGATGGGCCCATTGTAGGTACCCATCGATTTCCTGGAGAAGTTGGTCAAATACCTGACGAGGTGCGCGCGCGGTGCGTGAACTCCCTCACAAGGCAACAAGATGGTGCACGGGCTATAACCCCTGCATACCGCTGGAGAGTGATTGCGGTACCATTCTCTGGGTGGTAGTGGTGCAGGCAGTACCCCGGAAGGACCTGTGTGGGGTAAGTGGTCAGGTCTAGGCACGCTCACCCCAGTCCCGGGCCCGACAGTTGGAAAGGGCCCTGCGAGCGGTATTATCAAGTTTGGTGTACGCCGAGAGTACCAGGGGCGACCGTTCCCTCGGGTGGGGGGGGGGGGCGTCCTGCATCGGTGTGGGGCTAACAAATGGTGGGGAGGGGACGTGCTGTGTTCTCACCTTCTGACCTTCTCATTTCGCTGTGTGTGTGCGTGTGTGTGTGTTTGTGTGTGTGTGTGTTTGTGTGTGTTTGTGTGTGTATGTTTGCGTGTGTGTGTGTGTGTTTCTGTGTGTGTGTGTGTGTGTTTGTGTTTGTGCGTTTGTGTGTGTGTGTGTGTGTGTGTGTGTTTGTGTTTGTGTGTGTGCGTGTGTGTGTGTTTGCCCCCACTGCCGCCCAGGGGCGCGTGACCTCACCGTGGTATGGGGGTGAAACCGGGGCGGGTCCCCCCCGGGCTAACACGCAATCTGGGGGGTGACCTGGTCCAGCCGCGGCTGCCAGGGCACGGGTTTGCGCGCCCCACCCCCCGCCGGCCACCGTGGGAGAGTCACGATGGCACAGGGCGGGCTCCACCGGGGGGTGGCGGTATGCAGGAGTAACCCGGGTCCCCCTGTGACCCAGCCCTCTCCAGGGCTCGTGTGCGCTCCCCTACCCCAACCCACTGCACCTTGTGTTCTGCACAGGTACATCATGGGGTGGGGATCTCGTCCTATCCGACGGGACCGGAGCTGGGAGGCGGTGGAATAAAGGGGAGACAGCATCGGGGCTGAGGTAAGGGCCAGCACCTGCCGCTACGGTGCTCAGTGCGCCGGGGTAATGGCGCCTGCCTGCGACCTCGACGTCTGGCTCCCGAGAAAGTGCTGTGAAACAAGGGGAGGCCCCCCGTCCCTGGTCCTGGTCCTGTCTTCTGGAATGATATAAGGGGCGCCCCCCCGGACTCGTGGCTTGATTTGCTTTACTGAAATAAGGGGAGGCCCCCCGGTCCCTGGTCCTCTGCCTACAAAGGGTGGCGGCATTATGGAGTATTGGAGTTATGGATTGATATAAGGTCCAGCCTGGGCCGCGGGGGGATAGGGACGCCCCGTGGGTTCGTCAGGTATTTCTCCTTCCCCCACACAGCGGCGGTTACACCCGAGTCCCTCCGGTCCAGCCTGGGCCGCGGAGGGATAGGGACGCCCCGTGGGTTCGTCAGGTATTTCTCCTTCCCCCACACAGCGGCGGTTACACCCGAGTCCCTCCGGTCCAGCCTGGGCCGCGGAGGGATAGGGACGCCCCGTGGGTTGTCAGGTATTTTACCTTCCCCCACACAGCGGCGGTTACACCCGAGTCCCTCCGGTCGAGCCTGGGCCGCGGAGGGCTAGGGACGCCCCGTGGGTTGTCAGGTATTTTTCCTTCCCCCACACAGCGGCGGTTACACCCGAGTCCCTCCGGTCCAGCCTGGGCCGCGGGGGGATAGGGACGCCCCGTGGGTTGTCAGGTATTTTACCTTCCCCCACACAGCGGCGGTTACACCCGAGTCCCTCCGGTCCAGCTTGGGCCGCGGAGGGATAGGGACGCCCCGTGGGTTCGTCAGGTATTCTTCCTTCCCCCACACAGCGGCGGTTACACCCGAGTCCCTCCGGTCCAGCCTGGGCCGCGGGGGGATAGGGACGCCCCGTGGGTTCGTCAGGTATTTCTCCTTCCCCCACACAGCGGCGGTTACACCCGAGTCCCTCCGGTCCAGCCTGGGCCGCGGAGGGATAGGGACGCCCCGTGGGTTCGTCAAGTATTTCTCCTTCCCCCACACAGCGGCGGTTACACCCGAGTCCCTCCGGTCCAGCCTGGGCCGCGGAGGGATAGGGACGCCCCGTGGGTTCGTCAGGTATTTCTCCTTCCCCCACACAGCGGCGGTTACACCCGAGTCCCTCCGGTCCAGCCTGGGCCGCGGAGGGATAGGGACGCCCCGTGGGTTGTCAGGTATTTCATCCACCCCCACACAGCGGCGGTTGCACCCGAGTCCCTCCGGTCCAGCTTGGGCCGCGGGGGGATAGGGACGCCCCGTGGGTTGTCAGGTATTTCACCCACCCCCACACAGCGGCGGTTACACCCGAGTCCCTCCAGTCCAGCCTGGGCCGTTGAGGGATAGGGACGCCCCGTTGGGTTCGTCAGGTATTTTTCCTTCCCCCACACAGCGGCGGTTACACCCGAGTCCCTCCGGTCCAGCCTGGGCCGCGGGGGGATAGGGACGCCCCGTGGGTTGTCAGGTATTTCTCCTTCCCCCACACAGCGGCGGTTACACCCGAGTCCCTCCGGTCCAGCCTGGGCCGCGGAGGGATAGGGACGCCCCGTGGGTTCGTCAGGTATTTTTCCTTCCCCCACACAGCGGCGGTTACACCCGAGTCCCTCCGGTCCAGCCTGGGCCGCGGGGGGATAGGGACACCCCGTGGGTTGTCAGGTATTTCTCCTTCCCCCACACAGCGGCGGTTACACCCGAGTCCCTCCGGTCCAGCCTGGGCCGCGGGGGGATAGGGACGCCCCGTGGGTTGTCAGGTATTCTTCCTTCCCCCACACAGCGGCGGTTACACCCGAGTCCCTCCGGTCCAGCCTGGGCCGCGGGGGGATAGGGACGCCCCGTGGGTTGTCAAGTATTTCTCCTTCCCCCACACAGCGGCGGTTACACCCGAGTCCCTCCGGTCCAGCCGGGGCCGCGGGGGGATAGGGACGCCCCGTGGGTTGTCAGGTATTTCTCCTTCCCCCACACAGCGGCGGTTACACCCGAGTCCCTCCGGTCCAGCCTGGGCCGCGGGGGGATAGGGACGCCCCGTGGGTTGTCAGGTATTTCTCCTTCCCCCACACAGCGGCGGTTACACCCGAGTCCCTCCGGTCCAGCCTGGGCCGCGGGGGGATAGGGACGCCCCGTGGGTTGTCAGGTATTCTTCCTTCCCCCACACAGCGGCGGTTACACCCGAGTCCCTCCGGTCCGGCCTGGGCCGCGGAGTGATAGGGATGCCCCGTGGGTTGTCAGGTCTTCTTCCTTCCCCCACACAGCGGCGGTTACACCCGAGTCCCTCCGGTCCAGCCGGGGCCGCGGAGGGATAGGGACGCCCCGTGGGTTGTCAAGTATTCTTCCTTCCCCCACACAGCGGCGGTTACACCCGAGTCCCTCCGGTCCAGCCTGGGCCGCGGGGGGATAGGGACGCCCCGTGGGTTGTCAGGTATTTCTCCTTCCCCCACACTTGGCTTTCGGACCATCGAGGCCCCCGCCGCTGAGGCGAGGGGGCCTCCTTCGCTTTGGGACCACTGAGGCCCCCGCCGCTGAGGCGAGGGGGCCTCTTTGGCTTTGGGACCACCGAGGCCCCCGCCGCTGAGGCGAGGGGGCCTCCTTCGCTTTGGGACCATCGAGGCCCCCTCCGCTGAGGCGAGAGGGCCTCCTTGGCTTTGGGACCACCCAGGCCCCCGCCGCTGAGGCGAGGGGGCCTCCTTCGCTTGGGGACCACCGAGGCCCCCTCCGCTGAGGCGAGGGGGCCTCCTTCGCTTTGGGACCACCGAGGCCCCCTCCGCTGAGGCGAGGGGGCCTCCTTGGCTTTCGGATCATCGAGGCCCCCTCCGCTGAGGCGAGGGGGCCTCCTTCGTTTGGGGACCACCGAGGCCCCCTCCGCTGAGGCGAGGGGGCCTCCTTCGCTTGGGGACCACCGAGGCCCCCTCCGCTGAGGCGAGGGGTCCTCCTTGGCTTTCGGATCATCGAGGCCCCCTCCGCTGAGGCGAGGGGGCCTCTTTCGTTTTGGGACCACCGAGGCCCCCGCCGCTGAGGCGAGGGGGCCTCCTTCGCTTGGGGACCACCGAGGCCCCCTCCGCTGAGGCGAGGGGGCCTCCTTCGCTCTGGGACCATCGAGGTCCCCTCCGCTGAGGCGAGGGGTCCTCCTTGGCTTTCGGATCATCGAGGCCCCCTCCGCTGAGGCGAGGGGGCCTCTCTCGTTTTGGGACCATCGAGGCCCCCTCTGCTGAGGCAAGGGGGCCTCTTTCGCTTTGGGTTCACCGAGGCCCCCTCCGCTGAGGCGAGGGGGCCTCTTTGGCTTGCGGACCATCGAGGCCCCCGCCGCTGAGGCGAGGGGGCCTCTTTCGTTTTGGGACCATCGAGGCCCTCGCCGCTGAGGCGAGGGGGCCTCTTTGGCTTTGGGACCACCAAGGCCCCCTCCGCTGAGGCGAGGGGGCCTCTTTCGCTTTCGGACACCGAGGCCCCCGCCGCTGAGGCGAGGGGGCCTCCTTCGCTGTGGGATCACCAAGGCCCCCGCCGCTGAGGCGAAGGGGCCTCTTTCGCTGTGGGACCACTGAGGCCCCCGCCGCTGAGGCGAGGGGGCCTCCTTCGCTTTGGATTCACCGAGGCGGGGGTTTGCGTGTCCCCTCCGCAGCCGTGCGGCACTGCGGATTGGGGGGACACGACCGGAGGGTTAGAGGATGGCCCCGCGCACGGGCACCTTCGGCAGAAGTGCCGCGCGTTGGGGGAGGGGGGGGGACCAGGCCACGGACCAAGCCCCCGTGTTCCGCCGGCCAAACGCCGCCCAGTCGGTAGTACCTGGCGGCTAAGGGCCCACACCCGTGAGACTGCGTCCCCCTTCCCTTGGGGGGGTGGTGGAGCGTGCCGGAAGTGGAGCCGGCGCTCCGCCTCGCCCCCCATTCCGTGCCCCTGGGAGGGGATCCGGCTACGTGTAGGGCGGGTGCATGCACGTAGCGCGGACCGGGGGACAAGGGGAGGAGACGAAGAGGAGAGCCGCCGCCATGATGCTTAGCCGGACGGGTTGGGGTGAAACCTCCCTCCCGGTCGCTTTCCAGACCGTGGAGGGCCGGCGGGCACCATGGGGATGTGCCGCGGGGGCGCCCTACCGGGGGACCGCATCTCCTCCTCCTCCTCCTGTTTGTGTGTGTGTTTGTGTGTGTTTGTGTGTGTTTGTGTTTGTGTGTGTGTGTTTGTGTGTGTGTGTGTGTGTTTGTGTGTGTGTGTGTGTGTGTGTGTGTGTGTGTGTGTGTGTGTGTGTGTGTGTGCAGAAAGGCGCCTAGCCGACATGCTTTTTCACTCCTTCTTCTGCTGATCCATTCGGCCTGACGAGATTCGTTAGCGACCAGTGCTGTGCTCTGTCTGTCACGCCTGTTCGTCTCCCTTCAATCGTGTGTGCGCGTGTGTGTGTGTGCGTGCGTCGGTATGACCTCTGCTTTGCTGGCGTTCGCCACGAGAGTTATGCGGGGGGGGGGCAGTCTGTAAATACCATCACCTCCGATGCATCACGTCTGAGGCCTGACGAGGTCTTGTCCATCCGTGCCTGTTTGCCTGCCACGCCCCGGCACACGGCAGCGGGTCTGGGAGGGCGGGGCAGTACAAATTGTGTGTTCGCCTGCCTGGCACTGCGTATCCACGTTCCAGCACTTGCCACCGCAGCAAAGCGAACATTGACAAGCAAAGGCGGCGCGTTCACAAATTTATGGACAGGCTTATGAACCCAAGAAAGACATGGGTTCCGATGGGTTCCAAATCCTTGGAAACCGAAGGCAAGGGAAGTTTTTGGCATTGGCATTGGCACACAGAGGGACTCTTCTATGGTGCTGTTTGGTGTACCCCTTTATCTGCTGTCTCCCTCATTCTGAGAAGGCAGAAAGAGGAGGGGAGACCAACTGCACCATTGGTACCTCAAAATTGTCCTGCGCGGTTTCTCTTCGTTGTGACGTGGCAATTCGCCTTTTGGGCCTGGAGCTCTGAGAGCATGGACTCCATCCGCATGGAGTCCAGTCAACCATCGGTTGTGGAGTCCCAACACCACTTCCTGCTGGTTCCCCAAGTGGTGGCAAACCGATTTTAGGGTGGAAAACTGCCACACGTACCATTGTGCCTAGTGGAAAGGGGCTAACCTACCACCTCTTGAAATGCTTTGACCCAGGGTGGTGTTGAAACCACTTTTGCACTCTTGCGTTAGAGCGCATGATGAGGGTTGCTGTTGTTGGCAAGACTGATCACGGTGAGGTTGGCCACTGGGGTGCCAGGGCTGGGGTAGGCTTGCGCACATTTACCCATTGATCCCTATTGACCCCTTCCATGTTCCCTTCTGCCATTGCCTTGGCAATCCAATGAGAGATCGGTTGAGCTGCTGAATTTCATGTCCACCGTCTGCTGGTGCGTTTGCGTAGGGGCCGACTGCATGCTCGCATAAATTATTGTGGTTGATCACTCGAAAAGAACGGTGTGCCGGCGAAAGCACTTTACTAGGCCGAAACTGACACCCAGAGATGAATGCTAAGGTCGCGAACAGGATTAGATACTCTCTCACGGGGGCTGCTCCCGGCCAGGACCCGACCCAAAGGGGGGGGGGGTCCCCAAAGGGGATGGCCTGGCCAGCGAGCCCCGTCGCTACCGGGTGCCAGGGCAACCCCTGCTCAACCGGCATCAGGGGGGGGGTGTCTCCCGCAGCCTAGAGGGGCTGTTTGCGCAACAGGAGCGGGAGCCCATCAGGGGCAAACCAGCCGTGAGGGGGAAAAGGACATATGGTGGACGGCTGGAACAGCGCGTGGAGGAACAGGGCACCTGAGCCTCACGCACACAGAAACACAGTGAAGCAGGCTATGGACGGCCTGTGGACAGAGGCGCGTGGACAGCAAAAACAGTCAAACGACCCCGGCAACAACCAGCACATCCTCAATACGCCAACTACTGGGCGCCGCTGACGCGCAAACGGCATACCATGCCACATTCAGCACAGCCCCAACACACCAACTACTGGGCTCCGGGAACGCAGACGTTATGTCACACAGCCCCCCCCCCCCCCCTCTACAGATCCCAAAATGGTTGTATGGAGCCTGCAACAGAATCAGAAAGGCTATGGGGGCGTACCGTGCGCTGTGCGCGCGCTGTGCACGCGCTGTGCGCGCGCTGTGCGAAAAGTAGGCCATTCTCCACCACCGGTATGCAGCTTTTTGGGTGTAGGATTGCCGCAGGGTACTATTGCCATTGTGTATCCTTGTAGCATCAACCCTCCCCCTTCTTGCGTGTATGTACCCTTGCCAACGGGCACCCTGAGGCCGGTATATGGTGATACATTCTCAGGGTGTCGGCTGCGGGGCATCATCTTTTGCTCTCATTTCTCAGACCCTCTATTGCATTCACCATGGACTTTAATGTTGGAGATAGGGTGTTCTACACTCGCTCCAAAGTTCCTGCCACACTGGTGGGGTTTGCGCCCGACGGATTAGTCCACTTGGAGTATTTCCGAGACGCGGTGAAGGTGGTGAATCGGCAGTGCAAAGTTAAGTCCATCTCCTTTGCCATCCCGAGTGCCGACTCACCGCCCCCTCATTTCCCTATCTTGTGACCCATTTCACTGATGCCATGCCAATCAGTTCTATTGGTGGTGCTCTTTGCGATATACTATTCAACCCCAAGTATGCGGGTTGTGTGTAGAAGATTACCGTGGCCGTGGACCACTTGGGTAACATTGTGTGGATATGCCCTGTCCTACCCGGCACTAGTGCCGATGTTAAGATATGGGACACCGTAATAACTGGCGATGTGCACGCGCTATGCGAAAACGCCCCCTATGCGCCCACCAGGTACTGTATAAGGTATCCGACTGATGTCCATAGTGAACTACCGCCTGTACATAGCAATTAAATGACATTCGAACAGTTACAATGGAATCATGTGTGGGACAATGGGTTTTGTGGGCGCCGGAGGCGCCGGAGATTTTGTTTTAGACATACAACAAGGGAAAATTTTTTTGACCCTATGTGTCTATACTCAAAATACTCAGAATTTTGTGGAGAATTTAAAAATGGATGAAAAGCACAAAAACGGATTTTGACCCTGTCCCGACCTCCGGGTTGGACCTTGGCTGATGGGAGCCTGAGTCGATGGGCAATTTGTGCAGGTGGGCAGGTGTGTATATTCAAAATGATCAGCGCGTCATGGGGATCATTTTGAGGTATGTATGGTGGGGTACCCACCGACCCCCCCCCCCCAGGAGCCCGGCGGTTGACCGTCCGACCCGTCGACCCTCAAGGTTTGGGTCAACCAAGGGTGGGGGAGGGTTTAGGTTTAGGTTTAACGTGACCTGACGATATAGGCTCCCCGTGGAAGCTGCACGCCCCGACGGCAGGCGGGAGGTCGCCGTCATGCACAGGACTAGCCGTGCACCCATCGGCCAATCCATGCGCTGGTTGTGTCGCTCTGGCAGCTCCGCTTGCTCATCGCGCTGCACATCGCACTGCGCGCGTTGGCTTGTCGTGGGGCAAGGCACGCCGGGATCCGCTGCTGCTGGTAGCACCTTGTCCCACGCGGTATCTAGGCGCTTGGGAGCGTGAGCTGCTTGCGGGTGTGCATGTCCCTACTTCCTGCCCTGCACAAAGGACATGGCGGGAGCAGCGCCCGCAGGCCGACCCAAGAATGTTGTTCTGTGTAGAGAGATTGATTTGTGCTTCATGCAGGAGGGGACGCGACAGGGTGTAGAGGGAGTGTAGGCAGAGTACAAGCAGTGAGGCGCAGGAGGGACAGGGGGGGGGGGGGCAAGCAAGGTACACCCTAAACATGCACTGCGCAGAGGAGTCATGGATATCAATCATTCATTGTCCCCCTATCGGATCCCAGGGCACTCCATGGGTAACAGCTATCTGCAGCCTAGGGCGTCCCTAGGCAACGCGCAGCGGTGCATGCCTATCAAAGTGCATCTCTAGTTCTATGCAAGCGTCGAGCAAGTACAACCGTGGGCACTCGGTGCTCGTGAGCACCACTAGGTTATACAGCGTGCTTGGCACCAGGACAATTCCACATCTAATATGTAAGGGGGCCCCCGTGGTCTCCAGCGCTAGCACTAGCAGGACGGGCAGGGCAGCAGAAAAGAAGTGGGTCCGAGGCACAGACCGCAAGATGACGGTGAGGAGTGCGATGACCGCACTTGATACCTGTTGGTCTGGAAAAAGGATTCTGGTCGCCGGCAGGGACTTGTGTCTCGGCATTGACCACAACACAGGGCGCCCAGCCACGCGGCAGGGTAGAGCCATCAGCAGGTCGTTCAGATTTTGCTTTGGCCGCTGCGTATGCGTTGCATCGAGCACACGTCGGAGTATATCCTTACGTTCTGCCAGTCGCAGACACGGGCGGGATGGGGTAGTGGTTGCTGATCACCCTAAATGCACTCGTGGACACCCCTGAGACGGGTACCGCTAGGGATGACTATTTCTCCCCGGTCCACTCCCGGCGTGCTGCTCTCCCCTCCTTGCCCTCCTGCCCACCCTTCAATGCATGGCGACCACGATACTGTTGCATACCGTTGACCCCGACACAATTGTATTCCCCATCCCCTCCACGTACGTGTGAAGCACCTCGAAGTTGTGTATGACCGGATGCTCACCAAGACAGTGGAGGCCTTGGAGCACTAGGACCGGCGCCGTGGACGGACCTATACTTGGCGGGCGACTTGGCAGAATTGGACGTTAGCCGGGGTCTGCAACACCGGTTGTACGCCCTTGCCCAGGCCCCTCCCAATGTCGGATGTTATGTGTGCCCGTACTTCTCTATTGCTGTCCATGACCTGCAGTACCACATGCACCATCGTTGTCCGGTGGCGTATGTAGCCCTGCTGCGGGCAGCTATCTCAATGTGGATGAGCGACCCGATCCTCAACCGCTTGTGCAGTGTGGCAGACCATGTGCATGTGGTGGACAGCACCATGCTTTGGGACACGGCACGCACAGTAGCTTGCGGGGTGCGGTCGAACATGGAGATGCCATTGCCCATGTGCCCGAACAGTAACCTGCATAGTGCACCCAAGGGCCGGAGGGTGGTTTACTCGTGGGCTGCGGATGCAACTGGGTCTCCGCTGCCGTTGCACCTGGCGGGTTGGCGGCCTCTGCCTAAGCCTTGCGAGCAAGACGATGGAACTTAGTGATCTTTGGGGTCGTGACCAATTTCCGCTTTGGGTGTGTCGTCTTGGCCTTCCGCTCACCAGGGGCAATATTGAGGTGCTTATCCTCGTCGGCGGTGTATGCCTCGTTGTTAGCCCCATGCGCAGACATGGTACAACTCGCCGTTGACCGAAAGTTCAACACCCTACGCGACGTCAACGAGAAGAGCCCAATTGAACAATTCTGGCGTGATGGTGGCGAACCCACAACCCTGTGCAATGTCGTTTTCATCGGAACATTGGAACCGATTGAGACTAAATTGAAGGGGCAAGGCACAGTGCTCGTTGCTGATCACTTGCTGTCTGTGTCCCCGATGCCTTGCCTACACAGCAACTTCTCTAACAAGGAGCCCTCCGGTATTCTCTCCGCCCATGTGAGAAGCCGCGTTTCGTCTACAGTGAGCTTGCAGTCGCTTGACGGTTCATCGTCACTTCAAACTGAGACAGATAGCTCGACCAACGGGGACTTAACGTTGAAAAGGTCACACCAAGCCCCTCGTGGCAAATTCTGGGACTCCGACAGTGGTGAATCATGCCGATGCCGATGAGGGTGATGTTCCGTCCTACTGGTCTTGCGGGCTGCCGCAGTTTACAACGATCACCGAAGATTTGGACTGGCTGGACACAGGCGATGACTACATATCTGGCTCATTTGTGAAGCCTCTCACCAGCCCTTTTGAGGCGGATGGCATTGTTGCTCAAGACGCATCGGATGGCATTGTCTCTCAGGACGAAAACATGTACCACTTCCCTTTTCATACACACAGTGAATGTATTGATTGTCAACTGACAACAATTGTCTCTCCCCTGTATGTCCCACAAAAAAGACAGTATTGTCCCACAAGAAAGGGGCCTTCCCGGTCGTTTATCGGTCGTTGCCCATGTGGGTTTGTTTGGGGAAGCATTGCCTCAAGTTTTTAGACCCGGTGACTGGAGCTGTGTTGCATGTGGCAACCATAATTTCGCCCGACGTGTGCGTTGTAACCGCCGTTCCACCGTGAAGCCTGTTCATGCTCGGCCACAGGAATAGGCGTCTAGGCTCTGGCAACTCTACGATGTTTCTCCGAAATGTTTCTACTACTACAACCAGGATATAGGGGCAACTTCTTGGACACCTTGACCGCAACGACCATCGTTTGATCTGCGGTCCTAGTTTCTGGCCTCTCCTCTTATTTTCCCCCCAAATCATGGTTTGTTGGGGTGCCGAGTTGCCCATTCCAGCCGGTGCGTAGTCGCCTTGCTCGTCCTCGGGTTTCCTGTGTTTCACTATTGTGAGGCCAAGTGAGTGCCATACACAACCGTAGAATGCCCATCGCGGAGATCCGCGGCTATGGATGATGGGTGAGCCGCTCTTCTGTGTTTTGAGTGGCAATGTATCTCTATTCGCCAGGTGATTGTTCTGTTTCTTAACCCATTCTCTGGCCTCACCGGCCTATTCTTTTATGCGCTTTTTGGCACGGACGATTCCCCGACATCGGTTGTCATATATTGCCTCAGGTGATTGGATGTGTGCTGTAGTTTTCGCCCTTGATCCCTCAGGTTTTTCTTAGTCCTTATGGATCCTGTTGTGTTTCAGCTTGGATTCATCGGACTGAATCGGTTGGCCATGGTGCGGAATTGCCCGGTGGTGGAGGCGAGGACCCCCCCTTGTGCTAAGGCTACCAAGTTGGATTTGGATTTGTGACTCTGATGTCGCAGTCGGCAGTCAGTGGTTGTTCCTGAATCAATTTTCTGCAGTTTGACTCGGGTTGCTTCTCATTTGTACTTATCGATTGATTTTATCTAATATTTTACGTTGGACTGAGTGTTTGGATCTGGGTGGCGGCCATCGCCAGCTTCTGCTTCTTAATTTTGTCCAGCTGATTGGTTCCCCGACAGCGACCATGAGGATGCCCCGTTTATCCGGCTCACGGGGTCCCCAATCAGGAAACTCCACTTGTGAACCCCCAACTGTCGCTTACCCATAGTCCAAATGTATGAGTTTGCAGATTCTGCACTCTGAGCTTCCTGTTTTCTCCACTCCTGCATGTTCCATAAGTTCTTACATTACAAGTGTTGACCTTCGTGGTCGTGGCAGGCCCCACCTCCTGCATCGAGTGTACAGTGCAATCGGGGTACGTGCCCCCATTGGACTCTCCCTCGTGGAGAAATGCCTGACCCGCATCCCATCTAGTGGCCAAGCAACCCTTACTGTACATACTTCCTAGGCCCAGCCACCTTTGTACACTGTCTGCCTTGATGGCCGAACTATTCAGTGTCAGAACTAGAAAAAAAGGCCGCAACGGGGCATGGGGTAATGGGTCCAGGATGTGGATTTCATATTGTTTTGGGGCTGCGCCCATGCATGGGGAGAACACCCAATTCCCAGAAAACCCTCGCTATTTCTAATTTCCCTGAGTATTGCCAGACCATGTGCTCCTCGCAAAATCCAGAGCGGGTTGTGCGCCTCACAAGATCCAGAGCGGGTTGTCAAGCACCTTTTTACTTGGAAGCATGACACACCCTTTTTGTATCAGAACTTCTTACTCATGGAGGAGGCTAAGGCATACCTAGCACAGCATGACTTGCCGATGGTTGTGGAGAACATGACCAACATGTTGATCACTGAGAAGCCGGCAGACCCCATCAGTGCAATGGCCTCGTGGCTCCACAAACAGCGGCCCAGCGCAGGGGCCGCCCCCTTCAAGTTGTACATGTTCCCCGTGTCCGTCAACTGTTTGCAAATCGAACTGCTGATGAAGGACGCGGGGGTCCCGGTGGAGGTGGTGCATGTCAACGGGGAACAGAAGCAGCCGGAGTACACGGCAAAGTTCCCCCGAGGCCGAGTCCCCTCGCTGGAGCATGGCCAGGTCTGTCTGGAGGAGTCGTCGGCCATTCTGCGCTACGTCTGCAATGCGGCGGGGCTGATGGAGTACTACCCACCGGACCCGGTGCTGCGCTTCAAAGTGGACTACGGCCTGGACTTCCGCCAGGTGCGCGCCCCCCTCTCTGAAGAGCGCACCCCGTGCCACTGGGGGCCCATTCCCTGCGCGGGGGCTGCCCGGAAGGCCCCTGCAGCACCGTCAAGAGAGGGGGGCAGGGCGCGAGGGGGTGGGCGTTGTGGGGGCCGTGGTCCGGAATGTGCCTTTCAGTTGTGGAGCGAGGCAGGTCCATGGGCAGCGCCTTCCCAATGGACTAACACTTTACGCCCCCCCCCCATACCGTGCGGTGTGCCTGTGGAACATGTCCACCGGTGGAATGGAGGGACTGCACTGTGCACATTGGGGCAGGGCCGCGGGCTCTCCTTCGCAGAGAGGAATGGTGTCACCAGATCGATGCCCCCCCTCCCCACGCAAGAAAAAAGCATGTCTATGAAGATACCCACCAGAGAACCCACATAATAGCCACAGATCAGGACAGACAGGACACTACAGGCTGATATTTGATGGAATTTATGACATTCATGTAAGCCCACAGGGCACGGCGGCAACATACAGCTGCATACTCAGGCGACAGGAATCCAGAGTCCAAATATACGCCCCACCGCTGCAAGCGGCATCTGAACTGTTTCGCACGGGACACATATATTGTTCTCAGACTGTCAGCATGATCAGGTCCGTCTGACCGAGCACTTACGAGGCACACGTGAGTCTGAGCAAAAAAAAAGATCGATGTCGCCCCCACCCCCCCCAGAGTTCCTTAGCAACTCGGCACCCCAAGGAACTCGGCATCCCACACTGCCCCCCCAGCCCCCCGCCCCTTGAACCCCCCCTTTAACAGATTGGACCAAAATTTTGCTTCGGCGCCTTCGGCGCAATTGATCCATGCAATTGCCTGCATACTGAGGCTTCCCTGTCATGGACCACTTCCACAAACTCTGGCCTTGACAGCATGCATGGCACTGCGGCACGTTCGCATCCCTCCGGGAAGATGGCATTGCATGCTATGGCTAAAGCTGCAGCCTGTTTGCCTTAGGAGATTTTCCAAAAAGGCTTGGAGCCCCCATTGTGGAATTTGGTACGGCGATTGTTTGGTGGTGATCTTTTTCTTTTCGTGTTGGTTCTCACGATTTCACCAAAAAGTCGTTTTGGCACCTCTAAACATTCGGCACCCCAAGATGGGGGGGGCAGACCCCCCCCCCCCCTGCTGGACCCATCCCCCCCCCATTAAAAGTCGAGCAACCCCCCCCCCCCCCACCAGGACCCCCAGACCAGCCTACGCCACGTCAAGCCCCCCCCCCCCCCCCCCAGCGGCCGCCGAAATAGTGTCCTGTGCCCGTCAGGGGTGGGGCGTGCCCTAGGGCGGGACCAACCTGCAGCCGCTCAGCAGCCCCCACCCGAGACACGCTGGGTCAGGCGCGGCAATGCATTGTGACCCAACGTGCCTGCTTCCCCTGCCCGCACGCACGCCACCCATACCGGGAGGGCGGCATCTCCCTCCAGCGTGTGCCACCGCGGGGTTTGGGGGCGGTCAACAGTCCGGTAGGCCTTGAGACCGGACAACCGTGAGTTGTGCTGCCATATTGTGTCGCACTGAATGGAGCGCCGCAGCGCGTCCGGATGAGGCCTTGACCCAACCCAACCCAACCCAACCCTTTAAAAGGAATTCTGCCCCCCTGCCCCCCTCTTGGGTGCCACTGTTGTGGACAAGGACCCCAAATGGCTGTTGAACGGTGGTTGTTTCTTTGTGTTGCAGGCGTTGGTGTTTTGGGGGGTGTAAGGCCATTATTCCCTGGCCTGTGGTGTGCCTGCGGTGCGCCTGCGGTGTGCCAGTGTGCCCCCCATCGCCGGCTCCATGTGCCATTGTCAAACCGCCGCTGCCGTCATGATCACATGCGATGTGCACATGCGCCGCTCAGAGGGCGCTGGCAGTGGGACATGGTCGTTTGGCCTGGGCAGACGTCAGCAGTTCCCCCGGGGAGGCCCACGTGCAGTGCGATGCAGCGCAGGGCCGATGGGGCAGCCCGTAGTGTGCCCTGGATGTGCTCATTGCTGTGGATCGTGGGGGAGTGCGAGGGCCCTCGCCGCTGCTTGGGTGGCGTTGGTGGGTCCTTGCAAGGGGCCGTGGGCGTGCAGGGGGGTGCAGGGGGGCCTACACAAAGGCCAACGCAAGACGCACCGGTCGGCCCAGAGGTCAGAGCACATGACTCCTGCACGATGGGTTCCAGGTTCGAACCCCAAGATTGGGTGTGTAGCCGCGGCCAAACTCAATTCGCTGTCCCGGCAATTTGAGGAGCACGTGATCGTCTTGATGTGTGCTGCTGCTGTTGCTGCAAGTGTTTGAGGCCGATCGGTTGGAGCTTGAAGGGGTTTTTGAACACCACGCCCCCCCCCCCCCCTGATCGATCCCCATCGATCCCCATTCAGGGAGGAGGGAAGGAAAGAACTGCAAAACACTGTCAGCGTGACACGAACAATCATGGAACTGAGTTGGCAATGAAGGCCGTGAGGCAGGCGCGGCTGGAGCTAAGTGGCGGGTCCACACCTGACCAATTGAAGCCCCCCTGATCGAGTGACCAACGACCCCACCACAGGAATTGTCCCGGGTCAAACATATTTCAATGGGCGCAGCTGGGGCCTCACAACCCCCAGGTCCCGGGGGTCTGGACGCCGATGGGCCAGAGACACGCCGCGTTGTACCCCATCGCGTGTCGGCCGGTGGTACCCCTCCCCTCCTTTGAAATCTCCCCCCTCCTTGAAATCCCCGCCCCTCCCCGCCGCAGCCGTCTTGGTGAGGGTAGGTCATGCCAAACCCATAACCAAAGCTGGCCCTGTCACTGACCCATGACCTGCTATGTGTACTCTCAATGGACACTTGGTGGAACTTCGGTCACGAGTTAAAAAAAAAATCCCCGGAGGAAACGTCACTTTGGCCCAGAAAGCATAGGAAATACTAGGCACCAAAGGCGCCAAACAAAATTTTTACAAGGCACCGAAGGTGCCGAAGCACGATGATTACACCATGATACTATGGTACAGATTTGTGGTGCGGTCCCAGGGGGGGAACTGTCACTTTGTGACTGTCCCCCCCCCCCTAGGGGGGGGTACCGGCCCGACAAAAGGGGGGCGATTTCAAGGGGGGCGGGGGATACTCGGGAACCGGGCCACGGGTCATGCAGCCCGCCTGCATCGGGTTTGGAGCATGGGGTGTGGCCGTGTAAGAGGGTGTTGCCGACACCGCGCGGGTACCGTTTTGACCTGTCGGAGGTCCGTTGAGCTGGGCACTGCTTTTGGCCCCATCCCCCCTCCCGCCCCTTAGAGCCGGCAGAAGGCGGCCCAGAAGCAACAAGCACCACGTGCCACAAAAGACACGGCACCAATGTCAATGTACAGTGTTCACTGCTGGTCGTCAAGTGATTCCCCATCATCATCCTCATCAGCATCATCCAATCTGCACTTGCGAAGGACAAGAAGTAGTGAATTTGGGGGGGGCATTGCCCCTCAGTACCCACCCGATCCCCTCCCCACCGGAAGGGGGCCATTGGATTCAGCTGAGGCACTGTGCTGCAGGACGCGGAGACAGGACACCCCGAGGCCCCGTCTGCCGTGCGCTGCCTGTGTTGGATGGTGCAGCCCATGGGGGCCGCTGCCTGCCATCACCCGACCCCAAGGGGGGGGGGGGATCCCCTCCCTCTGCGGACCCCAAAATGGAACAATGGTTTTTTTTGGGCGCCGGAGGCCCCGGATATTTTGTTTTAGGCATATGGCAGGGGGAAACTTTTTTGTTTGACCCGATGCGTCTATACTCGAAATACTCAGAATTTTGTGGAGAATTCAAAAATGGGTGAAAAACAAAAAAAACATTTTGACCCCGATCCGACCTCCGGATCGGACCTTGGCTGATGGGAGCCTGAGCTGATGGGCAATTTTTTTTTGAAAAAAATTTTTACCCCACATGTTTATGTTCCAAATGATCAGCACGTCATGGGGATCATTGTGAGGTATGTATGTTGGGGTACCCACGAACCCCCCACCACTGGGGACCCCGGTGGCTGACCGCCCGACCCGCCGACCCCTTGGGTTTGGGTTAACGAACCCCCCCCCCCCCTACAACCCCTGAAATGGTTGAACACCCCTCGGGGTCGGGTCCTGGCTGGGAGCCGCCCCCGTGGTGGTGCAGCGCCAAGACCCACAGACCACAGACCGGGTGGGGGCAGTGGGTTGGGGGATGAAGTGCAGAGCCTGTGCAGGCCTTCCAAGTTCCCCAAGAAGTGCTCGTGTGGCATGGCATGGCCGCGGGGGTGTTGGGTCCCGGCGGTGCCACAGGACCCAGCCTGGGGGTCATCGCTGCCCCCAGACCCCCCACAAGGCCCTTCCCGATGCCCGTTCTCCCGGGCACAGATCGACTTCTACCCGGCCATCAGCAAGATCGCCTACCCCAAGTTTGGGTGGATGCCCGCGGACGAGGAGGCGTCGAAGGCCGCGGCGGAGGAGGTCGTGACCCACATGCAGTTCATCGCGAAGCACCTCGTGGCCGACAAGCCGTTCATTGCAGGGGACAGGCCTTCGATTGCGGACTACTCCATCGTGGTCAGTGCCTGCCTGTTGAGGGTGACCCCGAGCCTCCCAATCCCGGCGGAGTTCCAGGCGTACGCCGACCGATTCGCTGCGGCCTCGGCGAACTACGCCGCGTGCCTCGCTGCTGTGGATGCCTTTATCGCTTCCAAAGTGGCGGGAGAGTGATCCCATGCACAAGCCCCGTGATGCATCGGTGCATGCGGCAGGGCCCGTGCAGCTGTGCATCAGGACGGTCGCTCTCTCTGCCCCCTTCGACCCCACCTCCACCGCGCAAACTGCGCTTTTCCTGCCCCCCCCTCCCCCCATCCAGAGTCCCAGCGGGGCCTCTGGCGAACTATGATCTGTCAGTGGGGACAGCTTCCCCAGCATCCTTGACATTCCTTGACTAACCATTTTCCATTATGCGCTGCTGTTAACCCTTTGGCCTTATATTGTCCTCACCAGGAATCTTTATGGTAGTGTTCAGAGAGGCGCTTGGTTAGAAAGTTAGGCGCTGTGACTTGCCTGAGGCCGATAGGAGTTGGTCAATCCCGGCTGCTGTCCTTTCTACTTTGGAGGAGGAATGGCTGAGGTTTGAGTGGTTTTAGGTGCTGTACAATGAACAGCACAGGTTGGTTGGTTTGCTGAGGACACATCCCCTGGAAGAACTGGAAGAACGCCAAAAGTACAACGTCGGCTGTACTGCAATGTCTGGTGCGCTAGGGATGTGTTCACAAATGGTGACTCATCATCACCCAGCTAGCCTCAATGGAACCTCTGCACTGAGGCATGTCCATTTGCATGCAACTCGCCCAAGCCCCCACCCCCTCCTACACAAGCCAGGAGGGGTTGGCAGGTGGAATAACCCTCAGGGCCCCATCTGGTCACTGGTAACCATCGCAGCGGGCTCACCAGGGGCGGAGCCCCCCCTAGGAGCCTCCCCTGCCCTAGGAGCCCCCGCTCTGGTGCTCCTAGGGCAGGGAAGTGCCCAGGACCTTCTATCCACCGGGACGCCCCCAGCTAGTCGAGCACTCATTGCAGCACCACCTGTGCCCCTCTAAGTTATTCAAGGGGCGCCACAGACCGGACATCTAGGCCAAGCCCCGGGCACCCTGAAGGGTTCAATTAAGGCCATAGGAAGCTGTAGGTCACCCGACACACCAACCCCATAGCTCCCCTGCCCTACACAAAGCCTAGAGCACCAGGCGCCCCTCCCCCCCCCCCGTTGCAGCGGCACGCGCCACACACGACCCGGACCCCAAGCCTACTCCGGTTGGTACCGGGAGCTAAGCCCGACAAGAGCATGCGCCACAACGTCCCACAATGAGAACGATGGCACCGACCACTAAGAAACAAGACAAGCCCCTCCACGACATCCTATGTCGACCACGTGAACCTCCGGGACCCTGCGCGTATGGAGCCCGCCACAGTCTCCAAGCAACACCTCACCAACCAAGTGCCAAGGGACGACCATAGCAACGCGGGAGGCTGATTAATGTACGGGCACCACCATGCAAACTATGCCTTCTCTCGTTGCCCCACATGTAACCTTCACCCTACCTGGTGTGCCCGCTGGGTCTTTGATGGCATTGTGGGACTGTCTGCTGAGAAAAGTGGCGGAATGGGTGCTCTAATTTCTGGATGTTGCAGCCGACTAGTCTCTTTGCTGTGATGCGAACAAGAAAGACTGACGGTGTGTACGTGGAACAAAGAGTATTCACATTGCGGCTCTTTTGCAGATGCTGAGCTAACCCCAATGCCTGATGAAAGCACACAGGCTTGTTCACTTCATGCCTGGGCACTCAAGAAGAGGGGGTTACCTCAACACCACGTGTCTAACCCCTCACTGGACTGCTGGAAAATCCTTACAGAGCAATCTGCATTGATGATGCTGAATGCACACTTTATCTCGGTGTCCTGTTGTTGAGGGTGCTGTGGGGTGCTCAGGGGGACCAGCAGGTGTGCATTGAGCACGTCGCGTAGATGGGGTAAACGCCACCAGTTTTGGGATATTTAGGTCGCAAAATGGGTGCCTCATCCCCATGCCATCGCAAGACGCTTTTTTTTCTCAGGCCTGAACCTCGCAGTGGGTATTTTTTTTCAACTCAATTCCATTGCCGTGGCGAAGACGCAACTTTACAGATAATTTGGCAGGATTTTTGCGCAACAGTTTTGGGGTAAGGAGCCTTTAACATGACAAATCAAACCTCCCTGCCCCCAGGCCTTGAGCAGTCCCTTCCCTTGCAGTGTACCCCGGGGGCGGGTCACACTGTCACCTTCGGCTCAAGTCCACAGTGCCGAAGGCGAGGTTTGAATTCCGGCGGCGACGCCCTCATTTGGTGGCAGTTTGCCCTGGGTGGGGGGGGGGGGGGGGTAAGGCACTGGAACGCATTCATCGGGGTCCCATAGAGCCAGTTCCGGATGTCACTGACCAGGGGCCAGTCACAAACGCCTCTCGTAGCAAATGACCCAAATGCACTTGCTTCATTGCATGTGGAAGCCTGGGCTTGCCATCACCCCAGGTGGAGCACACCCCAAGATCAGCGAATCAAACACCTCAGACACTAGTCTGCTTTCAGCTGATGCTTTCAAACACTTGTACTTTGTCAGACCTGCAGTGAGACCGCCATACCCCCCCCCCCCCCGTTGCGCAAGTGCGGCCTTGTCCAAGCACGGGGACCCCGTTTGACCGTTGTTTTTCTGATTTTCAGCGTGCTTGCGCAGGGGGGAAGGGGATACAAAAGCCACATGGGTTTGTTGGCTTTGATCCCCACAGTACAAAAGAGCCCGGCCTTACCTTGGAGCTGCACAATGGATTGCACCCCTGGGTCAACCCCCCCCCCCCCCAAAAGGATGGATTTTAACTACCACCCGTCGAACATTGAACATTGAACTACCCCCCGTATTTTGGTTCCGGCTCTTCCGCCAATCGGCAGTTTCCTATTCATGGACCATGGCACAAGTCGCCCTCCACCCCGCCACCACTGGGTCCTGGGGTCTGGAAGGACCCAAAGGGGGCGCAGTGTCTGCTGTGCGAAAAGTCGGCTGTTTTCCACCACCGGGAGCCACGGGCCCCAGGGTCCTGAATTCTGCACCCCCGATGCTGTTTTGAATCGATTGTGCATGCTTCTGTAGGGGGGTGGTTTTCAGGGGTGTTCCCGGGATAAACAATGTAATAATTGGTGCTGTGCATGCACTGTGCGAAAACGCCCCCAAAATAAAGCGTGCTTAGCATCTGGAGGCACGAAGGGGGACATGAGTACCCCCCCCCCCCCTGTCCAAGCACTGCCTTGTCCAAGCACATGAGCCTGTCTGACCGTCATTTTTCTGGATTTTTCTGACCGCGGTTTTTATGGTCAGAAATGTGACGTTACAGGGTTGTGCTTCGTTTGTGGAGGGAAAGGGGAGCTGGACCATGCTTCTGGTAGTTCCTCCTGCTCATACCAACATTCCACTTGCAACTGCAACCCAATGCTGTCTGTGTTGGTCTGATTTTCAGCCATGGCTGATGTTGCCTCTCCTGGTACCACGGATGGTGGCGCGCCGCACTATGTTGGCCACAATCGGGAAATCACGGGAGGATGATGACGTGCAGATTGTGTGGGCCAAAGCGGGCCGTGGGATTTGGGGCCTTGGCCATTTCTTTTAGGGCAAGCTTTTTTTTTCACCAAAGATATTGTTGATGACAGTTTTGTCCCAAGGTAGATAGAAATCCCAAACCCTTTCCAAAACCTAAAGCCAAGCCTTCTCTAAAGCCTGCCCCAAAGGACAAGCATGTGCAATTGTTGAAGATGAGGCACAAGGTTGGAAAGGGCTTCTATTCCACAGCTGCTGATGCCCAATTTGCCTGCACATAGTGTCGTGGTACCCTGTTGCAACAATTGTTGTTAGGGTGAGATACGGGCAGGTTCTCGGCGACATACATTCTTTTGGTACCGCGCGTTGCGTGCAAGCACGGGCTTGTCTAAGCACATGAGCCCCGACGCCCGAGGTGGTGACGGCGGCATTAGAAGAGCTAAACGGGGGATCCTCAGCGGGGGTGGATGGGATGCCGGCAGAGTTATATCAACGATTCCTATCGATTTCCGTGCCGCGCATGGAAGTGGCGATGGGGGAATTTTTGAACAAGGGGTGTGTGCCGGACACCTGGACTGCGTCTCTAATGAAGTATATTCCTAAATTTGCCCAAGCATCGCAGGCCCGGGATATGCGGCCCATTGCGTTGCAAAACACGGCGATGAAATGGCTCTCCACGGTTGTCCTAGTCCAACTCACGGATGTTTTTTGCCCAAATTATCCCCGCCAGCCAAAAAGGTTTTATGCGGGGACGACACACGCCGGAGCTGGTGTCAGCACGAATGGAGTGGGAGGCTAGACTGGAGCAAGTTATGGTCGCAGTTGATTTCCAAAAGGCCTACGATTCGGTTTCCTTTCCATTCCTTAGGGTAGCACTAGGCTATGTAGGCCTGCCCGCATCATATGTCTCCCTCTTACTCTCCATCATGGAGGGCAAAATGTTGTTCTGTGTAGGTAGGGGTTTAGAGCCGGGGGTAGAGTTTCCACCTCACGAAGGGATCCAGCAAGGCGATCCCTTTTCCCCCCTCCTGTTTAATGTAGTCACCATTTTTCTGATTTATGATTTTGGAAGATTGCGCTGCGACTTTCGTGTGCAGTTTTATGCGGACGATGTTCTAGTCTGTCTTCCGGGTGCACGAGGTCGCATGAGAATGACCTTCGGGCCCTCCTGTACGTGTTAAGTATTTTTGGTTTTTACTCAGGGCGCAAAGTGAACTACAACAAAACCTTTGTTGTGGTGAAACGGCCAGAGGGAATCCCGCAACCGCGGTCGGTGGCCGGCATCACAGTGAAACCGTGGGTTAAGTACCCGGGGGTCTTGCTGGGGAATGTACCGGGGCAGCAGGCCTATGGACCGGTGATAGTGAAAATGATGAGTAGGGCCAAGACCCTGTCCAATTTTCTGTTGGGTATGGAAGAGAAGGCCCACCTTTTTACAATGTGGATTGCGCTTGTCCTCTACCTAACGCGGGCCATGAACCCACGGACAAGGTCTTGTCACAACTAAACCTCATAAAGAGAGCGGCCCTGGGTTTAAACTCATGGCACTTGACGGCGGGAATCGGGAGCATGCCCAAGAGGGAGGGGGTTTGGTGTCCTATGCCTTCTGGGTGTAGTCCCACTCTTTTGTCACCGCGGTGTGCCACCCGCATGTTTATGATGCTTTGCATATGGAGCAATTTCAATCCTGGGCGGGGCGGGTGGGCATGGTGGTCGATGAAGTGACCCTACCCTACATCCAACTCGCGCTGGTGAACATCAAAAAACCCTCTTTCCTGCAAGGAGCACTGAGAGCGTACTCGAGGGTGCGGAGAGGAGGGGGGGAAGTGCCCCCACCCCCGCCGCAACTGTTGCCCCAAATGGGCATCTGGCACTCGCGCATCAGCCTTATCGTTTTCCTCCACCCGCATATGTGAAGGGGTCGAGACGAACTTAAGCAGGGCCCCCGCATCTTGCCGCAACTGAAAAATGGCCTCCCACAGGTCTTGGTGCCCCACTTCACGCGACCTCACTCTCTGGGAGTGACGATGCCACTTGGCCCTCGTATACATACTCCGAGTCCAACACCACTAGCATTTTTTCCCCGGCCCGCGGACGTTGCAGGGCGTGCACGAAGCCGTGTAGTTCCCCCATGCTCACACTCTGTCGCTCTGTAGCTGGGACGGGCAATGCCACATTCCTCTGGTCCGCCTCTCCAAACCAAGCCCCATAATCCGCCTGCAACCATCCCCTGACTTGCTTCGCCGACCCATCGGTACCCACCAACATCCATTGCTTGGCCTCTAACACCTTTAACCGCTTGCTCCTTCACGTCTGTTGGTTTTACTCCCGTTTTGTTGGTGAAGACGCCCGGCGCCGGGACTTTCTTTTGGAACATGCCCCCACCAAACCAGAGAAACAGTTGTTCCAGGAGGTGCTGCAGATCTGGGCGGGATAATGACATATTCCGCTCTTTCCGCCATACCTCCAGAGTACCCATCCAATGCGCCACAAAATCATCAAGTGACGGATGCTCCCCCTAAAATCTTGCCTCACAACGCAACGCCCATTGTGCGTTTAGTGCCACCCACAGCACCAAACCTTGGGTGCTCTGCGGAGATAGCGCTCGTTCCTCCGGCAACAGCGTAGTGGGCTCTACCGCCCCGCCCCTCCCTTTGCACTACGCCAAAGGCCTTACGGGCGGTGTCAAAGATAAATGCCGAGAAGCGGCCGTTCCGAAGCACTTGCTTGTGGTCGTCTACCCGGCGGCACAGGGAGCATAGCTTACTCCCCACGCGTTGGCCCCTTCGCCACCCAATGGGGAATTTTTTCCACAACACACGCCGGATGAAATCCAAATCCCAATGTGGCAAGTACAAGCAATTGAAAAATAGCCACCCGCCGGGTGTTTGTCTTTGGTGACTCCGCCATATGCGACAACGTGTAGAGCAGGCTGGTAGAGAGATGCACCCCAATAATAAAAAACGAAAACGGGACGCCGACTGCGTGCCGCGCTTGTGGCGGGATGCGGGCTTGTCACCGATGCGCACTGATGTGTTGTCCTCAGGGTCATTAGGGGACAACTCCAGTGTGGTGAGCTCATGGGCTAGTGCAGGGGCGGAGTTGCACCCCCCCCGCTGACCTGATAGGGACCCCGTCTTCATGAGGGGGCTCCTGTGAGGAGGGGAGTTTTGGACACTGAGGGGTCAAGGTTCAGTAACGATGTGAGTGATCGACAAAGGGAGCGCAAGAGACAAATGAGGGCGGGTGGCGAACGGCAAGTCGGAACAACAGTGGACAAAACGGTCGGTAGGCCGTACAGAGCATAGTGTCGTTGGAAATGCGTGGGTCTTGAGTCTTGGTGGGGGGGGGGGGGATTGAAACCGGAGAGGGTTGGGATGCAGCGCCCGCCCCGAATCCCCACTTTGGTGTGCAAACTTGTTTAGCCGTTGAGGGAGCAAGCATTCCTGAAAATGCACTGGGACCTGGCGCCGTAGTGCGCTCTGTCGTCGCGGCCCGTGGAGGCCACGGCGCAGTCGATCATGAACAGTTGCTGCATAGGTAGCTATACCGAGAGGGGATGGGAGTGGGGGCGGGCAAGGTTCTGAATGGTGGTTATGGTAACGGCTATCTAACCTACATCCGTAGCATAGCTTATTGGAAGTGCACTCAGACATCGTGGCGGATTGGTTCGAGCCCCGGCGTGCGGGTCATGGCGCCGTCGGGGTTGGGGCTTGCCTTTTTCATGCTCCGAACGTGCGGGTGACACAGCATGGGGGTTGGGCGGATGAGTAATCAACAAACCTGATCGCCGAAAGGCACCGAGACTCCATACATCAAGGCAGGAGGGCAGATGCACAGGATGTGCACGCACACGCGAGGGCGGCTTCACCGCCTTGTCACACACATGGGCGCGGCTCCGCCGCACATGGACAATTGGTGGCCGCCGCTCTGCCGCGTTTGCTAGAGGTTTGAACGATGATTTCCTGCCGGTGGGATACCGGGGGTGACCGCCATCGTCGGATTATGGCTAAGAACATGAGCCGGTCTTATCGCCGTTTTTCTGACTTTTGGCATGCTTGGACAAGGGGAGGGGCGGGTACGGTAGCCAGGGAGGCGATCGCGGAGCCTAGGCACAGCCCATGCACCAACCAACAGCATGAGGGAGTGCTATATGCGGTGCGTGCGCGGTGCGGGTATTGGGTGATTTCGTACACCTACCCACCTATTCAACAGTCAAGTGCATGTGTTTCCAAGCTGTAAAAGGTATTACCATTGCACATACTGCAGTGTGTCCCCTTCCAGTTTTGCCCATGTCTCTTTCATGGGCTCCTGTGGGCATCACTGCCAGTTACACCCGATCAAATGGTGATAGGGTGCTTGCCACCGTCATATCTGCGTATCAGTGTGGGCCGTACGTGAGCATCAAGTAACTAAGGAACCAAGGCATCACCTTTTCCCCATAGTTTGTTTCAACACGTTACGCGGTGGCGAGTGGTGCAAGTAATCCCCCTATGGGAATTGAATTGTAGCATAGCAGTAGTGTGGGTCACAACTGTGCGAGTGATGGAAGGGGTGGATTCCCATTGTGGTGCTCAATGCGTTGATCTTGTGCCCTTGGGCCACTGAGACCGCCATGGAGAGGATCTCGGGGAAGCACTGCACACACACCCACCCCAAGAGTTGTTACCTGATTGGGTGCTGGAGTGGATGTGCGCCGTTGAGGATATCGGGCGAGGGATCGGTATGGATACGACGCGGCCAAGGCCAAGGCACTATTGCCAAATCCAGTGCGAACAAATGCGGCAGAAGTGTTTTGGGGTGCATCGATTGGCGTGTCTAAGTACGAACTTAGTGTCACTATGGCTAGCTTCGGGACATTTACCACCTTGGTTGAGGAACCCAACTTCTTCACCGAACCGACGTATGTGTTGTTCGTCCGAGTCACGAATGAAAAGGCACAGAGCGCAGGCCTCAGACCACGTTGCCACCACCTAGTCTTGCCGGGTTTGGGGCGTCGGTGGCGCATGCATGTAGGCAAAATGGTGCATTACCCCATTCCAATCGCGATGTAGTGGTGGGCGGGTACGGGGTGGGAAGGACAAACCTGGCTGACACATCCCTAGAAGCACAACCCGATACTGGCGAGCCAGAGCCAGAACCATAGGCCCCTCGAACAGAGGGGGGCGGTTCACTTGTGAGGCTTTTGGGCCCCCTTTCGTGCTGGTGTCAGCATCTTTGGCTTGGCACTTGGTTTGGCGGGCTGGCTGGCTGGAGGTTGCTTGGGCGTACCGTGTGTGATGGTGTCCGAGGGTCGGGGATCCTTCTGTGAGGTTCGTTTTTGTTGGTGGCAGAAGTGGAGTCTCGGTCTGGCTTCGGTCTTTTGGGCTGCATCAGTGGATCATTTGCATCCCATTGCATCATCTTCTCTGTGACGTCCATTGCCGGTTCCTGTAGCCGCTTTGCTTTCGCATGTGCCTCGTGAAGTGCCGTCATGGCGTGGTGCGCACCAAGGAACTTGGCCGCATACCGCAACCGGTGCGCAAGGCACACATGAACCATATCAGGGGTGATGTCCAGCAGCAAGGTGACTATTCGGTTCCAAACGAGGGCATCGTTAGCGGTGTCCCCTATTGTACACTGTAGTACACCCGTCTTGACTCGCAGGTACTGGCCAACCGCGGAGCATTGCATATACGGTGCGTCTTGGATCGGGGGAAGAAACATTCCCGGTTTTGGCTGGCACGCCGCATGTCAGACCGAGGCAGACTAGGGCCATTGCCCCATTGGCTGCCGCTCCTTGTGCTGGCCTGCGGTGATGTGGAGCCCAAACCGGGCCCTACCTCCAACCTTTGGCAGTCGGCCCTTGCGGCCTTGCGGCGAGGAGGGGCAAAACCACATACAACGTGCCTCGGATCACACGATGGGCATATTCGGTGGGCGACATACAACATCGGGGGTCCCAATGTGGATTGGGATCGTTGGATGGCAATCGTCCAGCTCCTTAACGACATGCGGCTTGACATTGTGGCACTACAGGAAGGAACCCACCTTCCCCAACGTCACCTCCGCCGCCACCCTGACATTCTCAGAGTGGCCAATGTACTACTATCCGCACCCGGGCGGTAACGTCAATGGCGTGGCCCCCTTGGTCAAGAACACCTTAGACCCTTTTGTGAAGCGCGGCCCTGACAAGACCCCCGACCTCTTTCAAGACACACAGGGCACAAGGTTGGGTGTAATAGTGCACCTACCCAATCGGAAACCCCTCCGGGTGCTTAACTGCTACGGGCGCACTTGCCGGATGGAAAACGCTAGCAAGACACGCACGTCGGCTCGTATGGCTATGATGTACTCCCGGGGGATTACAACAATGCTCTATGGAGCCACCACCCCACCCGGTTTTAGCATGGCAAGCTGCACACCCGCGGTTTGTACGACCCCCACCACGAACTCAACCCGGAAGCCTCGGGAAAGGATGCCCATAGGAGGGGACACCACCGACTGGATGCTATACTGTTGTCCCCAACTACATGGAAAAGCCTCGACCCTATGACCTACCACGGAGTCGTGATGCCTACGTCGGACCACCAATTGGTCATGTTGACCTCTGGGCTAAATGTGTCTGACTGTGAAGCCTTTGTTGCCGCTACACACCCCACGAAACATTGGAACAAACGCCAAGAAACCGCCGCTATCAAGGAAGCAGAACACATCCTAGCACAACAGACACCAACACACGAACCAATACAACAAGCGGATGCCGTTCTGCAAGCGGATGCAACAGCAGTGTCCCTCTTGGGAAAATGCCGCAAGAAGCCATGGAACAAACAGGCAACCCGCCCATGGCTTCACGATTTCCATGCCACCAAGAAACGACTCGCCCAAGAGCTACGAGACAATACAACAAAGTGCCTGAATGCCATGCGGCATTCCGCTTTGCGCAAAGACGGCACCTTCTTCCACCTCTCCAAGAACTGGCCTTGAGGTCCCCTCAAGCCAACACAAAGGCACCCGGACCCCGACCCTTCTTGCTGACTTCAATGGCAATCCTCCTTACGACATGCCCACCATCACCGAACTGGTCAAAGAATATATACCCCAAGTCCACATAGAAGACAAACCCCCTACCTTTGACGAGTTCAAACGCGCATGCCAAGGAAAACCACGCAAGGCGGCTGGCCTACATGGGGTACCACATCGGTTGTTGGGCATGCTACTGGATGAACACTTACACACACTGTACACCGGCGTGTTAGCCATCTAGAAAACAGGGGACACACCAGCACACTGGCTGCGCTCCTAAGTAGTACTCATGTATGGACCCGGAGCGCCCCGAAAACTACCGCCCAATAGCGATCACTAACAACATATACCGTGTCATTATGAAACTGTATCGAGTACACCTCCAAAGGCTAGTAGACCACATCGCCAGCCCAGAATAGCATGGGTCTTGGCCACAACGCACGGCATCCGAACAAGCCACCAACCTCGTCAACACCCTGCATGATGATGAAAGGGGCCCACAAACCTTACGTTGTGCTACCGGACGTAGCCACGGCATTCCCTTCCACCCTGCACGCCGCCATCTTCGGAATCCTAACACATGGCGGCTACCCCGATAACTATGTGGCGGCTATCAAGCAGGTGTACCAGCACACGGACACTTACTATGACATCAAGGGGCAACACATCCACTATAAGCCAACTAGAGGAGTGAAAGAAGGATGCCCTTGCTCCCCGCTATTGTTCTCCATCGTGTATGAATTGCTGCTGAAGCAACTGGTTATCAAATATCCGAATGCCTTTGTATACGTAGACGATATCGCCATCATTGTCAAAACTCAAGATGAACTTGAATGTCTCTTCGCAGATCTATCCGTGTGGGAGTCCCAGATCGGGATCCGTTTCAATCCGGAAAAGACTGAGGTGTTTCACTTTCACCGCCCCAACTCCCCCAAATCAGGGGTCCCAAAATACGTATGGTGGGGAAACAGCCGCCTACCAATTCGTGATCCTATCTTCACCTACCTGGGGCACACCATTGCAGGTACTGGGTATAAAGGGAAAGCACGAGACGCCCTCTTTGCATCCCTTCAGGCACAAGTAGGCGCGTACCACGAGCTACCGCTCACCAGCTTTGAGCGTGCTCAAATCGTCAACTCTGTTCTCATGCCACTGTGGACGTACAAAAGCCTCTGCCCATGGGAGATGTGCTGGGGCAATCGGTTGGAAACAGCCTTCGAGGACTACGTGCTCGTAGCGCCTCGGGTAGAAAGTACTGCACCATCAATGGGGGTCTAGGTCTGCACAGCGCATCGTGGCAAAGGGACGGGTAGCGAATCCCCAGCTGACATCCTACTACTCAACAAGCACGTTATGCCCTCACCAGCACGTAAATGGATCGTTAAGGCACGACTCCGAAAGTTGACTCCAGACGCCCATTGGACGTCCTGGCTCCCCCTATTCGCATTCAAACGAGATAAATGGGGACCCTAGCTTTGGGGCATCAAACATTGGCCGGGATATGGAGTGCCATGGGAGACCCTCCCAATCTTATGCCCTAGGTGCGATGCACGCCACGGCATGGCCGTCCAAGAGTGCCTCCTCTGTTGCCCAGCAGAGGTCCTATTTTGGACCATGTGGTGGGAGGCATGGGAGGCGTGGCGACCGGAAGCTGAACGGTGGCTCCGGTTAGCAACAGAAGACGAACGCCGCATGTGCACCCGCCTACAAGTGCCCATCTCACCGCAACGCTCCTTTAGTGCGGTCCCCGTCCACTGGCGGGTGGTTGTTGGAACCTGGCAATTCCACGCCTACCAGAGGGTACAGGCCTGGAACACATCAAAATGCGAGGTGGGGCCTGCTTGTGTCTCTTCCAAGCGGCCCACATATGTGGTCCCACCCGTACCGGGTGCCCCCAGCGTCCACAAGCCTACCAAGCGCAACAAGTGCAACCACGTCAGGGGAGTCACCGCGGTCACATCCCGGGAGAAGCCACAGTATCGTGATGTCGCGCCGACCCTCCACGACCTCCGTTGGCAACTTACCCAAGCAAACTCTGTGACTGCGACCGCGTGGGTACTGCAGGCACTGCGGCAGCATGTGAAAACAACACGCCCCCGCACGGAGCATATGAGCGTACAAGCCGCACCAAAATGACCATGTCCCCCCAGGCGACGCCTGCCTGGACCGTCATGGCATCAATACCTTGACACCACACTCACACTACAGACGTCCTCTACCGTCATAAAAACACGCTTCATACTGACGAACTCCGCGGACGTTTTACTACAATCCTCGTGGAATTCCAAGCTGCTGCTCATGATGGCTCATGTGGAGCGGCATCTCGCCCTGGGGTATACGCAGGCCAAAGAGGTGACACACCGGTTCTTCATAGAATCCGTACGTAACCTTCAAGAATCCGCATGGGCGGTGCATTATCACGCGCTCCACCGCCATGCACATCGGCGGGTCCTCTACCAGCAACTGCGTGAGTTCCTGCAGGAAAAGAACAGCCTGGCCTACTGTGCATGGATGCGGGCACGGCTACAGAGTTGGAAGTTGGTACAGGGCGTAGAGCGCGACGCCCGCCTCCGTCTGGCCGTACAACATGTAGGGGAATTGGAACAAATAGAACGTGGCCGACTCACCGGCCAGTATGACGCCGAGGTGCATGGCTTATCACGGTGGAAATATAAACCGCCCAAAACCCACTAGTCAACACCACCCTCGAAACGGCCACGCTTTGTAGTAACGACCATACTGGAACCACCGGAGGATATGCGATCTATGGAGATCCCCTTGGAGGACCGGGGAGATGCCACAGTCTTGACCGGATTGTAACTGCCTGACTGAAATGCCACAGACCAGACACCCACGACTTGGGTCCGACAGGGGCGACGCCAGGTGCAGGACTCGTTCCAACCGCCAGCCAACCTCACCAGGGTAAGGGTCAGGGGCGCCCGAGGGATTGACCCTTAACCAGGCCTGTCAGCGAACTTTTGCACTGCTCTGTGCACGCACAGCGGACACCTGGTGGAACAATTTTTACGGGTCCAAAAAAAAAAGCTGTTGAGGATATCAGGTGTGGCAGGCTGGGAGTGACCCATTGGATATGGGGTGTCTGGGGGGTTGGACTGCGTTTTGTGCTCTGGGAGGTGGTGGACTGGGTATGGGATCCTGAGTGGGGGCTTTGGAGCTGGTCCATTGGCGCACGGGGGCATTCAAAGTGTGTGTTGTGTGTGTGTGTGTGTGTGTGTATGTGTGTGTATGTGTGTGTGCTGTGGTGGCGTGTGCAGAGCAGTATTTCATGCCCCTCTGGTGCGATGCTGCTGCACGACCTGCTCAACACCATCTCCGACATGATGAAGAAGTCCCGAGGCCAGGCCGTGGCTTCGCTGCTGAAACAGAGGGACCCGCAATGGCTGAGTGCTGTGGGCAATGCTGACGTGGTGCAGTATCTGCGGCATTTGGATGGGCAATGGCCCGAAGCCCTGGGCAATTACGTGAAGGTCTGCACACTCCTCAGGGCCAAAGTCTGTGGGTCTGGGGAGCACCGGATGCACTGAGCCGGTGCCATTGGGAGGCCGAGCCGTCCCTTGGGGGTGTGGGCGCCTACACGGGGGATGCTGCCTCCCCCCCCCCCCCCACCTTCATGAAGCGCGTCCCTTCAGGCGCCTGCGCAGTTGTACGACAACTATGCAGGAAGCAGTGTAAAGAGTGGGGGCGTGTGCGCTACGGTGTAGCCAGGACCCCACCAATCATGGAAGTGGGTGGGTGAGTGGTGCCCCAGGGTTAGGGCAGTACTTATAGACAAAGGCCCTCCTGTCGCCCGACCCTACCGGCAATAGACACACACGGACTCGCCTTCATCCCCCCATTCCACCACTTACCATCCTTCCAAACTGCCAATTCCTAGGCAGGCTTTGGTATCGTTGAGAGAAATCCAGATAAACGTAACAATACATTGCACACATACATGCATCATAGACATTCATGTGTTGGGCCATCGTGCATCGAATTTCCCTTGGAGGGCATTGGGCACCAACCAAGGATGCATTAGAAGGGAAAGGCCCTCAGAGGCGGCCCTAGAAGCAGTTAGACAGGCGGTTGGAGGAGGTTGCCAAAGCGGTTGGGGGTGGCTACTGTCGGTTACAAACGCCATTGAAGCTCGCGCTTGGCGTTCGGGGGACAGTGGCTGGGCATAGGCTGGGCGCCCGGGAGGGGGGGGGGGGGTACCTCCCCCCCTTCCAATGCATTCCTGGCACCAACAATCCCCATTGACTTCTCGGACTTAAGGTGGGCCGAAGGCCCCCGGGGAGGGGGGAGGTCGCCCAAAACGAGGGATCGTTCCTCTAGTGGAGCTCTGACACCACCCACAAAGGGAGCCATGATGGGTGTGTCCCGCCGCTTCCAACTCATGTTGTGGTCCCAAGTGACGGGCTGGGGCAACGTGTGCTCGCCGGCGTCCACCCCAGCCGGGCCTACCCATACCGTTGGTCTGGAGCGCTGGCCGCCCCAGGCCATGGAGACGGGCATGGGTGCCCCTCGGTGGCAGAGCTTGGCCGCGCCAAACAGCCGAACGCGTGGAATTGGAGCATTTTGTACAGCAACCCATGGAGAAGCCGCGCGGTGGATGCCTCGAGGCATGTGAATTGAGGAAGTATGCAGAGGGGGCGAGTCCGTCTCACCCACCGAAGGCCGCAAGCGATTTGGCCCATATGTAGGGGTACAGCCCAAGCGTGGCCCTCCACGCCAAATTGCCATAGCCCAAGCCCTGACCCTCGTCAAGACGCAGTATTCGGCAAGGAAACATGACCATTCCAAGCAGCTCGGTAAGGACCGTTGACAAGGGACCCCATGAAAGGATTTAGGACGGTGCTATGAGATCTGCCTTAAGGACCACCGTGAACGACCACATGTGTAACCACCGAGAGGAATCCCCTAGAGAAGCCCCCTGAAGGACCACCCTAATAGACCCCCTTGATGGACCGCCTCGAAGGATACCACAACAATGTCCTTGGGCATATTCAACAGAAAAACAGAGCCGCAGAGCAAGCCTACTATGGTGCCCTCGATGGCAAGGGTTTAGGGCTCCAATGCCCATCATCTTTGACCCCCCCCCCCCTATCTTGGGATGACCAATCCCTTCCATATAGCCAGCATCCCTTCCCCCTCCCCCCTTTCCGCCCCCCCCCCCCCCAAAAGGGGGCAGGTATGGTAACGGGGTATGGCTGAAGGAGTGCCGCCTTGAGCACCCCACGTACAACACGCCTGTAGTGTACAAACAGTCATTCATTTCTATATGTCGCTAAGAAACAGTGTAGCATAGCACCAGAAGTGGTGGTCTCACGTTGAGGCTGTACTTACCATGTTCGGTTTTGTGTTGGCAGCATGTTCGCAGTTTCGGTTTCGCTTGAACTGCTGAAAGCAGGCCTGGGAAGTTGTACATTGCTTTGCATGTTGCTTCCAGGTACTTCGGCGCGTGGTGAATTGATTGTTCCCCAAGGGGGCCTTTGGCCGCTGCCAAGGTTAGTTTGGGGGGATTGGGGTCACGTTAGAACTGAGGGGGTACCCCTCTGTGCTCCACAGATGCGGCCCTCACCCCCAACCCCCACCGTTGGTAAGGGGGTCCATGTACAGGAAGACAATTGCCTTGGACTGCGGTCCGGCTTGACACACAAGGAGGTGTGATCGATCCCCCACATGTTCAAAACAGGTGCCCAACCACAGTTCAGCTCAGTTTTGTGTGCGTTCGCGCATGTGTGCCCTGGCCTCGATTTGTGCACCACCGACTGTCCACAACCGTCCAGTTGTCCCAACAAATCCAGATCATACACCCCCCGCCCGCCTATCCCTCGAGGAGGGCAGTCCCACCAAGTTCCAGCCGGAGGAGTCAACAGGTGGGGTTTTGCAGAGTAGGAGGTTGGCGGGGAAGTGAACGAAGTGAAGAAGGAGCGCGGTGCATAGCCCTTTGCCTTCGGTGTTTGCTGCCGTTGCGCGACACAACGGAACTGCACCGGAGGTACTGTTGGAGACCAGCAAATACAATGCCCTGGCGATGGGATGGTGCGGCATGTGACACTGCGGGTTGGGGGTCGGAATGACCCCCCCCCCCCCCCCCGCCAGGGCTCCATTTAACAATTCGGCACCAATGGGAAGGGGGTTGGTGTGGGGTCCCCCCCGCCCCCATCCCCCCGATCGGCCAATAGGCGCCGCCAGCTGCAGACGAGAACAATACTTCAAGGCGACATGCCAAACGCCTTACCCGCCCCCTCCCTGAATATTGGGCCAAATTTTCTTCCGGGCCTTCTGCCGATCAAAAATATTCTCTGTCGCCCTTGGCGCCACTCAGTATAGACCCAAAAATTTCTTCGGCGCCTCTAAAACCTGAGCGCCACTGGGGGGGGGGGGGGCAACCAGCACAACCCCAATATGCCAACTACTGGGCGCCGCTTATGTGCAAACAGCACATCCTGCCACATTCAGCACAGCCCCAGCACACCAACGACGGGGCTCCGCGAACGCGGAAACGACACCAGCAGGAGCAGCGGCCCGCTCTCCCCCACAACAAAGGGATTAGAGCTCGAATGGAACGTGGAACCGCATCTCACACTCGACATCCGTGGGCCCCGACAAAGGCATGCAGCAGCCGTCCGCATCCATTCGATCCACAAGTGGCTGCTCCCGGACAAAGACCGGAAGCCACGCTGCCGTTGCCAGTGAAACTTTTCCCCTCTCGACCCCTGTACTCCAGGCAGCAGCCTCCATGGCACCCTCCCATCCGTTCCCGTGTAAGGGTCGGTCTGCCGGACTTGTGAAGCCAAGGCACTGGCAAGACGGACAGCGCATGGCAGTCTCCGGAGCATAATTGGTCATTCGCTGTGGCTTTGAGCCTCAACCCCGGCACAGAGACGGAGGAGGGGCGAGGCACTGGGAGGCCCGGTAGGGCCCCCACTGGGGCCCCAGCACCGGTGAAGCCCATGCAAGGGACCAAGGGATGGGGTGTGCAGGGGCACCCCCGTTTGGGGGGGGGGGGGCTCCTCGACAACCGTGGGCCAGGGACCGGGACTCCGGATGACCTCGGAGCCCCCCCCTCACCGCGTGTCCAGAGTTTTGCTTAACATCTCAGCATCTCCTGAGGCGTGGGGGTGGGGGGGGGCTAACACCTCGGACCCCCCCCCTCAGACCGGATTTCATAGTGGGAAAAAGTGAAATTTACAGAAGGAAATATTGATTTGGGTTGTTTTTGGGACACAAAGTTTTGGGCTTTTGGGTTTGAGACGCCCCTCCGCTTCAGCACAACTCTGCGCGTGTCCCATGAGGGAGACAGCCCCCGGCGCAGTCCGGTTGACGAAGAAGGGGGCGCGGTCACTGCACTGCCTCTGGCCAAGCCCCACCGGGGCCCCTCATGCGGCCGGGGGCACGTGGCGGGGGTTTGGAGGGCAAAGCGCTGTGGGAGGCCCCCCTGCCCTCGCACCCCCGCGTTCCGTGTCCACAGGCCCTGTACCACGAGAGCCGAGACGACTACGAGGCCGCCCTCACCGCAAGTACACAAGGTGCCCCCCCCCCGGATTCCTGCCGAAACTCGTTTCCCCTGCCGGACGCTAGTGGCGTGTCTGGTCGCGTGCATCCCCCCCCCCCCCCAAACAACACAGCCCTCTACCGCCCCGCGGGGACTTGGGCCAAGGCATCGCAATGCTTCACGGAAGATGGTCGTTCCGCTGTCCCGGGCCATGCCCCGGGCCGGGGAGTGTGCGGGGGGATTGGGGGGTGAGGCGCCGTGGACCGGGGAGGGCGAAGGGGGGGGGGTATCGGAGTTTGTGTGCGCGTGTTTGGCGCAGTGGTACACCTGATGCCACAGAGATGGTGTCGGAGCCCGAGCGCTGGGGCCTGGCGGTCTCACGGAAGCGGACTGCACCAGAGGCACAGGGGGCGGCGCGCGACGCCAGAGCGGAGGGGATTTCCCACCCGAACGGGGCACTTGCGAACAATGAGGCCCTCCTTCACGGCCGCGGAGAGGGGCTGCACTGCACTGCGCTGTGCATCACCCCGGACTCCATCTCATTCTTCTGCAGAGCGCTCTGTCCCAGTGCAGAGGGGGGGGGGAGACGGGGCGCAGCACCGAGGGCCATCTCGACACACGCACACGCTGACTTCCATATAACGGCGCCACGGGCAGCCACGAGGGGCGGTGACCCATGCGGGCCCCCCTCTTTAATAATGTTCTTCCCCATCTCGACACATGCACACACACACGCACACCGAAGCGCATGGAGCAGACTTGGCACTAGCATCTGCCAGGTCAGACGTGATCAGAAGGGAGCTGGATCTTACTGCGTTAGGCATGGGATGCAACTTGTTCCTACTGAGTTGTGGTTGCGACAGCGGCGGATATTACCGAGTGGCGCATGGGACAGCGCTGATTCCTAACGAAATTCGTTTCCCCTGCCGGACACTAGTGGCGTGTCCGGCGTAACAGACGGGGCCTTGTGGTTTGACCGGGGCCCCGCGCGCTCCGCCCCCCGCCGGCGGTTCACTGTGCAACTGCCCGCACCCGATCCCCCACCGGCGACGGGTCACCGCCCCCCCTCCGGACGAAGGCCCCTCCCCCGGCGGTGCTGACGGCGGTGGTGCCGCACCCGCCCACGTCACGAGGGGCGTGCTGTGGGCCGGAGGAGGCAGCCCTTGACCCGGGGCCCCGCAAGAACCGCACAGGCCCTGGGGGTGAGTCCCCGACTCGCCGTAGCCCAGGCACTGCCCGGCGGCGCAGCCCATCCCTCACCCCAACACCGCCAAATGGCGTTGTGGATGGAGCTGCCCCCTTTGCGACGAGCTCAACGTCGACAGTGTTCCAGGCGGTCGGTTCAGGATGTCGTGAAGCGTCGCCCTGTCCCACGGCCGTAGCCCTCCTCTGAGGGACGTCTTTGGTGGTGGGTCCCCTGTTGACCGGGGGGCGGCCCTTGGCAGGCGCCTCAGGGCGTCTGGGCCCAGACCGGCCGCGGGGGTGCGCCCGCTGCGGTGCACTGGGGCCCGTTTTATGATAGGGGGGTCCTGATGGTGGACTGCAGAGTGACGGGGCGCGGTCTGCCTTGGGCTGGGGCGTTCGGGAGGGCCCTGAGCACCACTGAACGGGCGTGCGCTGTGTTGCCCCCCCCCCCCCCCATCAGGGATGCATTAGAAGGGCAGGGACCGCAGAGGTGGCCCCAGAAGCGGTTAGACAGGCGGTTGGAGGAGGTTGCCAAAGCGGTTGGGGGCGGTTACTGTCGGTTACAAATGCCGTTGAGCCTGGCACTTGGCGTCAGGGAGACAGTGGCTGGGCATAGGCTGGGCACCCTGGAGGGGGGGGGGGGGGTAACCGCACCCCTTCCAATGCATCCCTCCCCCTCCCTCCGCAGCGGTGACGAGCTTCCGGAAGCAGTGGCAGGAGCAGTACGAGAAGGAGCACCCTAAGCCCAACTGGTCCGTCCCGATCATGGCCCTGCTCTTGGGGAAGTATCGGGTGCTGGTCATGACCGCCAATGAGATGCGGGAGGATAAGGACAACGAGACCTCCACCAAAGGTCTCTGGCGTGTGGGAGGGGGGAAATGGGGCATGGCACCGGAGGTGCGTGGGGATGCGCCCCGGGGCCGGTGGGGGTGCGGTGGTGCAGCTCATTGCCGTGCCTCTGCCTGTGCTCTGGCCGCGGCCCTCTGCCTCCGATGTGCCTCACGTCCGACGCAAAGCCTCGGTGCCCATGTCCTTCTGCCACTTTGGGCGTGTCTCGGTCCGCCGTGAGTGCACTGCCCTCATCAGCCCCTCGCGCCGGCCCCGTCCGCAACACACGCACACCCCCGTCCGCCTCTCTCCCTTCATGTCGACCTTTGTCCCCCCCCCCCCCCCGTCCCACTGTCGTGCTGCGCCTTGTCCGGGGCCCTGCTTCGGCAGTGCTCTTTGCACCGCCCCCCTGTGTGACATTCCGCCTGGTTGTTGCTCCTTTACGGGGCCCTGGACGGTCACCCATTCTTCCCTTCGCATGTTGCGTTGGGTTGCTGCTTTCTGTTGGCCGCTGCGGCCGGTGCTCTTGCTGGTGTCGTTTCCGTGTTCGCGGAGCCCAGTAGTTGGTGTGTTGGGGCTGTGCTGAATGTGCCATGGTGTGCCGTTTGCGCGTCAGCGGCGCCCAATAATTGGCGTATTGAGGATGTGCTGGTTGTTGCCGGGGTCGTTTGACTGTTTTTGCTGTCCACACACCTCTGTCCACAGGACGTCCATAGCCTGCCTCGCTGTGTTTCTGTGCGGCCCAGGTGCCCTGTTCCTCCACGCGCTGTCCGGGCCGTCCACCATATGTGCTTTTCCCCCTCATGGTTGGTCTGCCCCTGATGGGCTCCCGCTCCTGTTGCGCAAACAGCTCATCTGGGCTGCGGGAGACACCCCCCACCTGATGCCGGTTGAGCAGGGGTTGCCCTGGCACCCGGTAGCGACGGGGCTGGCTGGCCGAGCCATCCCCTTTATTGTCGCTGCCTCCCATGCGCACGCTCCACCATCCGCTCCATTTTGGTTCCCTGTTCCCGCTGTTCTGGTTGCCTCTCCTGCCTTGCTGTGCCCCTTCTCCTTGTCTGTTGTGCTCGCCCTTGTCCCTCTTGGTGTGGCTCCCGCGTTTTGTGTGTCTCCTCCCCCTGTCTGGTGGTGCTCCTGGGTGCCCATGTCGCGCACCCCCTCCTGTCCCACCCGCCTGCCCCACCTGTACGAGGATTTCACATCTCCGGACAACGTGGACTGTCCCGTGCGCGGTTGGCTGTTCACGGCCCTGTTGCCACCCCCGTGGCAAGCACCTCCCGGCGCACGGGGCGCAGCCCCCGCACTTGTGGAGTACGTGGGCACCTTGTAGAGGGAGGGGGGGGGTGTTTGCTGATGGCTCGCTCGGCGTGCGCCGCATTTGGTGGTTGCTGCAGTGCTCGCACCTCATGGTTCCCTTGTGTCTTGTTGTGTATCCTGTTGGGGCTCGTCTCACTGCCGTGTGTGGGGCGGCCCTGTGCCCAGTTGTTTTGCTGCTTGCGTTCCTCCCAGTTTCGGGCTCTTTCTTTTTCTGCAGGCATGCTCACTGCTTGTGGTGTGCGGCGCCGGGGGGGTAGCATGTTGCTCCCTGCATCCCATTGTGGCTGTTAGGTTGTCCCACTCGCAGTTGGGTGGTGCTATGGGCACCGGGCACTTTTGCATATGTCTCCAAATCTACAAACTGACCTGTCACTGGTATTCGTTGGGGTTGTTCTGGGGGGAATGTGTTGCGTTGTTGCTCTTTTGCTTTCTGGGCTGCTGAGGGGCTCCCCGTTTGAGGACTTCACTCCGGGCTGTCCACGCCTTGGAGCTAGGGACTCGTGTGAGTCCACCCCCTGGTTGGTTGTGTGCAGTGACCACCAATGGTTTGGACGTTGTGCCTCATAAGCGTGCCCAAGGCCCCTGCACTAGGCCTTGGTGACAGAACTTAGCTACTCGCAGGCAGTACATGTTTTAGGTCGCTGCCCAATGGACAACCGCGTAGCCGGTTGCCAACCCCCCGCACGGGCGACCCCCTTACTTAGGTTTGGGTTGCCTTCTCCTCCGGTGATGGCTCCCAGTAGTGCGTCAGGGAAGCATCCCTTCAATGTTGTGTGTAAGTGTGTGGTGGATGCCGTGTTGGCGTTGGGGTGTGGCGTCTTGGGCTCTTGGTGATGCCCCACGTGCGTGCCTTGTTTGTGGGCGGTGGTGGCTGTGTGTGGGTGAATTGCCTGTGTGGTGGGTCTGGCCCCCACCCTGGGTGTTGGGTGTTGGGCTGGTGTTGGTGCTCGCGGCGGGTGGTGTGGCTGTCCGCTGCTGTTGTTGTGGTACACTACTTTGCTTTGCTCTGCTGTACTTGTGTGCTGCGTGCTATTGTGTGGTGGCGAGTTTCATTGTGTGCCTCTGCCGGCTTTGGCTTGCTGCGCTGCGTTGTGTGCTATGCTGCCTCCGCGTTGTGTGCTACGCTGCCTCCGTGAGGCGTGGCGGCCGCGGCTACGTGGGTAGGGCCGCTCCCCCCGTGGGGGCCGAGTTCGGGTAACCTCCGAAGTGCTTGGATAGGGCCGCCCACCCATTGGCGGGGCCGAGTCCGAGTCCGCAGGGCCTGCCTTTGGAACTTGCGCGCGCGCCCTGTTTGTGGGCGGCGGTGGCTCTGCGTGGATACAGTGCCCGTGTGGTGGGTCTAGCCCCCACACTAGGCGTTGGGTGTTGGGCTGGTGCTGGTGCTTGCGGCAGGTGGTGTCACTGTCCGCCGCCATCGTTGTGGGACACTGCTTTGCTTTGTTCTGCTATACTGTGTGCTGCGTGCTTTCGTGTGCTGGCAAGTTTCGCTGTGTGTCTCTGCCAGCTCTTGCGTGCTGCGCTGCGTTGCGCGCTGTGTTGCCTCCATGAGGCGTGGCAGCCGCGGCTACCCGGGTAGGGCCACTCTTCCCGTCGGGGCCGAGCCCGGGTAACCTCAGAAGTGCTTGGACAGGGCCGCCCACCTATTGGCGGGGCCGAATCCGAGCCTCTGGGGCCTGCCTACGAGGTTTGTGCATTGATCTCCTTTGTGTGCCTCCGTCAGCTCTGTGTGCTTGGCCCCCACGCCCGCCCCGTCGCATTGTTGCCGCTCTCTGCGCCACGGATCTGCCCTGTGTACGGGGGGGGGGGGGGCGGCGGTGGACAGCAAAAACAGTCAAACGACCCCGGCAACAACCAGCACATCCTCAATACGCCAATTATTGGGCGCCGCTGACGCGCAAACGGCACACTATGCCACATGCAGCACAGCCCCAACACACCAACTACTGGGCTCCGCGAACACGGAAACGACACCAGCAAGAGCACCGGCCGCAGCGGCCGACAGAAAGCAGCGACCCGACACAACATGCGAAGGGAAGAATGGGTGACCGTCCAGGGCCCCATAAAGGAACAACAACCAGACGGAATGTCATACAGGGGGTGGCGGGGCCACCACCGGCGGAATGTGCTGAGGCTTCATCCACCCTTTTGCTTGGCAATCCCCCGCCCTGCGCATCCCAGTCACTGCCCCTGCCCCTGCCACGCACCCCCCCCCCCCTCCTACTGCACTTCGCACGAGACAGGCTGCATGGTCAGGGGAGGGCGTGTGCCCACTGGACCCCAGACACTGCGGGGACCACTGGTGAAGGGGGGGCGCACACGGGGTAACAACGCGCTGACAACGCCCGTTCATGGGCTGCCACTGGGGCCGTGGCGGTGTACAGCGGACAGCCTCATGGTGATGTCGGGGCATCGGTCTCTTTGAATTGTGGTGTTTGGGACATTTGTGCCCCCCCCCCCCCCCTCGATGTTCGCGGGGCTCTTTGTCCAGACAGACACCGTAGGCAGCGATTGCGTGCGTGTGTGTGTGTGTGCTCCGGGGCCCATCTCCTTGATCCATGCGCATGTGTGTGTGTGTGTGTGTGTGTGAGGGTGTGAGGGTGTGTGCGTGCGCGTGTGTGTGAGCGGGTGGCTACATCTGTAAGTAGCGCTTCGTTCTTCGACAATCTTACACTTACGCGTCGGGCTCCTCGTCCTCTTCCTCGTCTCTCTGGATCCCGGATTCTCAAGTGTTCAGCGCTGTACCAGCACCCTCAGCTCCATGGTTGGCGAAGTCTTCTTGCTTTGTTCTTGTTTGTTGCGGCCCTCAGTATGTGTGTGTGCCTGCGACGTGTGTGTGCGTATGCGCCTGGGCGCACGCGCGTCTGTGGCCGTGTGTGTGCACGCATTGTGTGGGTGGTGCTCTTCCAGGGCAAGGGGCCCATGTACGATACTGTTCCGCGATTTGTTGAGGTCGCCACCGGGCAGTGGCGGTATTGGCTGTGGGGCCTTCGCTGTGCCCCAGGCTTGTGTGACAGCTCCACAGGGACATGCCCGAGGCCCCAGTGCTGCTGCTGGAGGCCTGCACGCCTGCTGTTGTGGTTGTGGGGCGGTAGGGCGGTGGGGCAGCCTGTGCCACCTTCGTGTGCAGCGTGCAATCTGATGACGCAGTTCTTTACGGATTGTCAAGGGGACCGCACGCAGGACTTGGACTGTTCCCGCAAACAGGGCACGCTCTATGTGATCAACAATCTGTTCAAGGTGCTCCTCCTCCGCACGACCCTCCATTCCCTCATCATCTGCAGACACGCCCCCCCCCCCCTGTCCCGATGACCCCCCTCCCTCTTCTCCTTCTTCTGCAGTCTTGCTGTACTGCATGTCTGTTTTTCTACTTTTCAATACTCTCAGATTAATTAGCTCTCACCCCCCCTCTTCTCCTCCCCCCGTCCAGCAACTCTGGCAAGTGGTGGTCATGGTGGTGTGTTACTGATCCAAGACAAATCAATGAAGCGATTTGTCCGTGCGGGGACGGGGTGTACCAGCCAAAACGACACCCTCCAATCCAATCCAATCCCCCCCCCCCCTCCCTCCCTCCCTCCCTCCCGCCCTTCCATGGAGGCAAGTGAGCTCATCCGCAAAGCCCCGGTGGCCAGAGAGGGGAGAGCCACGTCTACTTGTGGCACAGTTCCACGGTACAATGAAGTGCAAAGAAGTGTTGAAGGTCCGGTGCATGTTCACCGGTTCAGGCCACAATTTCCGGGTCTTCTTTTGTGGAGGCGGGCGTGGGGGCAATTGCCCATGAGGTGCGCGAAGGGTGCGTGTGTGCGGAGGGGGGGAGACCCCCCCCCGCCAGTGCCCTGAGGCCTCATGTGGGGCGCTGCTGCAGATTTACTTCCGGTTGAACAACATGCGCCTGGGCAAAGCACTGATTAAGTCGGTGGAGGCGGACGGCAGCAACACCTTCGAACGGTACAAGATGTCGCAGAAGGTGACGTATAACTACTTCCTCGGTATGCCCCCCTCGATGGAGTAGCAGCCGCGGGAGGGGGCTGCAGCGAGGGGCCCGTATGAGGGCCCGTGTGTGGGAGAGACAGGCGGACTGGCAGTGGGGGCACACACAGGACCGTCGAGGGCTGTACGGATACGCACGCATACGCGTGTACGCGTATACATGCCTTTTTGCACGGGTAAACGCCGTTAGCGGACTGTTTTTTAGGGAAGGGGGCCTTCCGCCCCCTTCCCAAATATTGTGTCTTCGCATCTACAACGTGCCGACAGTGTGTACAATTAGCAAACCACGTCTGCTTGTGGTGCACAGTGTCTACGGACCATACCCGGGTAAACGTGTATGTGCACAGTGGCCACAAACTATACACAGTGTCTACAAACTATACACATTGTCTAACAACTATACACAGTGTCCACAAACTATACACAGTGTCTACAAACTATACACAGTGTCTACAAACTATGCATAGTGTCTACAAACTATACACAGTGTCTACAAACTATGCACAGTGGCCACAAACTATACACAGTGTCTACAAACTATGCATAGTGTCTAAACACAGTGTCTACAAACTATACACAGTGTCTACAAACTATACACAGTGTCTGCAAACTATGCACAGTGTCTACAAACTATGCACAGTGGCCACAAACTATACACAGTGTCTACAAACTATGCATAGTGTCTACGAATTATAAACAGTGTCCACAAACTATACATAGTGGCCACAAACTATACACAGCGTCTACAAACTATGCACAGTGTCTACAAACTATACACACTGTCCACAAACTATACACAGTCTCTACAAACTATACACAGTGTCTACAAACTACACACAGTGTCTACAAACGATACACAGTGTCTACAAACTATACACAGTGTCTACTGTGCACAGTGTCTACAAACTATGCACAGTGTTTACAAACTATGCACAGTGTCTACAAACTATGCACAGTGTCTACAAACTACACACAGTGTCTACAAACTATACACAGTGTCTACAAACTATACACAGTGTATGCAAACTATACACAGTGGCCACAAACTATGCACAGTGTCCACAAAATATATACACAGTGTCCACAAACTATACACAGTGTCTACAAACCAGGGGTTGCCATTAGTACGCTCAGAGTTTTTTTTTTTTTTTTACTAAGGCAACCACTCTCTGATGTGTCAGGCCTGGCATAGCATAGTCGGTAGTAGCACTAGGCGCTGATTTCAGAGGACCTGGGTTCAAACCCAGTTGCTTGCAATATTTTTGCCTTCGCTTTTTTGGTGTTTTTTGTGTCTTCATGTTTGCCCCCCGCTCTGAAGCGGTGGGGATCCCCGATACGGCAAGGGTGAGGTAGCCACTTTGCCCACTTGTGGGCCACTTCTGATTTTATCCCCCCGCTCTGCAGCGGTGGGGATCCCCGATACGGCAGGGGTGAGGTAGCCACTTTGCCCACTTGTGGGCCACTTCTGATTTTATCCCCCCGCTCTGCAGCGGTGGGGATCCCCGATACGGCAGGGGTGAGGTAGCCAATTTGCCCACTTGTGGGCCACTTCTGATTTTATCCCCCCGCTCTGAAGCGGTGGGGATCCCCGATACGGCAGGGGTGAGGTAGCCACTTTGCCCACTTGTGGGCCACTTCTGATTTTATGTGTGTTGACCCAGCGATCAGCCCTGTTCGTGGTAGCCGGGCATGCTTTCTCAGCGCCCTCATTTCTGATCTGCAATCGCGGTTCGCTGAGGGCAATTGGGTTAACCCTGCCAGCCTGCCAGATTTCGCAGAGGCTAGCTCCTGTTCATGTGAGCGTGTGTTTAGTTACATGACTCAGGCAGATGCGGGCCAACCCACACACTTCATGAGTGATGATTTGCTTGTTCGGTGTAACTGTGAGGCTCCAGAGGACTGGTGTTCCGCAGCCGTGTTTAACGCATTGCGGGACGTTCCATTTCGACCCAGAAAGCGCAAAGTAGACGGAGAGGAAAAACCAGGGTTGGATGACTGCCCACTCCTTCATTTTGAGGCGTTCAAGGATCTTGCAGTCCCAGTTGACAGCCCCACCCCTGAGGTGACGGATGAAATGCGTGCTCTGTGGACTGTCTCATAGAGCAATGACTCCAGCCCCAATTGCGATGAAATTTGGGAGACATATGGCGTCATTGGGGATGCAGAAAGTGACGCTAGTGATGTTGATCAAGATGTAGATGCCCCCTCCCTTGCCTTGGAACCGATAGTGCAGCAAGATGTACACCCTGCCCCCCCCAAGTGCAGCGCCCTACCAGTGACGGCAGTGCCAGAGTGCAGTTTCAATATGATGTGGACAGAGAGGTGTGCAAAGCCATGAAGCAAGGGACAATGATTGAGTGGACAGTGGTTGAATTGAAGTCCATTTGCAGACTCCATAGTCTCTCAGTGTGCGGTACCAAGTCTGCATTGCTGGCCCGTGTGACCGCACACTTCTCGCAATTGTACCCTTGAACAACGGATGTGGGCGTTTAAGGAGCCGGCGCGGCGCCCACACTGTGTTGTGCGTGTCTCTTAGTGCAGGGCCTTTGGTGAGGTAGGGCGTATTGGACACTTTGAGTTTTTTTTTTTCTCTTACGGCAACCCCTGCTACAAACTCTTCACAGTTTCTGCAAACTATGCACAGTGTCCAGAAACTATACACAATGTCTACAAACTATACACAATGTCTGCAAACTATGCATAGTGTCTACAAACTATGCACAGTGTCTACAAACTATACGGATGTATACACGCGTATACGCACATATCTGGGACCGTCAGCCATCGAGATGCTGATCTCAAGAGTATTCTTTGCGGATTTGTCGGAAGCCGCAATAATTGATGCAATCATTGATATGAATAATGCCTTCTGCGACGGTCGCAGAACTTAATGAGCGCAGAATAGAACTGAAAAGCGTGACACAGGGATTCTGTGTGTGTTCTATGCAAAGACACCGCCGTCCTACGAGTGTCGTGGAGTGGGGGGTGCGCGCTGCACTTCGTGTGCCACGTGTGGGGCAGTGTGCAGCCCCTGCACACTGCCCAAGGCATGGGCCCTGGTGCTTGGTGCTGCTCTCCACACTGCACACGGCAGCGCTGCGCTGCGCACGCCGGGGCGCGCTCTGCACTGTGCCTGTTGTGCGATCGGCAATGTGAGGGGCATTTTGGGGTTCTTCGTGGGGACACCGCCGCCTCTGCAGGTCCGACACACCAGTTGTGGCCTCCGGAGTGGGGGCCCTGCAACACCCCCCGAACGTCTCCGATCGTTGCCCCTCCCCCGCGTGCATGCCACACACCCCACTCCCTCTGCAGCTGCAGCGGGGGCGCAGGGCGCAGGGAGCGCTGTGCAGCCTCCACGTTGTCGTTCACCGGGGCCGAGGCCCGCGGAGGCACTGCGGCGGTCAACACACTGCCCCGTCGATCCGGGGCCATGCCCCGTGCCTCAGAACGGGGCCGTTACAGGGCGGGGGGCGTGTGACGCACGGTGATGAGCGGTGGTTTGCGGGCCGAGGGCCCCCCATTGCGTGCATATACACGTGTACATGTATAAGTTTTCGCGTATACAGGTACACGCGGATGTGTGTGTGTGTGTGTGTGTGTGTGCGTGACATATACATATATACGTATGCGCACGTAAACCACCACGTGTGGTTCGGAGACCGCCTCCTCATCCAGTTTGGCGATTAGGCTAGGGAGGCGGATCTCCGCATGGCCAAAAGGTTTGCCCCCGTGACCAGCACAGAGCCAACAACATCCATTGAGGATGGTTGGAGGCATGAGCTGTACACGAAGTTTTGCAAGGCCAAGACCAAGGGGCGGGGTGTTGCATTTTGGTGGCCTATATGGCAGCCTATAGTATTTGAGCAATGTGTAGTTGAAGGTAATGCCGTGTGGCAGAAAAATTTTCTTCGGCCGGTGGACACGTTGGTGCACGTACCTGATTGCACTTTGCTCATGCATTCTGCGACACAGTCAGTGAGACTGGGGTACACGGGTGCTGCACAAGATGCCACCGATGTGTACTGCATTTGTGGGAAGTGTGGATCCATGTGTAGCGGACCACGCGAATGGGTGCGGTTTGACCTGTCAGTTGTGTCATCGTGGCCCACCCTTGGCTTGCAAAGTTTCCGTGTTTACAGACCGACCAAGAGGCGGAAGGGTGCTAAGGCCAGGAAGGAGGTCGACCGACCGCGGGGGCCTCTTTTTGTGCCACCATCGGTTGAGATAGTTGCCGACCCCAACCCTATAGACTCCAATGCTTCCTTCCAATCGGAGGTGGCTGATGCGCCTTCCCGTTTCCAGCCTCCGCGCGCAGCCAAGCTCAGGCGCGTGGCGATTGTTGAGGCATCGGACTGTGGGCAGGCGTCCAGCAGCAGTACCGATAGCAGCAGCAACAGTGGCAGTAGTAGTAGCAGCGACAGTGATAGTGGTGGTGCCAGTGACGGCAGTGTGGCATCGAGGGACAGCAGTGCTTGCACGAGTAGTGCTGTCGAGGTAAGTGGTGTTGACAGCACCCGTAGTACCGAAGTTGAGGCAGCCCCTGCTCCTCCACCTCCCAAGAAAAAGTTTCGCCGATCGGCAGTGTGTGGCACTCAGCCGGCCGTCTCTGCAACCATTGATCTGGGTGCAGAATCCAGTCCTGCCCCACCACCCCACTTGTTGAGTGAGGGTGATTTCTTTCCCACGGACACAGAGGTGGCACTGCGAATAAAGATGGAATCGTGAACTGACCACGGCCGTACCATTGACCCTAACCACAACCCTGATTAGGCTAACCAAAAGTGACCGTGACCGTGACCGTGACCGCGGGTGACCAGCGACATTCGCAATGGAGGGCTAACATGCTAACCAGGCTAACCGGGGGGTGGGGTGAGGGGAACCCGGCGCTCCGTGAGTCTGTTTGACGATCGGGGACATGTGATTGGCCACGCGTGGCCTTGGTAGCCGGGGCAGCTTCCCTTTGGGGGGTGGCGGAGCAGTGTACATATTACTCAGGAGGGTCCATTATTACAGAAGTTTCTAGATTTTTGGTTTTTGTGAAATGCCGCATTGAAAAAGAAGAAGAAAGTACCCGGCGCCCTAGCGGGAGCCCGGAAAAAATAGCCTGCTTTTTGCGTCCCAAAGGAGCCCCCGATGTTGGGTCCAATATGTGGGCCGGCTCTAGACCCCAGACCGAAAAGCTGGCAGTCCGTGTCGGTCCCCGAATCCGTGGACAAAACGCAACCCGTGGAAAAAAATTGGGGGCGGGGAGCGTTGCGCTTATCCGGAGGATAATGACATTTTATGCTAGGCGTCCAGGCTACATCGCGCATGCTAACACCATCTCTATACAGGGAATCTGCGTGTATGCGTATACATAGATACATGTAGTCGCTGTGTACACGTATACACAAACTCCCAATATGGACATTGTGTTGGTATATGCGCTTACATGTACGCACGTATATGCGTATACATACATGCGTGTACATGGTGTATGTGTCACATATACATTGCGTTTATATATACGTGTATACATATACACACGCATGCATCTATACATGTATATGTGTACACATATACGCATGCATGCATGTATACATGTATACGTGCATAGATATACACACACATGCATGTATACATGTATATGTGTATACATATACGCATGCATGTATACATATATCTTTCGGGGACATCCGTTATGTGCCAACACGGAGCAAATTCGCACTTTTTCAGGGTTTTCTCAATTTTTCGTTCAATGCACCAAAATTTCGTTCCGTAGGGGGGGGGGGGGGGGGGGTATGTGTATACTTTTTGAAATTTGTGAGAAAAGGTGGTTTCAGAAATGTATGGGTTGGGGGGGATAGGTGACCACATTTTTGAGTACCGAGGCCAAACTTTTCGGCGTTTCAGGGTTTTGGGGCCCCAGGCTGCTCCACGCATGCGTGCGGGACACCAACTCACAGGTGTTCCCCTGGGTGCTCCGACATATTGTGGAGTTGGAGGAAAGTGAAAGGAGATAAATGGATGCATTTTGACGTGCTGAATCCAAATATTGTGGTCTCGTGTCCCAACTTGACAGCCTGTTTGAGAAATTCTGCCATCTTCGATTTCTTGCACTCTGGTGAGCTTGATGCTGCAAGTTGCACCAGGCATCACCCGGGTGTCCAAGGTAGTTATTGGTCAAAGTTTTCAACATATTGGGTTTTGAGGGGACCCATGTTGCACATGTCTTCTACACATGAAATGCAACAAATGCAACCAAATGACTTGACCCTCATATGCCCATATGTTGGAGTAATGGGGGCAGGGGTGCGGTGCAGTCTGTCTGAAACCGGACCAAAATCCCAAAGTGTCAACGGTAATGGCCAATTTTCGAAAAAATATGGTTCAGGACCCCCCCCTTAACCCATACATCTCCGAAAAGCCCTTTTCAAGGGCTTTCCGAATATACCCCACATACCCCCCCCCCCCCTCTGGGACACTCAGCGGGCACAAATCAGGCCCCAGTGGCAACGACCCCCGAAAATGCTCTGTGTTGGCACGACGTCCTCAACGTCCCCGAGAGATATATGTGTATACATATACGCATGCATGCATGCGTATATGTATACATGTGTACATATAGGCATGCATACATGCATACATGTATACGTGTATACATATAAGCATGCATGTATACACTGTATGTGTATATACATATGCGCATGCATACATGTATATACACATATACACGCGTATGCATACAGCCCTCCAGAGGGAAGGCGGGTCCACCCTCGGGGTGTGAGGGGACCTTATGTTCCAACCCTGCCCCCGCCCCCGCCCCTTCTGCGATGATCAAAGTATCGAGTGGACATGGGGACCGAGGCAGGCCACACCCAAGGGCCTGTGATGGTACCGCCCAAGTCTTGGCCTGTCATACATCATTGCAATCGCCCTGTGGCATGTGGGTACGTACGTCGGCAGGTGGCGCCTGCCCACCCAGCCACTGGCACCATCCGTCGCCCGCCCACCCACCCGCCCACGCTGCGGTAACTGTCCCGGGGGCGGGGGGGCAGGCGAAATGCTGCCATAGTGCCCTGCGGCGCCCTCAGGGTGAAAGGCAAACAGTAGGACATATGTGCCGTCGTCCAACGGGACTGGGCACAGCACAGTGCTGAGGGGCAGACGCTGCACAAACCCATGACAGTGATCTGCAGCATAACTGAGTAGATGTCTGAGCAGGAGGGTAAACCCCCTCCGGCCCTTGCATCCCATACCCCACGTGTCCACATCCCCCGCCCGGTCCCTCGCAGGTCGTATGTGCATGTTCGACAACAATTACCAAAAGGCTGAAGACCACCTGCAATACGCGTTTGCTAACTGTCACAGGTGCACTGCTACATGTGCCCAAGGGTTTGGGTTGACTGGGCACCAGCGTCCTGTGCCTCTGCCTCCTGTGTGTGCCCTTGCCTTGCTCTTTGCCCTGTGCCTGTGCCCGTGCCCGTGCCCGTGCCCGTGCCCGTGCCCGTACCTGTGCTCCCTCATCTTCGCACGCCCAGTCAACCGTGTTGCAGGCAGTCTGTGTGACCGCAGGGGTGTAGGGAGTCCCGCCCCGGCGAACAGGCAGACCAACCGGAGTGGAATGATAGGGGTGGTCCAAGACGAAGCCCTCCTTCAGTGGACACGGCAGGCACTGTTCCTGTGTGGTCTATGTCCACACGCCTCAAGGCCTCACCGCTGGCTACAAGATACGTGGAGTGGCCATGCAGGCTGGGGGCATGCCCTATACACGCAGGACACATTCTAGATGAACTCGAGGGATGTAGTGAATGGTTCATGGCTCCTGCACACACAGCAATCCCCTCCCCTCCCCCACACATAGAGCTTCAAGGTGTTTCAAGGGGGCTGCAGCTAATGTGCCCATGTATCCGGTTACAAACTCACCATTGGTGGGCATGGGGTAGCCCCACTGTGGTACACCTGGTTTGCCATGATGATGGCCGTGTGGTACCAGTGCCACACCCAAGCCGTGCGCATTCAGACCAAGCACGGGCCACGGTGCCTTGGCCCGCAAGCCACGGTGCACAACATGGTCATCCCTGTGAACGATCGAGTTGTTCTGGAGCATGCAGCCAATCGGGTGGCACAGCATGGTGCATGGCCGGACCTCATCAACAACGCGGACAAGTCCGATCTCGTCCATTTGGTGCCGGCAGGAGGGGACACGATGGAAGCGGGCGCAGGAACGGTGCCTGGTTGACAGCCACCTGATCAAGGCCAAGCCGCGGCACGCCTACATCAAGCTCCTGGGGGCAGATATCAACTGGTTCTCCCCGGCGACAGCTGACAAGACGGTGTTCGGTGGCAAGTGCAAAGCCATGCTGGACCGCTGGTGCCTGCACGTGCCCGGCATGGTCCTTCTGCGGTGGTCATCCAGGGAATCATGATCAACACAGGGACCCACAAGAAGATCGCGAAGTGCCCACGGACCTGCTGGCGTGGCAGGGCAGGGAGCACCACATGGTGGCTGCGTTGGCCTGAGTTGCCAACTTTGTACGCAAGTTTTGCCGTCTGCCGTACAAGATGCCCTGGAGGTTCATCTTTGGGGCATTGGATTATGGGGCCCTTCATGTGCTGCACCCTCGGCGTGGTTGGGTGGTCAGTGGGAGTGGGGTGTGGCAACGTCATGGGTAGCATGGCCAAGTGGGGGGTGGGGGTGGGGAGGCACCTGCGCCGGGAAGGAAACCCAAAGCCTAAGCCAAGCCAAAATCTGTGCCTGTACCCATGCACTGTGCCTCCACATGTGCATGTGCCTGTGCCGGTGCCTGTGCCTGTGCATGTGCCCATGCCTGTGCCGGCGCATGTGCCTGTGCATGTGCCTGTACCTGTGTCTGTGCGTGTGCCTGTGTGTGTGCCTGTGCCTATGCCTGTGTCTGTGCCCGTGCCTATGCATGTGCGTGTGCATGTGCCTGTGCCTGTGCCTATGCCTGTGCATGTGCCTGGACATGTGCCTGTGCCGGTGCCTATGCCTGTGCCGGTGCCTGTGCCTGTGCCTGTGCCAGGCAGACGGGCATCCCATGTGCACTGCTGTGCCGAGACAACCCGTGCCGGTCCTCCCTGTCTTAAGGGCGTACACAAAGAACAAGGTCCGCATCCTGATCTACCTCATCACCGTGCAGCTGGTGCGAGGGCAGTTCCCCAAGCAGCATATCTTACAGAAGTGTGTGTGCCGGTGCTGCAGGATGGAGGTGGTGGGCAGACCCCTGCCCCTCGAAGTGCCACGTGTCCCAGGCCTCAATGGAGCAACACGTGGCAACGTCCGGAGTCAAGCGCTGAGACGAGGAACGGCCGTCCCGGCACTTTGCGCCATGTGTGGAGCGGGGGGTTGCACAGGGGGCAGGCCCGGCGGTTGCAAATGGGGCAGAGCGGGGGACACCTGGAGACCCGGAGGTCTGTGCTGCGGACCAATGGGCGCGTTGGACGATGCACAGGCCCTTCCGTCTGCGCGGCCGTCGGTCCCTAAACCCCCCCACCCCTCCCGAATAAGAGGGCTGTACGTACAAGGCGTAGACATATACGCGTATACATGCCCATGTGCACGGGTAAACGCCGTCAGCGGACCGTTTTTTTAGGGAAGGGGGCCCTCGGCCTTCGGCCCCCATCCCAAATATTGTCTCTCCGTGTCTACAACGTGCCGACAGTGTCTACAATTAGCGGGCCGCGTCTACTTGTGGTGCGCAGTGTCTACAGACTATGTCCAGGGTCTACAGACTATGCACAGGGTCTACATGTATGCACAGTGTCTAGAGACTATGTGTAGACGCGTGTACGTTGTGTATACGCGTGTATACGTACATATCTGCCGAGTAAAGGCACGGGTTGCTTCCACTTGGGGTCGTTGGTCAGCAGCAGGGGCATGCCCCCAGTGCACGGACTGAACTCAGTCTGTGGCGATGGACTGGGCCTCGCAAGCGCTGTGCCCGCCTGCCCCTGTTTGTTGTGGTCGGTGATGCCTGTACTTGGGGGGCGTGTTGGCGGGGGTTGGCTTCGTTGTGGTGCAACAGCAGCTGCACCGCGTTGCAGGCAGTCACTCATCATACGGACGGGGGTGTCCAGGCAAGTGGTGAGGGACCGTCGCGGAAGTGGATGTCTGCGGACCATATCAACGCCCGTCCGCCCCACACCGGCGCCAGTGCATGGGGTTTGGGTGTGCGTGGGTCGTGGCCACATGTCCCTTGCTGTACTGCGGCTCCCGGCGGCAGTGCATGGGGTGTGTGGCGCCGCATGCCCTGCAGTCCCCCCCCTCCACACACACACATCCTCTCAACCCCATCCCACCGACCCCTCCCCCCCTCCCCCGTGTCCCATGCAGTCCCAAACCAGGGCGACCGTTCACAACTGCCCCAAGAGGATCCCCCCCATCCCCCAAATACCTGCACAAACCCCACCCACAACCCTCCGCCCAGCACCCACCCCATCCCGCGACCTGCCCCGCCATCCCCCCCAGACTCACATTCAACCCCCTGCCCCGGAATGAGCCCGAATCCTTCGCCTTAATTGGTAGATCTTTGGCAGAAGCTGCGAAAAAGACCATCTAATGAAGGTGTTGTGGTTGGAAATACCTCTGTGCAACGGTATTCAATTTTTGTGAACAATTCTTTGCGAAAAGCGTTCTGTTTGTGGCAGCAAGGTGACTTCAACCAATGACAACGGGCCTGGTTTGCGCTACAACCTCCAGGCAGTGCAACAGGGTCTCTGTTGTGTACATTGTGTGTGCAGCATTTTCACCGCGCATTGTGTTTTGCAAAAGAAGACAGCAACCTCGTCAGTACCAGGGACCAAAAGACGCAATCTGATGTCCTGCCAAGCAGACCAAACCTGATCAGCCCAAGCAGCCCGGTGACAGGAGGCATGTTGCGAAACATGTGACAGTTGATTAGCGTGTTGACGAGTGTATTCCCCGTTGGGCACTGCAGTTACAAACGTCAGCTGTACCGTTGTGTTGGCACCTTAAGTGGACTCTTAATGTATGGTCTTTCATCAGCTGTTCAGTGCACTCTTCTGCTCAGACCTTGTTTGCAGTGCCATCTTTGAAACACCACTGCTCAAGGATGACATACAGACTAAAAGAGTGAATTTTGTTTCAAAACCTCTGAGATAATTTAGATTTCCAAATGACACCAAGTGCACAACCACCAAAAGGAAGGTGTTTTTGCGCCCTCTCACAGTGTGGGACAGCAAACCCCACACCCCTCCCCAGGTTTATGCCGATTTACTCCTGCCCAAATCATGGAGCCTACATCAGTGGATTGTTTGCCCAAGACAGGGGGTGCACGTTCAACTCTCCCATGTTGCGCCTGAGGAGTGTCCAGTGTAAGCGGCCAAGACTGAATGGGCCGTTGGAACAAGGAGGGTGTGTGTGTTGGGGGGGGGGGGTTGGCACAAGGCCTCGGTATCTGATTGTTTGCCTTTGGCGGCGCCTATTGGCCTCTCGCCACTGCTCATTCTGACCCTCTGTGGGCCCGAACATGATTTGGTTGTGTCAACGTAGCCCCTGGATGACTTGTCCTGTTTGACTACTCCAGGGTCGGCTGTCCCGGAGACGGGCTGTTGCCCGTGCCATTGACCAGGTGCATCCAGATGCACACTCCGAGTCCATGCTGGGTTTGCCAACTCCAGCACTGACTTGTGCGCGCTGTTTGGGGGGGGGGATTGGGTGATTTGTGTGGAGGAGCGGTGAGTGAAGCATGCAATGGAGGTGTGGGACCCGGGGGGGGGGGGGGGGGCAATAGCCCAGAGTTCCTTCGGGGGCATGTACTCACAAAGGCAGGAAAGTCACTGGCCCTCGCATCTACGCCTGGCATGGGGAGGGTCTTGGACTGCCTGCTGTTCACTCAACCGTCCGTTTGGCTGTCATCATCTTCACCAACTGTATGTGTGGGCTGGGGGGCTACAACATCGCAAGCCCTCCCATGTAGTCCCACTGTTCCTTCTGTGATGAAAGGGGGGGATATCACATGCTTTGACCTCTAGGCTTTGCGGGGCTTTGCCAGGTTCTGCATTGCTTCTTGCACTTTTGTACATGAAAGATGGAAGCCTCAAGGCTTACACTGAGACTCTATGTGACAGCGCAAGAGTGAGACTCCCACAAGGCCCCTCTTATTGGCAGGACAGGTAGTTTCACGAGATGCATCAGTTTGGGGCGGGGGGGCGGGTGCCATAAAGGCCAAGTTAGGAGTGTGTGTGTGTGTTGTGTGTGTGTGTGTGTGTGTGTGTGTGTGTGTGTGTGTGTGTGTGTGTGTGTGTGTGTGTGTGTGTGTGTGTGTGTGTGTGTGTGTGTTACCGAGGGGCACACGGCGCAGAGGGGGGTATGCTTGATCCCAAGGGGTTTGGTGTGGAGGGGGCAGTGTTTGGTGCGTCAGGTTGCAGGCACGTGGGGTGAGGGGGCCGATCAAGGTGAGGTAAGCGAAGGTGTAGGTGTAACCTACAAGTGGGGGGGGGGGGGGTGGATGGTTTGTGTGGCCGTCCAGTCGTAAAGTCCCTTGTGTCAGTTTTCCAATATGTCAGGACGGGATCCCGGGTCAGTGTGAGGGCATTAGATACCACTCACCACAAATCTGGCAGATCTTTGCTGGTTGTCAAAGTGCAGGAGAGGGTTCAGATATCTGAATGGGTTGGTAAAGGGGGTTGCCATTCCCATGAAGTCCATGGCGGCTAGCACACAGGTGTGCCTGAGCCATGGTGGCGTGATGTCACAAAAATAGAGAAATCTATCGGTGAAACAGATGAGTATGTTGGCCAAGTGCCTCTGAGTGAATCGTTCCTGATCAGCACCTGCTGGACGGCTTTTTGTGCCTCACAGATATTTGGCGGGTCTTGCCCTGCAATGTACCCCAATGCCCACGTCCTGTCTCCAGGTATGGCCTCGGGGTGTTCATCGAACTTGTTAGAGCGTGCAGGACCGGCAACGTGCGGCTGTTCGACCAGACCATGCACACGCAGCAGGATTGGTTCATCCGCCGGGGGATTTACGTCATTTTGCAGAAGGCCAAAATCATTTGTTACCGCAATTTGGTGTACAACACGTACCGATTCATCAACAGCCACACGAACATCAATTTCCGCCTGAAAATGGAGTACATCCAACATGCGCTGCAGGTGTGCAGAGGGGGGCAGGCTTGAATTGTGCAGTCTGGGGTGGGGCTTGGGTGGGTAGGAAGTCCAAGCCCCATTTCCAGTCGCGCGGGGGTCTGGCTGGGACCATGGGTGCTGCAGCTGATGCCACGGATCGGTCACCCGCTTTTCGGCTGTATTTCAGGGCAAAGAGGAGCCCAACCTCATCCTCTTTGTTCTTGTGCGCCTGTGGCACTGCCATGGCTCCATGTGCAGATTTGTGAAGTGGACGAAGACGAGTCGGATCTTGAAGAAGTCGAGTGCATTCTGGCAAATTTGATTTACAGCGGCTATATTATGGGGTGTGTGCCTCTGTGTGTGCGTGCATGGGGGTGTGTGTGTGTGTGTGTGTGTCTGGGTGTGCATGTCTGTGTCTGTGTTGGTGTCCGTGTCTGTGTCCGTGGGTGCGTGCGTGCGTGTGTGTGTTGACAATCACTGCCGTGCTATTGCTGTGCGCTTGATCTCACCTCACGCAGTGTGTGTGTGTGTGTGTGTGTGTGTGTGTGTGTGTGTGTGTGTTGCACCGTAGATCCGCTTTACACACACACACACACACACCTGCGCGCGCGTGTGTGTACTCATCAGGTGCTGCACCAAGGGTCTACCTGCGGGCACACTGGAGTTACTGACCCCACTACTACCATACCCAGAAAGGCGCCTAGTGCCGCATTTTGTCACAATGATGAACCGCTGCACCTGACGAGAATTTGTGCTTAGGCTTTCTTGCTGCCTGTTTTGCCGCGTTGATTGTATGTGTGTGTGTGTGTGTGTGTGTGTGTGTGTGTGAACAAACAAACACACACACACACATACAAACATGCAAACATACATGCATACACATTTATGAACGAGCGGGGCTGAGTTGCCACTCCCGTGAAGTCCATGGCAGGCAGCACCCACTGATTCACAATGACCATGCACGCTGGTCTGCGCCGACCCTATGAGTCTGGCAAACCCCGCCCTAGGAAAGCTGGACGCAAACTGGATGCAAACCAGCTGATGGACACAGGCCAGTAAGTAGTATCCCGCAGTTGTGTCTGCGCAGAGGTCTGTCTATCTATGTGTGTGCATGTGAGCATGTGTCTATATACGCCAGTGATACTGAGGTGCCACTTTGTGAAGCTCGTGGCAGGCAGTACACAGGTATGAGTGCCCTGGAGCCCGCACCAGTGACTGCTCAAGGAGGTGCAAGGTGGTCCAACCCGTTAATACGGTAGGTGAAGGACTGGGCTCCCACAGTGAGGCGCTCTGATACTGTACCTTTGTTTCGGCGCGGTTGGATGGTTGCATCCAATACATGCATACATAAATGGCTTGCTTGCGTTGTGACTGATCGGTGCTGGCCTGTGAGACCTGCTGTTTTGTGACTGGACCCTTGGTGCAGCGGCCGGCCTCCCGTAGAAGTCAGCGATGACAGTGAGACGTCACACCAAGGTGCTCGCTGATGGAGAGAGATAACTTGGTAAACCCAAGTTGCAGTTTGCCCTGAGTACGAGTCACCTGCTGTCTGGTGCTTACCGCTTGCTGCTTCCCGCAGGTCAGACCTACAGAGGGCTGAAATAACCCTTCCAGACATGGCTTACACATGTTTCTTAACCACTTTTCTTGTTCCGTTCTTGTTTCGTGGTTCTCCAACGTGTGTGTGTGTGTGTGTGTGTGTGTGTGTGTGTGGGCATCCCCCTGGGAACGGGTGGTTGGTAGGAAGTGCACATGCGCAGTGGACCGCCCCACCGGTCGTGAACCTGTTGGATGTTTGTTGTGGGGCGCAAATGTAAAGCAAATGCCGATGGCGTTTTACTTTACTGAGATTTCATCGGTTAATCACACAAGTAAAGTAAGGAAATCTTAATAAAGTAAAACGCCATTGGGATCAACTTTTTTTTTCCGAACTGACTCGGTCCAAGACTGTTTTCATATCATACAACACTCCATTCAGCAAAACTGAATGAGTAAGTGTCTCTATGTACTCACTCGTCTTGATATACTACTGCCATCATGTCTTCATCTACGGCTGCTTATCGTCTGTTATTTCGTCATATAGGCTTCTGCCTGCCCTGTTATAGTGGTCCTGCACTCAAGCAGTGGCGTGGCCTCTTGCCCCATTCCTTCTACGGCCCAACTCCCATACATTCCGCTGACTTGGCTTGTGGCTGCTTCACCTAATTTCCCTTGACCGTTTGGCTCAGAACTTCGTTGTCTGCCCTCTTTGGGAGTGCTGTCCGGACCATTCCCTTTTTGGGCCGACTCTTTGTTCTAGTGGCCTAATTGTCTTAGGAGCTTTTGGTGTCGCTGCCATTGCACATGTTAGCTTGTCGTTCTCCTTGCACACAAGATGAAGAAAACGCTCACTTATAAAAGTCCCTTGCACTCAAAGATGAAAGACTTATTTTCCCTTGCACATTGAGATGAAAGAAAATATAATACCAACTTATTACCCATGCCATTGGGATTAACTTTGCCGACCCCCGGCCCACCGGCCTCTGGTCGGTACAATAAATCCCAATGGCATTTCACTTTACTGAGATTTCATAAAGTAAATCCCGCCGGCAACCTGACAAGGTTCTTCCAACCAGTGCCTGCCCTGCTCTTGCTTGTGTTAGGAGTTGGTCACTTTGCGTCATCTACGTGTGAGTGTGCGTGCGTGTGCGTGTGTGTATCTACCTGTGCGCCCGTCCCTACAGAAAGGCGTTGAACATGCTCTGTGTTGTTTGCTGACCAACTGACGAACTCAGACTTTGCGTTGTGCTCATCTGTTTGTTGACAACCGTCTTGTTTTTGCCCAATGTGTGTGTGCTTCTCTTTCTCTCCCTCTCTGTGTGTGTATGTGTGTGTGTGTGTGTGTGTGTTGATGGCAACAAACCTACCAGGTACCACCGCAGGCCTTGTGCAACAAGTGTGCGATACACCGGCAGACGTATGGGACCTCAAATTCTGTGCGATTGTGTGGATTCGGGGCAGGTCGAGTGCACTGGGGGGTGCTTAAGGCATAACACCAGAGCCCTAGGCGTCGGCCTGACAGTGGGGAATTGTGTAGGGCAGGGTTCTGCACACCCCTCTGCCCTGAATGAGGATTGGTCGCTGAGGTGTGGGAAACCCCTTATCACACCCAAGCGCTGCCAGGAAGTCTATGCCATGCATTCTTGGCAGCAGTCTGATAGGATTGTTGCCCTGGTAGGTCACGTGGGTAAGCTCGATCGTGTCCCCCTGGCATGGGCACAGGGGGGTACGGTTCAGCAAGCGACTACCCCCGCGTGGCGGTTTTGCGCGTGCTCCATAACACGGTGCACCGTGTGCACGCAGCACCCCCCTGGTATGTGGGAAACACGATGCGCGCTACCACTCATTACTGGCCGTGCGCACGGAGTCAGGCATGCTCTTAACTCCTACACTAGCTCGACACCAATGCAGTTTGGGATGGGTGTCGTCACACGGACGCTGTCATACCCCCTGATTCTCAATATGAGGGCTACACCCAGCTGGCGTTCTGATACCCATATTTTGCGCCAGCTAGGTCACCAGTAGGACCCTGGTTACCCCTGCATCGCTTATTCGTGTGTGTGTGCGTTTGGGTGGTGGCACCTCACACAGCATCCAGTGTTCAACAGAGGCTATGGCTAAATCGAGCACGGACTCCTCCGAGGATTTATTTGTGGAAGGGACGTGGAACAATTTGCTCGGAAACCCCTTCTGAAGATTGCACACTCTTCAATAGACCGAAAGACGGTTCGGGTGGGGCACGCTCATGGCCGGACGCACGCCGCTGAACTGAGTGCCGTCAGTGCCCCCGAGGGCCGGTGGACCCCTGTGTGCGCCTTCTGCGTGTGCCTCTGAGTGTGTGCCCGTGTGTGTCCTCCAGCCCCCCACGTCACCCACACCCCCGGTCCCTGCGGCCTGTCCCTCTCCCGCTAGCCCCGTTGGGGCGGCGCCGGGGCCATGCGGTGCTCTGTGGTGTAGGTACATCTCCCATTCCATGCGGATGTTGGTGCTGTCGAAGAAGGACCCGTTCCCAAACCCACACGCCTCATGAGCGGCGCCAGAGGCCGCGGTCTGCACCGGTGCTGCGGTCTGCGGATGTGCGGATGTGGGCCTGGCACGTCCGAAGATGGCGCCCCCGAGGCCCGGGCGAAGGCATTCCCGTCAGAATTCCGATGTCACTTTGTCGCGAGGGCAGTGCGCATGCGACCCTGAGGGCAACCGGGCGCATGGAACGGCGCCGCCCCGGTGCTCCATCATTAACCCAACGATCACCCGCGACGATCCACGACGGAGGGGGGGCTGTGTGGGGGGGGTAGGGGGAACGAGTATCGGAAGGGGGGGCATCGCATGGGTCTGCGGGGGAGGCGGGGGTAGAGGCGCTGAGGATGGGGCACCGCTGCCGTATTCCAGGCGCTCTTGGGGGAACGGGATGCCCAAAGCAAAGTTCCGTAGAGCAGAGCCGAGGGCCACATCGCCCACACTTTGGGGCACTGGCATCGGCGTGTCACGGCAACCGATGGCACTGTGGCAGGCCCCACGGCACTACGATGGAGGGCGGCCATGGGCCGTGGGGGGCCCCCCTCTTTCGGGGGGACTGAGGGGGGCCCGGGCAACGGACTGCCGGTCCGTAGACCGAGACGCACGGCGCGTGGGATCACCGTCGCCGCTGGGCGGGGGGGGGGGGTTTGGGGTGGAAGTGGTAGATGGGGTCAGGGGGTCTGTGGGGTGTACTGGTGTGTGAGGGCGATGAGGGGTAGTCCAGGTGCCCGGGAGGTAGGGGCTGCCGGTTCAGATCTCCCCCCCCCCTCCAGGCCCTCGGCTGCCACGTTGGTCCGGACCATTGTTGGCCAGTATCTTGGCGCCGAAGGCGCCGGAAATTTTTTGATGTCCAATGCCGCGGGTGTGCCCACTTTGTTTCACTCGATGTGTGCATACTCCAAGTGCTCAGAATTTGATGGAGAATTCAAAAAATGACAACAAAACATTAAAAAAACAACTGGACCCCCCACTCCCCTGCGCACCGTAGCTGCCACCGGCGGTGGGGCTCAGGAGGTGTGTGTGTGTGTGTGTGTGTGTGTGTGTGTGTGTGTGTGTGTGTGTGTGTGTGTGTGTGTGTGTGTATGTGTGTGTGTGTGTGTGTGTGTGTGTGTGTGTGTGTGTGTGTGTGTGTGTGTGTGTGTGTGGCTGCAATGCAATGCATTCTGGGAAAACGTAAAATACAGCAGCTGGCGCCTGGCTGCGCCTGTGGGACTAGAGGGGGTGACAGGGGTATGGGGAAACCACGTCGGCTGCCTGGACACACTGGTGGGACAGGGCTGAGGGAGGAGCTTGTGTGTGTGTACCATCCCGGCGACGGGGTGTGTCTACATGATGTGAATAAATGTTGCATGTACCATGGTGATGTACCAGAAGGCCCTGAAATAATGTCGTCCTCTTGTCCTGGGGCCTGGGGAAAATGCAGGTAGTGGAGATGGTTCTGCCCCGGGGCCTGAAGTTAATGGAAAGCACTGCCTGTCAATTCTCCTGAGTGGTGCAACATGCTGGGGAGGGACAGGGTCCTGCTGCCTAACCAAGGGCTTACCCCCTGCTTTCTGTCCTGCAGGCCCCTGACCCAGCGCAGCTGGCAGTGGTGCTCTTTGTGGGCTGGACCTGTTCTTCATCCCTCTGCGCCTTGTACCACAGAAAGGCGCCTAGTGCGGTCAAACAATGCCTCTGCTTTTGTTGTGACTGTGCCTGACGAGAATCAGTGCAAGCCGGCCTCCTTGATTGCTGCCTGCTGTCTTGGCTGTTGCCCGTTTGTTACGTCAATCGTGTGTGTGTGTGTGTGTGTGTGCGTGTGTGTGTGTGTGTGTGTGTGTGTGTGTGTGTGTGTGGGGAGGGTGGGGCTGGTAAAGGGATGTGGTTGGGGGGAGGACGGGGAGGGAGGCCTCTTGGGCCGTGCAGAGGGCGGGGCGGGGGGGGGGGCTGAGCACAGGAACAGCGCCCGGTCTCAGGGCCCAATCCCGCAGACGGTGTGCTCTGCGCCGCCGCCGGCACGGGGACAGAGGCCCCGCACGTGCGTAGGCCCCCGTGCGGCGGCATGGAGCCGGGGAGTGCCCTGACTGACCCCTCTGACCGGCCCCCTCGCATCGGCACGGATCACTGCCCGGGCCCCCGGACGGGCCCTCAGCGCTGGCGCAGGCCCATGGCCCAGAGCCCAGGGGTTGAGTGGGCTCAGGGCTGCAGAGCGGTGCTTCATATGTCCAACCCCTCGAGAGGGCGTCTTCCTTCACGCCGCCCCCCCACCCCACCCCCCGCACTCCGGGCGGTAGTACGGCTCGGAGCCGCCCTTCATCATCGGGGGGAATGAGAGGGAGGCCATGCCACACCACAAGTGTCCGGCACGGCGCCGACCCGTCAGCCTCCCACTCGGTGGCCATCCCCCATGAAGCACGTACAGAGGCCGGGGCAGGGAGGAGGGCAGTGTGTACCCCCTCACAACAGCGTGTCGCAGTTTCCAGTCCGGGTAGACATGGGTGGCCGCTAGACAAACACAAGGTTGAGGTGTGTGGGGGGGGGGGGGGGGGCAATCGGCTTTCGACCAGGTCTGGGGTCTGCAGGGGTTCAGATCGCCGACGCAGGACGCTTTGAGTGCGCTCCCTTTCCAACTGACCACCGGTGTTGCTGGCGGATCCCTTCATACAATGAGAGGATTGTTGACATATGGTGGTCGCGGATCCAAAGAATCAGATTGACTGTTTGTTGGCAACGGTCAACAGTGATATCAATAACCGTATTCCTGAATGGGCATAGTAATGTCCGGGAAATGTCTGTGTGTGCAATGCTCCGCGCGTGGACTCGGCCATTGCCCCCCCCCCCCCCCTGGAGTGGGAATGCAATAGGCAAAGGCTGGACTGCCCACAGGCCGCGGCGTACCTCACGCTGGAAGCCTTGGTCCAGCATGTGTTCGCCGCCCATGTGGCAGGTATCGGACTGGCGTACCCCATGCTGATGGAACACCGTGACGAGGCTGACCCACTGCGGGCGAGGGCGCCACGGGGCGGCCGTCACATGTGTGACCTGCCCTTCCTGGTGTGCCACCCCTGAAACCATGCTGGATTTGTTGCCCCGGTTTTGTTGGAAAATTCCCCCCGATGTGGGAGGGGAGGTGGAGGAACGCCGGAAGCCCCATCCGAAACCTCAACCAGAACAGTGGCCGCAAGTGCAGGGCAGCAGGCAGTGTTGTCGGAGAAGTACTGGACGCTGGTAATCGCAAACGGAGCGAACAAAGATGGGGGTGTCAGTAGGTGCCGACACACAGAGGTGGTGTGTGTCAGTAGGCGTGCTCTCTACTTTTATACGATTGGCAGTGTTCTTGTCCGGCGCGTGTATGGCTTGGGTTTCGGCAAACACGTGATCGGACTCGAAAACGAGGAAAATCTCCAAAATCAGGGCTGTCCCTGCAGTGCGCCCAGGCGCAGGTTTGTGGACAGCGCCCCACTGCCAACGGCTTGGGCGCCGTTGTCGGCGCCGTGGGCACCCTCTGAAACATTGCGAGCCACCCAAACCACCCCTGCAACTGTGTGACCAGGTCCGCCCTGCTGCAGGGCATCTCCCGCCCCCCCCGTCCAACCCTCGAAATCGGCCACCCACAGCACTACAACGTGATCCAATGTGGCTGACTGGCGGTGGTCCTTGACGGCACAGCGCATCTTCCATTGCGCAAGAGGCGGACTGGGGTGGGCAGACGGCCGCTTGGCGAGGGGGCGGGCCTGCAGGGGGTGGGGCGGGTGGTGGTATATGCCGATGGGTCAGCCAAGGGGGTCCGCGAAGGGATGGCGAGGGGTGCGGGGAGGGGCATGCGCACGCTCATTCGCATGCCTCGGCCATGAGCATTAGAGCGCTCGTCGGGGGGGGGGGGGACTCCGAGGGGTGTTGCAGGTGCTGCCGCGTCGAGCGCCGGCGGAGCCCATGGTTGTGGTGCTGGACTCAGAATGTGCTGATGAACCTGTTGTGGAGTAGCCAGAGCCATGGCGCCGCCAGGGCTGGCGTCCAAGGGGGCGGGGCATTGTGCCCCCTGGGAGCCAGTGTTGTGGTTGTGGGAGGGGCCAGAGGACACGGTGCAGGTTCGCTGGGGGCGGGCTGTCTTTTGACGGGGTGGGGAGGGAGGGGGGCAGTGATGTATTAGAACGGCCGTACACCGTAGGAGGAGGGGGGGTTACCCCCCCTAGACCCTCCCCCCTCCACTCACACGCCCTCCTCAGACCCTAGGGCCGGTGACCTTGACGTGGTGTGGGGCCCGACAGTCCCCAAGACTGCGCGAACAAACCGGAAAAGGGGAGCAAAGAAAAGATTTCATCCTCAACAATCGATTCCAAGATCAGCAAATATAGAACCCGTTGTGCACGCTATTTGTAGAACGACACCCTCCACAAATGGTAGTACAAATATCAGGGGGCATGGGTCCACTATCACCAATGTCACTCAAGGGGGCCAACACAATGTCATAAGAAGTCCCTGGGTAATGTTGATAATACAGTACATAGTGGAACTGCCAAGCCCATGTGCACTACCCCCATAAGGAGTGTGTATTACCCCTGTAACCGGGAGCATGGAACTAGAGCGGCAAGGCACTCAATGCAGCTCATCCGGTCATCTCATGATCTTTGCCAGAGTGGCTCTATGTTCGTTTTTGAACATAACCCATGCGGCCAGCTCATGCTTCTCATGTTTCTCAATCCTTTGATATAACCAGTGCATAAAAAAGATCACACATGTTATCATGTGTCGATCAGGTTGATCGATAGAAGCGATCAAACCTCTTTTAGTGCATCATGTGTATACTTCTTATGTACACAGATTTGGAACATGTCCCTTATCATGCTTCACTGCTGCAATTACTTTCCAGTTCATCGAATCTTGAATTACAACGATTACTCACTAAGGGGACTGGCATGATCCCACCGCATGTGTACAAAGAAGCCGAAGATGCGATACTTGCAGCTTTTGTACCGGGCGTACAATCACAGGATCTGTGTGACGCTCTATGATGGATCACATTAGTGGGCAAGATCACGTACATTTCCAGCAGTGTGAATGTGCTAATGGCGCCGCAAGGATACTTACTGGCGGTCACCGCAGAGATCACACACGAAATGAAGAGGCAGCAAGTTGAGCATGTCCCAATAGCACTGGCTCAATCACCCGCCCTACTAGCACACTTTCAGTTGCAACCGCCTTCGATCAGACACATGGTGGGTATGTGGGACTCAGTGTAGCGAAAAATAGACAATGGTGAGATCAAAAACATGTTTGGCAAGCTATTGCAAGTCAATGGGCAAGATTACAAAAAGGTAAAGATGACGCTTCTAAAGAACATTGTGTTGACTCTTGTGCAAAAGTCACTCCGGTATCACGCAAAACAGCATGGATCGAACTCCAAAAATCAGGACTGCAACGCATATAGGAGCAGCTATTCCGATTGCCAGAAACAGTGCCTTTTACGGGCAGAGCCACGGCCACATGAGCAGATTACTTGCAATTGTATCATCACTTACTAGCATGGGTGAGTGATAAGATTTCGCCGCCACACAAGCAAACCGCTCTCACACACAAAGGAGTCATCTCCGCTATGGACAAAAGCAAAGTGTAAGAGATCATCTGCCAGTCCGTTTTGGAAGTGACGGCTAAAAAATTGTTTTAGGAAGCCTGGCCTGGTGAAAAGCCGTTGTGGGTTACAGCCCCGACAACTCAAACCAAATGTACGACACATTGAAGCAGTTGATTGTGATAAGCCATGAGAGAAAGTAAAACCAAGCACAACAAATGCGGATCTATTCCTAGCACTGGGAGATGATCTCTTGGAGGAAGAAAAACCCCCTCACATTCCAAAACACTTCATAAAAGCATCAAGCAGTCGAGCATTGGAAGCAACCAAGGCGGATCTACATCACATCAAGGATCAATATCGGCAAGCCGAAGATACTATACAAGCACAGAAAAAGCAAATCGAGGAAATGCAGAACGAGAGCAAGGGTGCAAGCAAGAGAGCATGGTGCAAGCAGAGCTTCAAGAGCTGAAGAGGAGACACAATCGACATTCGTATCTCTCAACTCATTGAAATTTTTTCTCGTGCTTTTGTTGTACCCATTTAAATTCGTCAGAGGGCCAATGACTAGATTGGACCCCCCTCTTCAGACTTGGTGAGTATCTTGAAAGAGTCCACTCCTGAAAATTTCACCTGTCTCCCGCCATTGCATGCCAAGTTTAAGCTTTTGTTCCTGTGATCTCTACATTTCTTGCAACTAAAGGACTCAAACAGGATCTTCTTCCTATCATCACAGGGGGGGGGGACCCTTTACGCCCCCTCCCCCCCCCTCCCTCTGGGAATTTCATCCGAGAGTGCCGGACCATGGGCGCCCAAGGCGCCCTAAGCAAAATTTGCCGGATCTAGCAAAGGGTGGCAAAATGGTTTTTCACCCCATGTGTCTATACTCAAAATACCAGGATTTTTCAGGAGAACTCAATATTGAAGGAAAACCATATTTGATCAAATATCAATACCACCCTTGTGCAGGCACTTGTCAGAGTTGGCCCATACCCTAGTGGGTTAACTAGTGCCTATGCAAGAGGGAATTCACGGGTTCAAACCCCGGCGCTGGCAATACTTAGGGTTCCAATTTGGGTGTGGCCCTCAGGGAAATTTGTTTTTTGGTTTGTTTTTGCCTTTTTATGCTTTGATTTTGTCCCCTTTGTTGGGGATCCCCGAGAAGGCAGGGGTGAGGTAGCCAATTCTGATTTTGTTCCCTTTGTTTGGGGATCCCCGAGAATGTAGGTCACTAAGGAGGAGGAAGCATCCGTCCGCGGATGCAACATTAATGCCGTGAAGAGCGGCACAAAGAAGCAAAAAGTGGCTGGTGATACGCCTACTCCTTCCATCACCCCTTTTACCAACACCTCTGCCAGCCGCTCCTCCTCCTCCTCTTCCTCCTCCTCCTCCTCCTCCTCCTCCTCCTCCTCCTCCTCCTCCTCCATAGCTCCCCTGATGCCACCAACAACATCTCATACTTCATCCAGCCACCCTCCAGGAGGCCACCAGAGAGGGGGATTGTCGGACATGCATCAACTCTGCCTTGAAAACAAGCATGGTTCGGCCTGGGTGGGGCACCACTTGCAATAGTGGCCATGAATTGACGCGGGGGTGCTATGCCCTTGAACAAAAGTACCACCTACCATCCCCCCCCCCCTCGCCCTTCAAAAATTTCCCCCAAAATACATGCCTCGAAGTCATTAGCGCGATGAGGCGGTCATTTTATGCCCTATATGTTAGGGTCTGGAGCCTCCCCCCTCCCTTCGTGGCTGCCCCTGGACCCCCCCAACCCCCCCCCCCCCCCGAAAGTGGTCCGAGAGTGGGAAGGAGTCAACGTACGGCCCGATGCTACGATCCCCCCCCCCCATGCCTATCATCACATCCCTCATGCCAGAACACAGACCCACTTCAGTGAACTTACTGAAATTCTTGAGTGAGATAGATGAAACACACACACCATGCATCACATCCCAAGTTGGATTCAGTCATGCAGAACTTCTTCACCCAGACAGAGTAGGAAACACATCAGGATACACAATTGACAAATACAGGTCACAATGCAGTCAAGCAAGCCGAACAAAAAGATCAACAAGCTGGACAGGGCTCTCAGTCAAGGTCGTTGGATCCAGCAAATCTCCCATATGCATATTGGTTGCATGGAACGCAGTGTCGGATCCCCCTGTGAGTATTCACAGTGTTCCACTGTGCATGTAGATCGGTGGGAGAGAAATGCTGAACTTGTGGCACATTTACGCATACTGCCATGTGCAATTTTTTTGCTAGGTTTTCGGATTTCTCCGTAGGTTGTTTGTTTATCCATCTCAGTAGTTTGTGCATGGGGGGTGAACGAGGAATCGGATTTTTCACTGTGAGAGCAGGACATGTCTGCTCGTATCTTGGGCATGGCCCTGAGGCTAGTATTTGGCAAGAACTCGTGTTCAATGAATGATGATTCGGTGAAAGGCACCAGAGCCTTTTGTATGTTGGGAGTGGCATAGGAAGGGAAAGATCAGGCAAACACACCAAGTATGACCATGGTTTTTGGCTGGAGAATAAATTGGAAAAAAGCCATGAAACAGCCCTAGACCCCTTGGGTCCCTCGGGGATTTTATCACAACAAACCACAAGCTCAAGAAACAAATCAATCAACAAGAAAATGCACAAGACAAAGGATGATATCTCAAGTGGTTGTGATACATCAGACGATTACAAGCACAAAAAAGACAACAAGAACAAACGAAAATCAGATACACACAATCAGAAACGAAGCCGTTCAAAGTCGAGATCCGATCTCCACGACACAAGAAAACTGGCAAAAGACATCACTCACACTCCAATTCTAGGTCAAGATCACCGAGCAGAAGGTTGTGAGAGAGCACACCACAACATTCTCGTCCCCCAATCACAGCCAACTGTCAACCTCAGCAAATTGCACAGCATCCTTGGACACCACAAAACACACCGGCACATAGCCAAACCTTGCCAATTACACCTGAACAGCAAGGATGGACCCACAACGGGCCATCCTAATCCACTCCCACCAGCCACTCCCCTGCCTTCGGAAGTTCCGATACATCAAGTGAGTCTGTATGTATCTCCATTGAATGGGAAAGAACTGGATAGCCAACGGGGCTTCCGGATACAAAGTATTCAGTGTGTTGGATTTCGGGAGGTCCTTGTGGACCTTCTCTCACTCTTGCCAGTTCCTACTGGCTTGCTTCATGTTCCCTATTTCAAACACACGCACCGAGTCGCTCCGCTCTTGTGCTAGTGGGCGGATGCATTCTATTACATCCAACTGCAAGGAGCGTTGCAAATCTCAGGTCAATCTAAATCAGGTGCTCAGTTCTGTACCCGTGTACTGACTAGTCATTCTGTCATGTTGCCGATGCATTGGTTTACACAGTTCTCAATGACACAGACGACACTCACAAGCACATCCAGTACCCTTCTTGTGGTACTCTTCCAGCCTTGCACTATACGTAGAGCACTCAAAATACTAGGCAAATTGCCAGCCGGACTATATCATTCACTGTCCAAAGCCATGGATTGCATAACAGTGCCTCGGTCGATCATGCACAATACATAGGTGCACATGATAGATCCAGTTCAATGTGTAACGCTCAATACTCAAATCAGCATCAAGGAAAAAATGAGGCAACTGCATGCGTGGATCAAGGAAACGAATTTCGCAGACATCATATTAGTGCAAGAGATTGGAAAATTGCCCCCTGATTTCATGTTTCACCCCATATAAATGGCTTTCTACACATGCATAGATCGGTGTTGGGACTGCCACACGTCTTGCGCACTCAAGAGTACATACTAAAGTTTCGACTGCCTATGGACCGATGGGTTGAAGAACCCTAGTGAGCAGCATTCGCATTCCATTGTTATTTTGTGTTGCATGCAAGTCAGCCTATGGGACATGCTGCCAGTTTGAATCCGGGGTGATTAAGTTGAGATGAGGACCATGTGTGCTGGGCATATAGTTTCACTTGACTACCACCTGGCAAGCTCGAACGGGGGTGCCTATGGGCAGGGTGAGCGGGGGGGGGGGGGGATGAGCCTATGGGCCCTAGGGCATACTCCTATACTTGCCGCAAAAGTCCCTTGGCTTGTTGGCGAGGCGGAGCTAACGGGAACCAGCTAGCATGGGCTTCCCACTCGTAGTGCTGCTCGTGCGGCCAGCAAGGGCTGGGTCGCAAGTCCTCCTCCTCCTCCTCCTCCTCCTCCTCCTCCTCCTCCTCCTCCTCCTCCTCCTCCTCCTCCTCCTCCTCCTCCTCCTCCTCCTCCTCCTCCCCTTCCAATATTTGAGGCTGATGGCCAAATTTTTGCTTCGGCGCCTTCGGCAAGAGGATTTAAGCTTAACAATTTTCGGCCCGCTTTCGGCGAGAACATCGGGGGACCCTGGGAGGAGTACCAGCCAACCCCCCCCCCCTACACTCCCCACCCCCTTACTTACTCGGAGGCACCCCCCCACAGCGTCTGTTTCGTCATCGGCCCCCAGCTCAGGGCATCCCCGTCCGTGACTCTGCGGCAAGACAGTGGCAAGAGGGGATTCGGGTGCTGACGCCTGCCCCAGTGGAATGACTCGTTGGCACCCTCATGGCCAGCCACATTGAGGGAAGAAGTCTCCGGCAAGGGCGTCTTTAGAATGCTTTACAACAACCCCCCCGCCCTCCAGACCAAAGGGACCATCGTGGGAAGAAATGAAGTTTACCATCAGGAAATCTGATCGGGGCAGTATTGGTACACCCCCCCCCCCCCGGATGTATTTGAAGGGGGGAGGGGGGTTGGCAGCCGGCTACGAGGTTGTCCATTGGGCAGCGACCTAAAACATGTACTGCCCGCGAGTAGCTAAGTTTTGTCACCAAGGCCTAGTGCAGGGGCCTTGGGCACGCTTATGAGACACAGCGTCCAAACCATTGGTGATCACTGCACACGACCAACCAGGGGGTGGACTCACACGAGTCCCTAGCTCCGAGGCGTGGGCAGCCCGGAGTGAAGTCCTCAAACGGGGAGCCTCCCAGCAGCCTAGAAAACAAAAGAGCAACAACGCAACACATTCACCCGAGAACAACCCCAACAAACACTAGTGACAGGTCAATTTGTAGATTTGGAGACATGTGCAAAAGTGCCCGGTGCCCCTTGCACCACCCAACTGCGAGTGGGACAACCCAACAGCCACAATGGGGTGCAGGGAGCGACATGCTACCCCCCCGGCGCCGCAGACCAGCAGCAGTGAGCATGCCAACAGAAAAAGAAAGAGCCCGAAACTAGGAGGAACGCATGCAGCAAAACAGCTGGGCACAGGGCCGCCCTACACACGGCAGTGAGACGAGCCCCAACAGGACACACAACAAGACACAAGGGAGCCATGAGGTGTGAGCACGGCAGCAACCACCAAATACAGCGCACGCCGAGCGAGCCATCAGCAAACACCCCCCCTCCCTCTACAAGGTGCCCACGTACTCCACAAGGGCGGGGGCTGCGCCCCGCGCACCGGGAGGTGCCTGCCACGGGGGTGGCAACAGGGCCGTGAACAGCCAACCGCGCACGGGGCAATCCACGTTGTATGGAGATGTGAAATCCTCGTACGGGGGAGCAAGCGGGTGGGACAGGAGGGGGTGCGCGACATGGGCACCCAGGAGCGCCACCAGACAGGGGGAGGAGCAACACAGACACACAAAACGCGGGAGCCACACCAAGGGGGACAAGGGCAGGCACACCAGACAAGGAGGAGGGGCACAGCAAGGCAGGAGAGGCTACCAGAACGGCGGGAACAAAGAACCAGAATGGAGCAAATGGTGGAGCGTGCGCATGGGAGGCAGCGACAATAAAGGGCATGGCTTGGCCAGCCAACCCCGTCGCTACCGGGTGCCAGGGCAACCCGTGCTCAACCGGCATCGGGTGGGGGGTTTCTCCCGCAGCCCAGATGGGCTGTTTGGGCAACAGGAGCGGGAGCCCATCAGGGGCATGGACGGCCCGGACAGCGCGCGGAGGAACAGGGCACCTGGGCCGCACAGAAACACAGCGAGGCAGGCTATGGACGGCCTGTGGACAGAGGCGCGTGGACAGCAAAAACAGTCAAACGACCCCGGCAATAACCAGCACATCCTCAATACGCCAATTATTGGGCGCCGCTGACGCGCAAACGGCACACCATGCCACATTCAGCACAGTCCCAACACACCAACTACTGGGCTCCGCGAACACGGAAACGACACCAGCAAGAGCACCAGCCGCAGCGGCCGACAGAAAGCAGCGACCCGACACAACATGCGAAGGGAAGAACGGGTGACCGTCCAGGGCCCCGTAAAGGAGCAACAACCAGACGGAATGTGACACACGGGGGGGGGCGTCTGGCTCGCTGTCACAGAGTGAAGGGGATGACTGGGAGGGGGCAGAGTGCAGCATGACCGCAGGCGGTACCCCATGCCGGCCTCATGTGTTGGGGGGGGGGGGGGGGCAGTGACTCGGGCGATGTGATGGAAGTGACATGCGTTGCGCGCGCCGCCAGGGGTGTCATCAAGAGTCCGGAAGGAGCTTCAAGGCTCTTGCACGGCCCAATCGCCCACGCTCCTGAAGGGGGGCTAGGGATGCATTGAAAGGGAAGGCAACTCGGAGGCGCCCCAAAAGCGGGTAGACAGGCCTAAGCAGTTGGGGGCAGTTACTGTCAGTTACAAATGCCATTGACGCGGGCACTTGCTGCTAGGGAGACGGTGGCTGGGCATAGGCTGGGCGCCCTGGAGGGGGGGGGGGGGGTTACCTCCCCCCCCACCCCCCCCCCTTCGCTCGGTGGGCGTGTGCCGGTGCCGTGCCGTGTGTCGCAGCTTCATGCAGTAGAGAGGGCCCCCGGCCCCTCGGCACCAGCGCGTCTGGGGGATGATGCCTCATCACAACCCGCGGCCCGGGCTCAGCCCCGGCCGCGTCGTGTACGTGGCGGTGCTCGTGCCGGCGGTGCTGCTGCTGGCGGTCGTGGCCGGCTCCCTCCGCGACGTCCTGTCGGGCCCCGAGGCCCCGGACGAGGCCCCGAGGGCCCCGCGCCGCGTCGCCACCGCGGCGCACAGCCCCGCGCCCTCGGGGCCCTGTGATGGTGGTCAGAGTCAAGGTGCTGCCCTCCCCCCCTCGTGCCTCTCCCCAGCCTTCCCCCTAAGGGGGTGATGGAAGGGGGCATCCGGGGCGAAGGAGGGGGAGGGGGGCTCCGTCTTACGGGTGAATCCTAATTATTTGCGGAAATAATCGATTCCCGGTACAAGGTGTTGTTTGCTGCAAAAAAAAACGGGTCCTAACCCTAACCCTAACCTCGATCTGGGGGTGGGGTGTGTGCCCAACACCCAGTGCGAAAGGGGGGCTGCCAGTGAACCCCCCCCCCCCCGCGCGCCACCCCCCCCCCCCCCCCTCACCACACACACCCAAGGGCCTCCCTCCATCACACGGTGTTTCGCAGGGGCCCCACACAAGATCAGACACGACAGGGGGGCGATGGGGGGGGGAGGTACCGGGCGAATCCTAATTATTTGCTAAGCTTTGCGTTGGGTGTTTTGAATTTTATTTTGGCAAAATTTTTACGGTGGCACCCAAAAATAATGGAAATTATTTTGTGACTTTCTTTTGCGGAACCCATTTTTGTGGAGGGCATGAAGCTGAAAATTAATTTTTGCGTTTTGCTAACCCTAACCCGGACCAAGGGCAGGGGCCCGGGCCCCCGGGCGGCGCTGGGCATCAGCCCCGTGCGCTCTGCCACTCAGTCGTACCCGCCCCCCGTCCCCCACATCCGGCCGCATCCGGGGGTATGCCCCGGATGGGGCTGGGGCTGTGTCGGGGCACAGCCAGCGGCTGCAAGTGTCCGTGTCTGTGTGCTCGGGCCATGGGGGGACGGGACAGGCTGTGGTTGGGGGCGTGCCCCGGGGAGGCGGTGATGCGGGGCTGAGGGTGGGGGCGAAGGGTGAGTGATGAGCCCCAGGGATGCATTGGAAAGGGGGGGGGGGTCCCCACACCACCTCTCCAGGGCGGCCAGCCTACTCCCAGCTCGCCTTCCTGACGGCAAGTGCCAGTTTCAACGGCACTTGTCACCGACAGTAACCGCCCCCAACCGCTTTGGCAACCTCCTCCAACCGCCTGTCCAACCGCCTCTGGGGCCGCCTCTGAGGTCCCTTCCCTTCTAATGCATCCCTGGTGAGCCCCCCTTGCACAAGTCCCTGAGAGGGCCCCCCAATGATTGGGATAGAGTGAGGGAGGGGTGTGTTGTGGAGGTGATGGGCATACAGAGGCGGAGGGGGGGTGCAGTATGGCTGTGGGGGGAGGTGGCTATGCCGTGCTGCTGCGGCGGGCCGGACCGCTGTGCCCGGGCTCTGCACCGGCACCGCCACCGGATCCCTCCCTCCCTCCCTCCAGGGCCCTCCTGCGATGCACCCTCCATCGCGGGGACACCGGGACGTAGCGGCCCCCGCGCGGCGCAGAGGGCGGTGGTCCGTGGGTCCAAGTCCCACCGCAGCCATGGGCATCGCCAGGGACCAGCACAGCACTTTGAGGGCGTGGCCCCCGGGCGACGAAGGGCCACTGCACAGTGCCCGGCACACTCCCGGGCGGTCCGCACCACGTGACCGTCCGCACGGTGCGGTCCGGGAGGGTGTGGCTGTGAGGGGCCCCTGGGGGGCCTGGCCACCGCCCTCGCGGCGAGGAGGGTCCGGTGCGGAAGGGGCACAGCGGCTGCGGGTGTGCAGGGGGGGGGGGTGTACCGAGGGCGCGCCTCGGGCACGTGGCGGGCGGTGGGGCTTGCGGACGGAGTGGGGGAGGGGTCAAAGGGGGTCTGCGGGCAGGGCCTGCGGCTCCGGACGGCTGTGGATGTGCATGCGGAGGAGGGGCCCTCCACCCGTGGACTGATTGGGGGCGGACGGGGCCTGCGTTGTGTTGTGCACAGAGGCCGCGTCTCAGGAGCTGAAGGCCGCCGTGCAGGAGCGGGCCGCGTGCGATGCGGAGCTCGTCCGGATGCAGGGTGAACTCAATCAGCTGCAGCAGCGCCTGGAGGAGGCGCGAAGCACAGCCCGGCAGGTGTGGGAGGGGGGCTCTGGGAGTGGACGGGCAGGCTTGTCATGTCTGCCCCATCCCGCCACACCCCATCGCACAAAACTCCACAATGCAACCCGTCACAACGCAACACAACAGCAGACTACACAACCGAACCCGACACAACACAACACAACACAACACAACACAACACAACACAACACAACACAACACAACACAACACAACACAACACAACACAACACGACACGACATGACACAACACAACACAACACAACACAACACAACACAACACAACACAACACGACACGACACGACACGACACGACATGACACAACACAACACAACACAACACAACACAACACAACACAGAGGGGCAGAGGGGGGGAGTGCTGGTTTCGGCTGTTGGCTGGTTTTAGGGCAGGAGGGGGGGAGGGAGAGAGGGCCAGTTAGGGTTGTGGGCTGGTTTCAGGGCAGGAGGGGCGGAGGGAGGGAGGGCTGGATAGGGTTATGGGCCTGTTTTAGGGCAGGAGGGGCGGAGGGAGGAGGGGTGGGCATCCTGCACCAGGCAAGGCATCCCACACCAGGCAGGGCATCCCGCACTAGGCAGGGCATCCCGCACATGGCAGGGCATCCCGCACCAGGCAGGGCATCCTGCACTAGGCAGGGCTCTTGGGGACGTCGTCGGCATTGGCGGCGGATGTGCAGTGCTGTACTGTGCTGTGCTGTGTTGTGCTGTGCTGTGCTGTGTGCTGTGCTGTGTGCTGTGTGTTGTGTTGTGTTGTGTTGTGTTGTGTTGTGTTGTGTTGTGTTGTGTTGTGTTGTGTTGTGTTGTGTTGTGTTGTGTTGTGTTGTGTTGTGTTGTGTTGTGTTGTGTTGTGTTGTGTTGTGTTGTGTTGTGTTGTGTTGTGTTGTGTTGTGTTGTGTTGTGTTGTGTTTTGTTGTATTTTGTTGTGTTGTGTTGTGTTGTGTTGTGTTGTGTTGTGTTGTGTTGTGTTGTGTTGTGTTGTGTTGTGTTGTGTTGTGTTGTGTTGTGTTGTGTTGTGTTGTGTTGTGTTGTGTTGTGTTTTGTTGTGTTGTGTTGTGTTGTGTTGTGTTGTGTTGTGTTGTGTTGTGTTGTGTTGTGTTGTGTTGTGTTGTGTTGTGTTGTGCTGTGTTGTGTTGTGTTGTGTTGTGTTCCAGCCCTAGAACAAGCCCACAACCCAACCGAGCTCTCTCAGCACTAGCATAGCACAGCAAACCGCACATAACAGCACACATCACAACACAGCACGGCGCAGCACAGCATAGCACACAGCACAGCACACAGCACAACACAGCACGGACTGCACATGTGCCGCCAACACCAACAACGTTCCCCAAGAGCCGTGCCTAGTGCCGGATGCCCTGCCTGGTGTGGGATGCCCTGCCTAGTGCGGGATGCCCTGCCTGGTGCGGGATGCCTTGCCTGGTGCAGGATGCCTTGCCTGGTGTGGGATGCCCTGCCTAGTGCAGGATGCCCTGCCTGGTGTGGGATGCCCTGCCCGGTGCGGGATGCCCTGCCTAGTGCGGGATGCCCTGCCTGGTGCAGGATGCCTTGCCTGGTGCAGGATGCCCACCCTCCCTCCCTCCGCCCCTCCTGCCCTAAAACCAGCCCACAACCCAATCCAGCTCTCCCACCCTCCGCCCCTCCTGCCCTAAAACAGGCCCATAACCCGATCCAGCCCTCCCTCCCTCCGCCCCTCCTGCCCTAAAACCAGCCCGCAACCCAACCCAGCTCTCTCAGCACTAGCACAGTGCAGCAGACAGCACAGCACAGCACTGCACTGCACTGCACTGCACATCTGCCGCCAACGCCGACGAGATCCCCAAGAGCCCTGTCTGGTGCAGGATGCCCTACCTAGTGCGGGATGCCCTGCATAGTGCAGGATGCCCTACCTAGTGTGGTAGTGTGGGACGCCCTGCCTGATGCGGGATGCCTTGCCATGTGCAGGATGCCCTGCTGTAGCAGGATGCCTTGCTGCTGCAGGATACCCTGCCAAAGCAAGAAAGCGGCAGAGGAAATCAGGCCCAGAGCGCGATGGCGCGTGGGCCGAAGGGGGGGCACGGCGTGTAGGAAGCGCCACCAACGCTCCGCGGCGAGGGCTGGAGCCCCGCCCCTGCGCCGCAGCCAGGGCCGGCGCACGTGCCCTCCCCCCCCGCCGCCACCGCAGGGCAGAGCAGCGGGGACCACTGCATACCTCCGCTTTCCGCCGTGGTAAACACACTCGCACACAGCACGCGCGCAACACACACAGCCCTCCCGTTTACCTGTACCTGTGGGTAGACGTCCCGGCCATTGCCTTTTTATAACAGCGCCTTCGGCACAACACAACATAACATAACACAACACAACACAATACAACACAACACAACACAACACAACACAACACAACACAACACAACACAACACAACACAACATGACACGACACAACACAACACAACACAACACAACACAACACAACACAACACGACACAACACAACACAACACAACACAACACAACACAACACAACACAACACGACACGACACAACACAACACAACACAACACAACACAACACAACACAGCACATGGGAGCATCTACTAGCCCTGTTGGCTGTGCGGCTGTGAAATTGGGCACCAAGGCAGACTGCGGTGTTGGTGGCAGATGACTGCCGTGGGGGTCTTTTGTGTCACCCTGCACTATGAACCTCAAAGCGATGAGCAAACTGCCGAAAAGGCTGCGTCATCCCGTTCGGGGACTCAGTGGTACTCTGCGGATGTGGACAGTATTCTGGTGTTGTTGAGCTGTCGGCCATGGCAGCCAGAGGTGTATGTGGTAGGTTGTGTAGTTGTTTTTTTTGGCCGTCGGCACGTGTACGCAAAAATCGCCACGTCAGACGACCTCCCGGATACCCCCAAGTGCTGATGGTCTGCAAGACAGTTGAGAAACAAATCATTTTCGGATGCGCTCAATGAATCCCACAGAGGCCGGCAGACCAACACTTCAAAATAGAACATTTCTTATGAAAAAAAATTGCACACGCTGACAGTCAAAAAAAAATTACACAACGCGGCGATTTTCTTGTGCACGACTTACATTTTCCACCAGCCGGAGGGGGGGCTGTTTGATGTGCTGATGAGTGACGCCTTGCGTGTTTGGGTGACAGCGGCGGGGACCACCTCATCACTTCGTTTGCGGCCGCGGAACTCCAGCAGAGGAGTCCTGTCCGCATGGTCCTCCCGACGCATGTGTGACGGTCGCGCGTGCGCTATGGATGCGTTTGCTGTGGTAGGCCCGTGGCCGGTGGAGGGCGGGGGTGGGGCCGTGGGCGTGCCCTGCGGTGTGTGCCCGTCTCCGGACATGGCACTCCGCGATGATGACGGGGGTGCCCCCGCTGTGTGGGATTTGTCGGGGGGCGGGGGGGGGGTCCTGCAGGGGCCTTTGTTTATGCTGCGGAGGTGCCCCTTCTGGAGGGGGCCGAACGAAGGGTGACTGGGTCATGGCTTTGGATCTCTGAACCTCTTCCCCGTCCTTTCCCCTCTCCCCCGCAGCATGTGGTCCTTCGTTTAGCTCACCTCAATGAGCCCCCCCCTCAACGGCATTGGGGACCACCCCCCTGAGTCCCTTACCTACTGCACTGGGCGGTCACAGGGGAGGGCGTACGTCCTCCACGCCCCCCCCCCCCCCAAGGGATGCATTAGAAGTGAAGTGACCTCAGAGGCGGCCCCAGAAGCGGTTAGACAGGCGGTTGGAGGAGTTTTCCAAGGCGGTTGGGGGCGGTTACTGTCGGTTACAAATGCCATTGACGCGGGCACTTGCCGTCAGGGGGACAGTGGCTGGGCACAGCCCTGGAGGGGGGGTTCTACCCCCCCCCCCCAAACTTACACACACGCTCTCTGTCTCAGGGGGAGGCAGCGGATGCAGCACCGACCGATGCAGCCCCTGTGCGTCAGCCCGCGGCCAGCGACGCGGACGTCCCAGTAAACTTCCCAGAGGCCGCCGGGGCCATCGCGGGGACTCTGCAGTCCCTCCGCACCGTCGACGCGCAGCTGACGGCGTTGCTGAGCCACCGCGCGAAGTTGGCGGCCGATCTGGAGCGGCAGGTCCGGGCAGACGTGACGAAGAAGGTGCTCTGCCTCGGGTGGGGGGCAGCGCTTTGGAGATATCTGGTGATTGACAGCAACGGAGGCGTTGGGCTGTCGTACGGGCGTGTGGGGGGGTAGGGCCTGGGGGTGGCTCAGCGGGTGTCGGGCCCCCGATGGCGCGGGCGGTGTATCCCCCCCCCCCCTTGTATAAGCTACGCCCTTGTCCAAGCTACAGTAGGCGTAGGGACCGTATTAATTTGGGACCTGATTTTAATTCGGTACCAAACATAGTGCAGCCACATAAGACATGGGTTTGGTGACAAATGTGCCGGCTGCATAGAGTCATGGACACAATTGTTGTGAGTGTTTGCCCACTCGAACCCACATAGCTATGATTTTGGGTATGTTTGTGCATTACATTCCCCTTTCTTGCACCGGCTCACCATGCAATCCTCTCTTTTTGAACCTGGGCGCCCGGTGTTGGTAGTTGTATGTGTGGCGCGCAAGCTACGCCCATGTCCAAGCTACGGTAGGCGTAGGGACCGTATTATTTTGGGACATTGGCGTAGCTTATACAAGGGGGGGGGGGTATGAGCGGTGCGGAAGGGCGGGCGGGGGGGGGCGTTGCCCCACAGCCGGGATGGCGGTGTCCGCTTGGACGCGTGGCCAATGGTGAGGCCGTTGCCCTCCTCCGTGTGGCCCCGACACAGAGCAGTGAAATGGGGGCACTCTTTATTCGATTCGTGTTTAACACGCATGGCACCGATACCTTGGGGCACTGTGTTGTTTCCTTGCAGCATTCGGGTTGGCGTTGGAGGGGCTGCAGGTTTTTCAGCAGGATTCATCTTTGGGACCCAAGGGGGTGCCATAAGGACGCTCACCCCCCCCCTTTTTTTACTATGGCATCTACTCTCTGATGGCGGGGAGACGCCAGATCCAGAGGTACCTTAGTTGGTAGTTACACTAAACTTTTGTACCAAGGGTCCCAGGTTCTACGAGTGTGTGAAAATTTTTTCGTTTCGCTTTTTTGGTCTTTTTTATGCCTGCATTTTACCACAGGACTGTGTTTGGCTTCTTTTTTTTTTTGGTCTGTTTTATGTCCGCATGTTACCCCCAGCGGTTACCCTCCAACCGCCATCGATTACCCACCAACCGCCATCGGTTACCCGCCAACCGCCATCGTAGGGCGTATTGGACACTCCGAGTTTTTTTTTTTTAATTGTTATTACGGCACCCCCTGTTGGGACCAATGGACACCACTTTTCAGAGGCAAAGCTTGACAGCAACAACTCTGGCCGAATGATTGATAAAATAAGGGGAGGGAATGGGGATGCGTTTCGGGAGGTCCTTGTCAGTCCTTGCTGGAGCCCCCATACCCACTACCGATGCTGCGGTGTTTGCAATGGGGACAAAACTTATTATTTCTCTTTTTGGGGGTCAAAATTAAGGTGATCCCAGGCCATAGCCCCCACCCCACCCCCTGCGGGGGGAGGGGGCGATGGGAGATTGTTAAAATCGGGTCAGAAAAAATAAAGGGGGAGTCAGGAGGTGAGGATAGGCCAGGCAGGAAGACGGAGGGCACGAGGGGGGGGAAGTGGCCGATGGGCACCGCCAGCTGCAGACAGCAATACAACGAGGCGTCATGCCCTCCCCCCCCCCCTCGAATGGGCTCCTGTGGGGGCAGTGCAGTGCGGTCCGCGTTGCTGTGCAGCACCAGACGGCCCCACTGGCTGCGCTGTACGGGACCGTGAAGGACTTGTCCGTGTTCTATGACAAAGTGGCCGCCGCGCGGCTGACGGCGTTGGGGCGGCGGTACGTTCTGGACGTGGAGATGGAGCACAGGTCCGCCCCGGCCCCTCACCTGCGCGGCCCCCACGCCCCGGGGCCGTGCCCTTGCGGCGCACGGCCCCGGCCCCTACGGGCGGGTCTTGTGTGCCGCACCCATGGCCCTTGTGGGGGGGGGGGGGGGCATGCCTTTGCGCGTGCGACTGCCGCCTCAGGGCCCTCGTGGAGGGGCTTTGGCGTATGACCGCGCGTTCGGACTTCCGTCGCCACCGCCACCGCCACGGCGTTGGCGCTGCCACCGCTGCCACTGCCTCCCCCGCGGCCCACAGCCCCTGGGCACTGGGCGCTGCACCAGCAAAGACCGCTTGGATGCGCAGGGCATGCACAGCCTTCACCCGTGCAGGCACTGCGACTGTCGCTGCTGCTGCCGCTCGTGCTGTTGGTGCCCACCATCGCACCACCGCGGCCGCTGCCGCCGCTGCCTGCCACTGACACGAGCACTCTTGGTTGACATTCCCACCCACACCCACACTCACACACTCACACCTACATTCACACTCACACTTACAATCACACACACACACACACACACACACACTCATTCACACCCACAATCACACCCACCCACCCACACACACACACACACACTCACTCACACACACACACTCACACTCACACTCACACTCTCTAGTGCTGGGCTGACGTGCCCATAGCCACACATAGGTCTCCCTCGTTAATAGTACCCTTCTTATGGGTTGCTGAAAGGCTTACCCACCGAAAGCACATACCGGTGGAGACCACAGGCCGGGGGCTACCCGCAGCCCTTGGCCGCACTTAGTGGGGCTCCCACACCCCTGCCCTCGATGCCGCGCACCCGAGGGGCACGGCGGCAACGCGGGGGTGCTGCAGCATGGAACGCACGCCTCTAGGGGGGTGGTGGCGGGGGGGCAATGCGGAGGCCCCAGGCATGGCCGCATGCGGCAGCTGTGGGCTGGGGCGGTACTCGGCTTGTGTGTGCCCGCCCGCGTGGTGCCGGTGCGCGTTCATCCCATGTGAATGCTTGCCGCCGACACTTCAGCGCAAGGGCAGCCTAGGCCTGGAAGGGAGCGACCTTTGAGTTGGCAACATTGGTGTGTGAGGTAGTGCTACTGTGGGAGAAGTACGTAGCCTTCAGGGCCGATTTGGACAGCTACGCCGAGGAGAGCATACCCGGCCCCACGGGGGGTGCATACCAGTGAGGCCTGACACCAAGCCCCCCCCCCCCCCCGCTCTGGACCCCCCAACCCATACTACTCAGCACTTGGTTGGAACTGGCAACTTCGGCGCTAGCGGCGCCCAGAAATCTGTTTTGAGCCTAGAAAATTTGCAAAACACTTGATTTCCCCCCATTGTTTACATTCCAAATGCTCACAATGAGTTAGGGAATGCCGTGCCACGTGTCTTCTTCTGCTAGGTGGGAAGCCTTTGCTGATTGACAGGGACATATTTGGAATATGGTACTATTTTTTATTTGTTGTGAGTGGTAAAACCAAATTTCATCCCAATTGTGTATATTTAAAATGCTCAGAATGAAATGGGGAATTCAAACATGCCCACAAAATGGAGAAAAATTTTCGACACCCCGCCCATGCCGCGGGGTTGGTGTCTAGAACTGAACTGCAAACCCCCCCCATGCCCGGCCCCACCGCGCGGGGGGGGGGGGGCGAGGAGGAGTAGACGGAGTGGCCGCGCACGCAGTCACGGTCACAGCCGGCGAGCCCGTGGTGGCCCCTCCCTAACGTGTGTGGGACAAGCCAGAAGACTACGCAGAGACGTACCCTACCGTGGAAGCAACATTGCCCGCGGCGCCGCACGCTGCACGCCATCCAGGCCTCATCGAGCGTGGGGCCGAGTTTCATGAGGAGGAGGGCACAACAAGGTGGCCCTCACCGGCCGCGGCTCCGTAGCATGACAACTTGAGCGAGAATGTGACCACCGCCGCACGTCCAGGCGCGCCAATGCTGCCAATAACTGACTGTTGGCCGAACTAACTGACTGATTGGCTGACTGTCAGCCTCTCTTCGAGGTGCGGTGCCAAAGGTAATAGAATTTGAAGGGGGGGGGGGGGGCTGCCCAGTAGCCCCTCCTAATGGGTCAGTTTGTGGCGAGGAGAGATGGGTTCACCCCCCGCCCTTCTCCCATGCCCAACCCCCCAGCCCCTGCCCCCCGCACCACAAGGACAAGGCAGGGGGGGGGGGGGCTTGGCGGCGCCACCGCCTTCATTGAGGGGGCCATTGGCCCAGCGTGGGAATGGACGAGCCTTGCCGGTTGCCCGAGCTGCCGGCCTCTCCGTGCATTGCGGGGCTCTGCCGGCCTTTGCGGCCGCCAGCCCAATGGTTTTATGGGCCAGGGAACCCCCGTGTAGCCCGAGCCCATACCCAGGGCACAAGGTGTTCTCGTGGGGGGAGGGGGATCACAATCACCCCCTCCCCACTAGGGCAGCCGCCGGCCCTATGGGGGATGCCAGGGGGAAGGGTGTGCCAGTAAGCCCCCTCCCCACCAAGCCGCCATGGGCAGCGGCACCGGCGGGGCCCCGGGCCGACCGGGGAGGGGCGACATGCCCCCCACAGTAGGGACGAGGCCGCAGGCTCCGGTGCAACAAAGGGGCAGCTAGGCGCCGGTCCTGGCGCATGGGAGGGCTAGGAGCGACGTCACCTGACCCTGAGCACCCAGTCCTTCCGTCGCGCCGCGACCCCACGGGTGGGTGGGGGGCGAGGGGGGGGGGGGGGGGGGGGCCTGACCAATACCCCCCTCGCTTAACCCGTTGCGCATCGTCTAGGATTTTAATCGGCCTTTGCCCCCGTTAATAGTTTAGGGCATGTGACTTTTATTGTCGTGGAGTCCACGGAGGGGAGTCCTAGGGGCAAGGGCTCAGGCTAACCCCTAACCCTATCCCACGGGCCCTTCTCTGACCCAAGAGCATCCAAGACAATAAAAGCCACATGCTCTCGTTAATAGTACAGGGGGTCGGGAGGGGGTTGGCGCCACCAGCCCCTAGCCCATAACCCCCCCCCCCCCCACCGCTTAACCTGTCGCGTAGCGTCCAGGACTATAATTGGCCTTTGCCCCTCGTTGATAGCACACTGCTAACCCCTAACCCTCCCGTCGCAAGAGCGGCCATGACATTAAAAATTGCCAACACTCGTGAATAGTACAGCGGCGGCGGGAGGAGAACCTTGCGCCGCGGCGGCAGCCACAGGGGGCAGCCCCCGCCCAGCCACGGGGCAGCAGACGCATGGCGGGGGGCGCCGCGGAAGCACCTTTGTCGTCTCCGCCGTCGGCGGTGGCGCCCGCCGTATCTCGTGCAGCGAGCGTCGCATCCGCCTCGGCTGCGATCCACGGGTGCCGCTGGCTGTCGTGGACCAACAACCACGACAAGAAAGTGCACAGGTATGTACATGCGCTGCCGTGCACCTGCGGGGGGAATATCCCCAAGGGGCCGCCGAACCCCTACCGCAAGGGTCAGCCATGGGACCCCAACGTGGTCGCCGCCTCCGACACGCGGCAACTTCCCTGCTACTGGACGCACGACACGTGGGTTGCTTGGATCCACGCGGGCCTCTGCTAGGGGAGGGACTACTACGAGACCAACCGCCCACCACCGCATCGGAGCCTGCCACCCCCCACGTACACGCACCAGGTGTGGGACGCAGTCCCACATAGGGACCGCGCATTGGTGGCCACGGCTGCGCGGTGGTCCTTGGGCCTGCAGGATGAACACCGTCCCCTGGTCAAAGGCGCGTTGTCGCCCCCCGCCGCCTCGCCCGCGCCCGCTGGCGGTTCTTCTGTGGCGGGCTACTCCGCTGCGGCCTCGTCACGGGCATCGGGGGCAGCACATCCCGCCCAGGTCATCGTGGCCCCGAGGGGCCCCCCCGCCCAGCTGCCCTCGCACCGGGCGCATATCGTGGTGCAGCCGGCGCCGCAGCGATCCGGGGGCCTCAGTGCCCCCCTGCAGCCCACCCCGCAGCACCTGCTGCGGCTGTTGGAGGGCGCACCACGCCCCACGGGCGTCATGTCTTTGTGGCGTGCCTTCGCGGAACGCGACTGTGCTCCCTTGCGCACGGAGGGGGCGCAGCAGCTCAGGCCCCGCAGCGGCGTCTCAGAGTGGCGTGTCCAGGACAAGGAAGCCACGTTCAAGGAGCTCCTAGTCCTGGGAGTCACGGATGCCCAATATGGGTCTACGAGCCTTGCGGACTGGGATCCCACGGAGAGTCACCGACTGGAATGGCGAGGTGGCCTACATCCCAGGGATTGGTTTCCCCGGCAACAAGGGATCCATACCATGCCATGCCATACCATACCATTATGCTCACACCCACACCCACACCCACGCCTACACTCACACTCACGCCCACACTCACCTCCACTCACACTCATACTCACACTCACACTCTCACTCAAACTCACGCTCACACTCATACTCACACTAATGCTGCTGCTGCTGCTGGCAGTGCTGCCGCTGCTTCCGCCATTCCCAACCCCAATGCCATTGCCGGTTGCAACCCCACTCCCATCCCCTGTTGTTGATACCGTGACTGTGACCGTGACCACTGTCACTGCCACCGCCAGCGCCACGTGCCTCTGTCACTGGGCTGCGCACCATCTCTGTGGCTGCCGCTGGTCATATTCGGGGCCAGGCTGAGCTCCATGTTGGGGGCCCATGGACATTGGCGTTGCGCTCCGTGCCATGTACTAGACGTGTGGCATTGCTGCTGCAGTGACGCTGTGTGTGGCTTCGCACAGGCTGAAGGGGAAGTCCATTCCGGAGTCCGTGGGCCACTGTCGCCATGACAAAGTATGTGTCGTACCTGGGACCTTGTGAAGAAGTGGTGATACGATGCATCACCCAACAAAGCCCATTGTGTCCCTGTGACGTGGCATAGGGGTGGGGCCCAGTGGGAGGACGGTAGCACATGTTTGAGGTGCTGGTAGTTCGATTTGTGAGAGGAGGGTCAAGGACTTGCTTTGATTTCCACTCCGGCAGGCCCCCCCCTCCCCCAGACTCCCTACCCCCCCTCTTGTAGGGGTTTGGGACCTTTTTTCAGCTGCTCCAAAAATGTTTTCTTCGGCACACTTATACTGCGGGGGACCCAAGAATGACATCAGCGGGGCTGGGACATGATATCTGTAACAAACATGGCATTGGGCATACGTTGATGACGGAGGCGCTGCCTTGTGTCCCGTCCAATAACGCTTCCATGTGCTGGACGGGGCCACTGTCCACTAATGTTGCTCTTTTCCATGCCTGGGGCACCTTGCCGCAGCGGGGGGGGGGGGTCACCCCTATTCTCTCCCCCCCCCTCCCCCTGTCGAAGCAAGTCCCTGGAGGAGGGTATGTACATGGGGTGGCAGCGAGTACTTACATGTGGTGGGGGGATCACTTGTTGCGCGGAGGAGGGGTGTTAGTCGCGAGGGACGGTGCGGTAGTGCAAGGGACCGGTGGCGGCATGGCTTCAGGGGCTACTGTCAGTTCCGGTGGATGATGCCGGAGCTCCTGGATGACATTCTGCAACGGCCAAGTCACAAAAGTGCCACAGCGGGCCACAGTGTGGAGGGTTCGATGCCCCGGCTCTTTTTTGTCGCCACCCCCCCCTTGACCCTAGAGGACACCCCCTGAGGTATGTGGGGAGGGGGGGGGGTCATGGGCCCTGCGCCGTGATGACCCTCTGCCCCGAGGCATTGGTGTGTGTGCACACAGTCGTGCGTGCCGAATGCCCGTGTGCGTGTGTCCTGTCCCTGTACCTTTCAGAAAGGTGCCTAGCCTCCATGGCAATTTTGTGATTGTGGCCTGACGAGTCGCTTTGATCAGTGCCTGCCTGTCTGCGATCAACAGTGGGTTGGGTTCTCTTGATCACTGTCACGAAGTGTGTGTGTGTGTGTGTGTGTCTGCATGGCCCGGGGAACGGGGGCATGAGGAGGCGTGCCCCGCGCCCGAAGGCCCATAATGGCCCACTCTCCCATTGTGAGCCCTCACAGCACATGGCAGGGGTGGATATAATAGTGACGACATTACCGGGGTGGGGGTGGGGGGGGGGGGGCTGGGGGGGGGGACCACCCCCCCCCACTATATCCACCCCTGCCTCACAGCACCTGGTGGAGGGCATTAGGTGGGTGATTGTCCGGCCCTTCTTTCCCCTTTCCCCTTTCCCCTCCCCAAAGCCTCTGCTGTGTGCTCTTGTGTGTGTGTGTGTGGTCGTGTGTGTGGGTGGATGCGTGCATGTGCACGTGTGTGCGCATGCGTGCGCGCGTGCGTGCGTGTGTGTGTGTGTGTTTGTCGCTCCTTGGACCACCCCGCGATGCCCACATAGCACAATGGCACGCCAATCTTGCTCTCGTGGAGCATATGGCAGAAAATCTTCTACCCAAACGTCGTTGCCGATGGTCGTGGTGCAGGGGATTGTTTGTTTGTTTGTGTGTGCTTGTGATTTTGCATTTTCCTACATGATTGTTTCTATCATTTGAATTGTCTTTGTGGCTTTCGGGTTTGTTGTTTCTGCTATTTTCTCCTGCCATCTATGTCTATAATTGTGCCTTTGTACTGCACCTGACAAGATCTAGTACACTCATGCCACCTTGACCGGTGATCTATTTGTCACATCTACCGTGCATGTGTGCATGCGTACTTGCATGCGTATGTGTGTGTGTATGTGTGTGTGTGCCAAGGTATCTATTACAATCATTCTCGAACTGCGAGGTTTAACATTCCTACTCTCCTATCGCTACTGCAAACCATGAGTTCGGTGTTCTGCCCTGCGGGGGGCTGCCTTGTTGGG
>OZ038379.1:172305603-172313103 GCA_964036045.1 Eutreptiella sp. 'Long Island Sound 2002'
TGGGCATCAGCATGACCGTGGGGTCAAGGGTCGGACTGAGCTCAACCCACCCCTCAGCCCTCAAACAGGTCTAGAGCCTGCGTTTTGGAAACCCCCTAACCACACCGAGTCGGGCAGCACCCGAATACCTAGGCTACATTTTTACGAGCACCCTGACAGCAGCACAACCCTGGTTTCATGGGGTGCCCGGATTCTGTCGACCCTGTCATCGGTGCAGATGGCATTGACCTGCGATTACAAGTGTATGGCTGTTATGCACGCGATGCACAAAATAGTGCACCGTGTGTACTTTGCATCCCCATGGGCTGCAGAGAACACTATGCGCTCGGTGTACGCGATTGCCCACCACCAACCATGTACGCAACAGGCCGCCATCGAAAAACTGGTGCAGTGGCTTTTTTGCAATGCCAAATGGCAGGGAACAAACCACACTGACATGACAATACCCACAGAACTACAGCCGGAGGGGTACAACCCAGTTGGTGCACTGATATACACTTGCTGATATACACCTGCTACGGGCACGTAGTGCCATACCTTAACCTGCCCTGCCAGTACTCCTCCCCTGTGTGTGTGCAGTGTGTGTGCAGTTAGGTGGAAGCACCTAGCACAGGTTGCAATTAGTGGACGAACAAGGCACGACCTCCTCCGTTGGTGAATTTCATGGTCCGTTGTTAATGCAGCACGTATCTCAGGGCAGGACAGGGAGTGAGAAGCCACTGCACTGAAATTCGCTGCTGCACATTGCCGCGCTTTACGACAGACCAAAAGACGTCTAGGACAGCTCTGCTGTTCCTGAGGAGTTTTCTTCCACCGCTTTTCTTGCTCTGTTCTTGTTTTTGCGGTTCTCAACATGTGTGTGTGTGTGTGTGTGTGTGTGTGCGGTTTCCAGCGTGTGAGTGTGTGCGTGCATGCGTGTGTGCATGGGTGTGTGCGTGCGTGCGTGTGTGCATGCGTGTGAGTGCACATGTGCATGCATGCGTGTGCATGTGTGCGTGAGCGTGTGTGTGTTTGTGCAGTCAAATGCGTGACGGATCCGGTTGGCAGGTGGTTGCTGCTGATGATGAGCTGCCCCCCCGGGTCCATTCAGGCACTGACTGACCGGCACACACAACACAGCCCCAAGGGCCTAAGTGCCACATGCAGACTGCGTCCACATGATGAGCGGACGTCCTGATGTCGATGCGTACGGTCCGTCCTCTCCTTTGCGGTACTGTATGTAGGGGGTGTTGGTGCCTTGTGCAGGAGCCTGCAGGCCTTCGCCGTTGCAGTCTCTCTTCCCAATTCTGTTGGCCATTGTACTTTGAGATCTGCCCACCCCCCTCGGCCTCTGGCAGGGTACACGCGCATTCCTCGCCGAGCAACTCATCGGGTTGTGCCCCTCAGACGACCACGCGCCACCCTGGGGGGGGGGGGGGCAAAGCGCTGTGCAATGCTGGGCGATGTGCTGTGCTCCGACTGTCACAGAACGGTGCCTCGTCACGCAACGTTATGCGGCCGACGAGGGACATCCATGCCCCGACCAACGATTTGTTGCACTGTTCACCCCGCTGGACGCCTGCGTGTGCGTGTGTGCGTGTGTTAGGGGGGTGGGGGGGTATGATTCAGCTGCCCAGAGGCCAGGCCTCGGCTCAGTGGCAAATTTCACCTTTTTTCGGGGGGGGGGGGGGGGCTCAGAGGCCCAAAACAAAGTACGTGTACCTCCAATCGATCCACTTCCGGGCCCCTTTTACAGATTTCACTTTTTCCTGAGGAAACATCTTCTGATGTGGGTGTGTCAGGCGGTGGATCCCAGGCTGCCATCCCCCCGGGTAACACTAGGCCGTGGCCTGCCTGACCCCCCACACTTCTCCGGGGCATCGCCGCCATCCCGCAGGTGTACGGCCACACGGTGGCCGTGTGTTTTGATGAGCAGACGTGCGAAGGCGTCGTCCGGCTGGAGCAGGAGGACCGCAAGCTGTGCAGCCAGTGGCTGCAGCAGCGCCTGTCCAATCACACGGAGACCGAGTCTCTGCTGCACACGTTCGGGCCCATGTACTGGGACGTGCTGGTGCGGCCCCCTGTGCATGTCCCTGTGCGTACCTGCCGCCCCCCCCCCCCCCCGGCGTGCTTGTGCCCCTGAGCGTGCCCTGTCAGGTACAGTGCAGTCCCAGACTCTCAGGAGGAGTGCAGTGGCCCCCAATGTGGTCTGTGCGTGTGTGACCATCTGTAGGACAGGCCAAAGGCCTTTAGGAGGGGACAGGGGGGGCCATATGCGCTGCCCCCCCCCCCCCCTGGCCCGCATTACCTCATCTGCAATTTTTGCTTGCACCGTTTGTCTGTTGTTCAAATTTCAATCCAATCTCCTAATTAGGTCTCAACCCCCGCCCGTTGCTGTCCCGGAGGAGTGAGTGAATCCGATGACGTGTGGGGGACATGGAGTGTGATCTCAGTGGCACAAATGCAAACAGACGCGAACACGCCTCGGCGCCTCCTTAACAGCAGATGTGGGTGTCCACAACGTGCACTTCCCGCAGTATCGGCAGTGGTGCTGGGCCCCGGGGGAAGGGGGGGGCGAACAAGGGCCATGGGATCAGCGGTGCTTCTGTGATCGCTGCTGTTGGCATTGCCCGCAGCGCTGAGCGCTCCTTTTACAGCGGGTTTACCCGGAATTGGTTGGCTTTTACCCCTTGCCAAAGTGCCCCCTGAGCACAGCAAACCCTTGGGTACAAGACCTGTGTCAACATCCCTCCGTTCTACAAGCGTTGCACAGGCATCAGAGATGCTTTCTTCATGCAACACAGAGCACACAATTCACCATCATCCCCTTCATCATCGACAGCAATCTCCTGTCGTACTTCCGCCCATACATGGGCAGGCACATGGGGCCAAGGGCCATCAGGAGGGCACCGAACTGCTGCAGTCAGAATTGGGTCAGGTGCAACAAGACACAAATATCGCCGACTCAAGGGGCCACTCAGTTTGTCCCCGAAGCAGTGACTGCGGGTGCTTGATTGGGCCAGACCGCCTATTCTCCGCAGCCAGCGCGCGCCGCGTCAGGTGCTCCCCCCATGAAACGGGCGCTGGGGGCGGGGGGGGGGGGGGCACTGCAAATCTTCGGGTGTGCCGCGGATGTGGTACGGACGCCTTACGGCACATCGCCCTTGGGCCCCAACTCCCCCCGATAGCACTGCACTGCGAGCGACCCTCGGCCTCCATGACGGAGGGGCAAGGGGGCGCTGGGGCGTCCACAGGGGCACCAACAGAGGCTGGACGGGGGGGGGGGGGGGAGGGTGGCGGTGTGACAGCGCGCAAACTCGTGCCGAAGGTGTCGACGCCGGTGTACCGGGCCCCGGTGCTGTGTGCACTGGCCCTTGGTACGTGAGACAACCCGCAGTCCCCCTTACCCCAAGAGTGACCCCTGCGCTGCAGCCATTTGCGCGGGTCGTGGACTGTCGGATGTTGTGGACCCAGAAATTACCGGACACTCCGCGGCACTCAACAGTGGTCCCTGTCACTTGCAGAAAGGCGCCTCGCCTCATCCCTCTGTTCCGAATGGCCCGACGAGGTGTGCGAGAGTTGTGCCCTGTGTCCTCTGCCATGCGCTGCATCGAGTCATCAACGCTGGGGTATTGGTCGTTGGTTCATTGCTTCCCTCACAAAGTGTGTGCGTCTGGGCGCTCTACGGGGACCCCCTTTCGTATGGTGCGTTGTGCAGGTGTCAGGCCCGGAGATGGTGGGGCCGTGGACGTGGCATGTGGGGGACTGCCGGTACGCAGCGCACTTCTCCCTGGGCACGGGGGGCAACCACTCGGTGGCGGTCACCGCCCGCTTCGCCGCCTACAACGCGCTGGACGAGCGCGTGCGGCAGGCGGCCTGCCCCATCGAGATCGGCCCCCACTCTCGAAGGACGTGGGCTCTCCGCTGCACAAAGCCTGGCGTCGGGCAGATCCCCAAGGCCCCCGCGCCGCCCCCGGCATGTCGGGACTTCAATCACGGTACATGCCCCTGGGCCCTCTCTGTCGGGGGGGGGGGGGGTGCGGCGCATGCCCAGGGCTGTGGGAGTGCAGAGGGAGGCACGGGGCTGGGGGAGGGGGGCCGGTTGTGGCAGATGCTGTGCCCTGCAGTGCCCAGCACATTGTGCCCTCGGCGCTGCGGGTCAGGCTGTGGCTGTCTCCCTGGGGATGCTGTCTGTTGGGGGGGGGGGGGGATTCCTGCAGCCTGTGGGGCCCGAAGGAGGAGTCCATCATGTGGAGCACGCGCCCCCCCCCCCCACCACCGCCTGCAGCAACGCGGTGTTGAGCAGACATGGCTCTATACGCGTGCATCGCATGTTCATGCGGATACGTACAGCCCTCGTTTTGAGAGCCCGCCATTGAGGGATGGCTGGGTCGCCAAGGGGTGTTATGGGGGGCATCCCCCCCCCCCCCCCGCCCCGGATCCTTCAATACGGTGGTGCGCTGCCTTGCCGCCGATGGAGAGACAGAAACGGGGGGCCAACACCGTGGCTTTGGGGGATCTGGCGAGAGGCGCCATCATGCATCCCCCCGGGCGGCCTGTGAGCCTTAAGATCGGCCCCCAAATCCAAGTCCAAATCCCCTCCCCGCACACGGATTGCCCCCCCCCCCCCTGCTCCCCCAGCACACGGACTGCCCCGCGGCCTACAGATTGCGCCCCCCCCCCACACACACACAGGACCCCTATGCACACGTACTGCCCCCCCGCTTGCACGCAGATTGTGCGCCCCGCCCCCCGCCCTGGCAAACGTGCGGCTCCAACCTACCCAGTCACACAGACTGCCCCTCCCCAGTCACACGGACTGCCCCTCCCCAGTCACACGGACTGCCCCTCCCCAGTCACACAGACTGCCCCTCCCCAGTCACACAGACTGCCCCTCCCCAGTCACACGGACTGCCCCTCCCCAGTCACACAGACTGCCCCTCCCCAGTCACACGGACTGCCCCTCCCCAGTTACACAGACTGCCCCTCCCCAGTCACACAGACTGCCCCTCCCCAGTCACACAGACTGCCCCTCCCCAGTCACACAGACTGCCCCTCCCCAGTCACACAGACTGCCCCTCCCCAGTCACACAGACTGCCCCTCCCCAGTCACACGGACTGCCCCTCCCCAGTCACACAGACTGCCCCTCCCCAGTCACACAGACTGCCCCTCCCCAGTCACACAGACTGCCCCTCCCCAGTCACACAGACTGCCCCTCCCCAGTCACACAGACTGCCCCTCCCCAGTCACACGGACTGCCCCTCCCCAGTCACACAGACTGCCCCTCCCCAGTCACACAGACTGCCCCTCCCCAGTCACACAGACTGCCCCTCCCCAGTCACACAGACTGCCCCTCCCCAGTCACACAGACTGCCCCTCCCCAGTTACACAGACTGCCCCTCCCCAGTCACACGGACTGCCCCTCCCCAGTCACACAGACTGCCCCTCCCCAGTCACACAGACTGCCCCTCCCCAGTCACACAGACTGCCCCTCCCCAGTCACACAGACTGCCCCTCCCCAGTCACACAGACTGCCCCTCCCCAGTTACACAGACTGCCCCCTCCCCAGTCACACGGACTGCCCCTCCCCAGTCACACAGACTGCCCCTCCCCAGTCACACAGACTGCCCCTCCCCAGTCACACAGACTGCCCCTCCCCAGTCACACAGACTGCCCCTCCCCAGTCACACAGACTGCCCCTCCCCAGTCACACAGACTGCCCCTCCCCAGTTACACAGACTGCCCCTCCCCAGTCACACAGACTGCCCCTCCCCAGTCACACAGACTGCCCCTCCCCAGTCACACAGACTGCCCCTCCCCAGTTACACAGACTGCCCCTCCCCAGTCACACAGACTGCCCCTCCCCAGTCACACAGACTGCCCCTCCCCAGTCACACAGACTGCCCCTCCCCAGTCTGTGTGACTGGGGAGGGGCAGTCTGTGTGACTGGGGAGGGGCAGTCTGTGTGACTGGGGAGGGGCAGTCTGTGTGACTGGGGAGGGGCAGTCTGTGTGACTGGGGTGCCCCTCCCCAGTCACACAGACTGCCCCTCCCCAGTCACACAGACTGCCCCTCCCCAGTCACACAGACTGCCCCTCCCCAGTCACACAGACTGCCCCTCCCTCGCACACGGACTGCCCCCCGGGGCACATGGACTGTGCAGTCCTTCTCCCCCCCTCCCCCACGCCCTCATCGCAGGGGGGCACTTCATCAACGGCGGAGCCCTGCCGTATCCGCAACGCACCGACGCCCACACCAGCGGCGGGTGGCCCCTCCTGGACCCCAACGTCGCCGGTTCGTACCCCCACTTCCGGTTCAAGGAGGACCCTCTGTGCACCATCCGCATGTTCGACCCGCCCCAGACCCGACAACTGTTGGCGGGCAAGAGGGTCCTGTTCATCGGCGACTCCCACACCCGCGCCCTCTTCTCGGCGCTGAGCAACAAAATGGAGGTGCTCGCCCGTGCCTGTCCGCCCGCCGGCCCGCGGGCCCCGCCCCTGCCCCAGTCCCTCAGGGGCACTGCTCAGGGGCCCGCGGGGCAGTGCAATGGAGGGGGGGGGGGGGGGGCTGCGCGGGACGGCGCGGCATTGCACAGTGCTACGGCCGTGCCATGCCTTCCCCAACGCAGCCCCCTCCCCCGGGGGGGGGGGGGGGCGGCCGGGCCGGGTCCTTGTATGCGACCCCCCCCCAGCCCCCCCCCCGGGTTTTGAAAGATAGTGGTGCCGGGTCGGCCCCCAACAAGTGTCCCTAGAGAAAACTGTCCTGTGCCGAAGGCGCCAAGTTTTTTTTTCATATCATGTGTTTATACTCAAAATACTCAAAATTTTGTAGAGACTTCCCCCCCCCCCCAACTGCCCCCCCCCCCCCCCGCGAGTTTTGACAGATAGCTGGGGGGGTGGTCGCATCAGGACCGTTGGTAGTCGCCCCCCCGTGGCCCCCTCTCCGTGAACCTCCACACGCACACACACGTCACGGCCTCCGGCAGTGGCCGGGCACTCCTGCGTATCAGTGCCGTCGCGCCGGGCCAGCGGGACGGCGGGCCGCGTGCGCTGCGGTCCCTCCGGACGTGTGGAATCCCCCGTTGCTCCCGCAGTCCCGCGTGCCGCGGGGCGGGGGCAGGGCCGTGCTCATCGTGCTCCCCTGCGGGTCTCTGCGGGGCGGGTGCGCAAAGTGTTTGAAATCCGCGGCGGCCGTGGTGGGGGAAAGCGTGGGCTCTGTGATGCGAAAAGCCGGAGAATGCTGCCAACACAGAAAAGCTTTTGGCTGCGGGAGTGAAAACCCCCCTTCATCGTCGGGGGGGGTCAACATGTCGTGGGTGAGGTCCCACAATGTGAGCCGCAGCACGACGTTGCAAAAGATTCGGAGGATGCCTATTGCATTGTCCGTGGCGAAAACCGCCCCAGCCAGGAACACCAGTAGTGGTAGTATCCACGGCTTTAGTCGCATGAGACATTCAGAAAAAGTCAGCACCACGACCGCACTGAGAATGCCCGTCCTAGCGCCCTTTGTACTGCCGGTTC
>OZ038379.1:172318103-172348103 GCA_964036045.1 Eutreptiella sp. 'Long Island Sound 2002'
GCTGCCAATCTTTTTCTGCGGCGCTTTCAGCGCACTTGTAGAGGAGTTGTTTGGTCACTCCATCTATTCCTCCCGTCCTTTGTGTTGCGGGTGAATTGCATTTAGCATCAGCCCCCGACACGTGTGTTCTTTGGCTCCCCATGCGCAAACCACAAAGGCCTGTTCAACGCAATCCTGTTATCCTGTAATGCTGGTTCCAGGCTAGATTAACGGGGCAGGCGGTAGACAATGGAGCATGGGGGGAGCGTTAGCGCGCCGGCCACGCACCGGGCGCGCGCCGGGCATCTTTTTTGACCCGTGCCCCACCGGTGACCTTTTAGGGGGTGCACTAAGCGCAGTGCGCGCGCAGTGCAACTATTTAGACGTCTAGCCGTCCTAGAACCCCATACTTTGTGATACTATGGGCATTATTGTTGTTTGACAACGGGTATTTTGATGCTTCTTTCACATTCGGGATATGGTATATTTGGATTCTCACCCAGTTTCACCAATTTTCTTCCATTTTTTCCTCGTTTCCACCACATCCACTCCTTACTAGGTTGATTTCTCCCCACCATGGGGACCCCGAGAAAGCAGGGGTAACGTATCCATATTGATTTCTCCCCACCATGGGGACCCCGAGAAGGCAGGGGTGATGTAGCAAACACTGAGTTTGTGCTTTGTTTTTGTGACGTGAGGCAGAAACGCCGTCCAAACCGCTTGCGGCTTGGGGACTCATTACCATAGCGAAATCTAAGGGAAAGGTAAAGGCAAAGTACCGTTTGTTAAGTACAATACAAATGACATTTGGAGTTGTTGAATTCACAGCCATTGTCTAATTATGCCACGTGCTTTGTAGGGAAGGTGCGCAGTCCATCATGGTCTATTTGGGGGCCCTTCTCCATCAGAGGGTAAATCTTGGGCTAAAGTCGGGATAGTTAATAGAAAGGTGCAGCGCCGGGCGTGCGCTGGGCAAACATTCTCCCATGGAAAGGGTCCGAGGCCCCGCCAAAACCAAATTGGACCAAGCATGGGCTGATTGGGATGATGATCCAAGGTGAGAGGCTTCAGTTTTGTATTTGACAGGCGAAAACAGGCAACGTGTTCTGAAGAATGGGGAAGAAATTTTGCCCCCCCCCCCCCCGTATTTTGTGGAATTGGAGCAAAAACAAATTTTGGCTCCAGGGATGTATCAATACCATTGGGTAGTCCCAAAAATTGATGAACGAGGAAAAAGATTTTGTATTGAAGATTCCTTTTGCTGGTACATGTGAAGGTGCAGGCATAGAGGGAGCGTGTATTGCTTCCTTGGTGCAAGATTTGGTGGCAAATGATTGACTGCACCTTCCAGCAGAATGTACCCCAAGTTTCAATGCAGCTTGGGCCTGTGATTTCAAGTAGCAATATGATTTGATTTTGGGGTCATCAGATACCGACTGTGCCCTGTGGACGTTTGCTGACATTTGGCTAACAACTCATGGTGACGGCAGTTGAATGGCGTGTTTGACAACCTTGCTGCACATTATCATGGCACACGACATGGTTTTGGTGCCCTGCTGCTGCTAGTTGAGGATGGATGCAAGTCCCGTTCATTATTTCCCTCCCTCCAAGGGACTTGGCTACGGCATTCAACATTGTGTGCATTGCATACAGACATATGATCACGAATACCTCGTCATCAATATAGATGGCAACATTTTTCAATTTCATTGTCAAAGGACGAAACAGCGGTACACCATGCCAAGGTGAGTCCTGTTGTGGCGCCCTGCGTCAGCCCCCTCAGAATGCCCTATCTCAGCCCCCTCAGAATGCACAGTCGCAGGAAGAAGAAGGAGACACAAACATGACACATTTGCTTGCCTTTGCGACATGGTCCTAAAAAGAGTTGTTGCAGCCAATCTCTCGTTGGTTGCACCCATTGCAGAGGTCATTGGTAACGTTCAGACCACATGGATATGATTGTTTCAAACCACATTGATATGTAGTAACTGAACAACGGGGGTGACAATCCTCAGCAGCACAAGGCAGATTTAAAATGACGTTCCAAGGAGATTACGAAAAGCCGAATACAACACAGTGTTACGAGCAAATTTGGACACAAGTGTATTTCGCATATAGCCCTGACTTCGCCCTTGAAATTTCACAGTCATTGACTGAATGTCAAGGGGCAAAAGGTGATTTTGTCCAGTGTGTAATTTCGCATTTTCTTGCAGACGAGATGAAATGAAGGGTGGAGCTTGGTTTTGGATTGTGTTCCATTGCTCGCTCAAGCTGGTCTGGACAGAACGGTTTACCTGAAAAGGGGGCTGGTCACTGGACGGCCAGAGTTTCTGTTTTCGCTTTGAGTCTCATTCATGTGTGATGTGTGGTCCCACTTACTGTAGTCTTCACTTCAGCAATTAGGTCCTTTATTTAAGCAGTTAAGTGTGGTCCCCGCATAGTGAGGTGCTCAAGCAGTAACGTGATGTCTGGAGACAGGCCTCGGCCATGACCCATGTCTGGGGACGGGCCTCGGCGATCATGACCAGGCGACGGGACGCCACTGATGCGGTCCACTAGTGTGTGGTAAGAAGGCTAAAATTTTCATTGGGACTTCAAAACATGCCAGCGAAACAACCACAAAGGTCTTATTACTAGCCCTTCCCATGATCCCCTACCGCCTGGAATCGGGCTCCAGAACTGCACTGAGAGGCCCCCGAAGCTGTTGCAGTTTGCATAGCCACGGAATTTGTCGACTCTGCCCATGCATGCCCTGCCGCAGATTGATGCCGTCAAGGCAGCTCAAGCGGTCTATCCAGGGACCGTCATTGTATTCGTGACGCTGCCGGCCGTGCAGCTCGAAGAGTCGTTTGCGAAGCCATTTACTCCGCTGAGTGACCGGTTTAAGATCAATTGGGCCGACGTATGCCCCATGCGCCGTGCGCAGTGTGCGATGGGGAGTACATTGTTGAGGAGTTCTGGAGTGTGTACTGTTGAGAGGGTTTGGTGCAGTGCACTGAACACACAGAGAGTGCATGCAGATTGGTGTAGAGACTGGGGAGGTGAAGACTGCAGAGTGCACGAAGTGTGGCGTGCGGGGTGGCTGGTGCACGCGCCAGAGTGCTCAGTGCAGGGAGGGCAGGGCACAGGGCTATGTGCACAGTGTGCGTTATTGCATCTACAGTTCGATGAGAACGTGCACTGGAACAACAACCAACACGTTTTTGCAGTCAATCAATTGGCAACCAGGTCTGCACTGTGGGACATATGGGCGTTTGCGCTGATGCTTTTCGTCGTGCCTGTGCCTGTGCATGTGTACGGGCGAGTGTGTGCATAGGCATGTGCTCGGGCGGACGGGAAACACGCTGCCGTCGTTGAGGTCGCTGGAAGATTCAAGGTTGCTGCATTTGTGGATGTACAGTACACGTGCCTCGCTCTCCTGTATCCTGTATCTTGCTGCACAAGGATGGTCAAGGAGGCAGGATTGTTGGCAGTGGACCACTTCTCAAGATCATACCCATTTCTGGACAAAGGTCTGTCACAAGTTCAGCTGTAGTACGGTGTGGTGTGGTGTGGTGTGGTGTGCCGAATGCGCTGTTACCAGATGGCAATGGCCGGGATGTCTACCCACGGGTACAGGTAAACGGGAGGGCTGTGTGTTAAAGTGCGCGCTGTGTGCTAGTGTGTTGTTGTACAGTCGGGACCAGTGCACAATTGCACTTGACCAGTGCTGCTCTGCCGACGCCTGTGAACGGTCACACAGTCATCTATTGGGCCCACTGCACCGTGTGTGGTGCGCTGCGCTATCAGTACTTTGTGTGCTGTGCTGCACTGCTTGGTGCTGTGCACTGCACTGCACTGTGTGTGCCGTGCTGCACTGCACTTGTGGGCAGTGGGCAATGCACTGACACACTGCCTGGGGGCAGTGGGCAGTGGAACTCTTGTTTTGCACTGCCACACTGCATGGGGGCAGTGGGCAGTGAACTCCTGGAGTGCAACGTGACACTGCCCGGGGGCAGTAGGCAGTGGAAGTGCTGCCACACTGCCTGGGGGCAGTGCGCAGGGACCTCCTGCAATGCATCGCCACACTGCCTAGGGGCAGTAGGCAGTGTAGCTGCCACAATACACTGCCACATCGCTTGGGGGCAGGAGGCAGTGGAACTGCTGCAATGCACCGCCACACTGCCTGGGGGCAGTGGGCGGTGGAACTCCTGTAATGCACTGCCACACTGCTTGGGGGCAGTGGGACTGCTGCAATGCACCGCCACACTGCCTGGGGGCAGTGGGCGGTGGAACTCTTGTAATGCACTGCCACACTGCCTTGGGGCAGTAGGCAGTGGAACTGCCACAATGCACCGCCACACCGCTTGGGGGCAGTAGGCAGTGGAACTGCCACAATGCACTGCCACACGCCTGGGGGCAGTGGGCAGGGAACTCCTGGAGCGCAATGCGACACTGCCCAAGGGCAGTAGGCAGTGGAACGGTTGCCACACTACCTGGGCGCAGTGGGCAGGGACCTCCTGCAATGCACCGCTACACTGCCTGGGGGTAGTAGGCAGTGGAACTCCTGCAATGAACCACCACACGAACCGCCACACTGCCTGGGGGCGGTGGGCAGTGAAACTGCTGCAATGCACTGCCACACTGCTTGGGGGCAGTGGGTAGGGCAGTCCTGTAGTGCACTGCTACACTGCCTGGGGGAGTAGACAATGGAACTGCCACAATGCACTGCCACACTGATTGGGGGCAGTGGGCAGGGCAGTCCTGTAATGCACTGCCACACTGCCCGGGGGCAGTAGGCAGTGGAACTGCTGCAATGCACTGTCACACTGCCTGGGGGCAGTGGGCAGGGAACCCTGGAGGGCACCTCCACACTGCCCGGGGGCAGTAGGCAGTGAAACTCCTGTAATGCACTGTCACACTGCCTGGGGGCATTGGGCAGGGCAGCTCCGTAGTGCACCGCCACACTGCTTGCGGGCAGTAGGCAGTGGAACTGCCACAATGCACTGTCACACTGCCTGGGGGCATTGGGCAGTGGAATTGTTGTAATGCATCGCCAACGGTTGGGGGGACGGGGAGTCCTACCTAGGCGGCGGCCGCTGTCTAGGGAGCGCCTACGGGGGATGGCAGCCCCCAATGGCGCGGGCCCACCGGCTGGGGGGACAAGGAGTCTTGCCGCTGCCTATGGAGCGCCTACGGGAGCTGGCAGCCCCCAACGGCGGAGCCCACCGGCTGGGGGGACAAGGAGTCTTGCCCAGGCGGTGGTCGCTGCCTACGGAGCGCCAACGGGGAATGGTAGCCCCCAACGGCGCGGACCCACTGGCTGCGGGGGACGGGGAGTCCTGCCCAAGCGGTGGTCGCTGCCTATGGAGCACCTGCGGGGGATGGCCACCCCAAATGGCGTGGACCCACTGGCTGCGGGGGACGGGGAGTCCTGCCCATGTGGTGGTCGCTGCCTATGGAGCGCCTACAAGGGCTAGCAGCCCCCAACGGTGCGAGCCCACCGGCCGGGGGGAGAAGGAGTCTTGCTTAGGCGGCTGTCGCTGCTTAAGGAGCGCCTACGGGGGATGACAGCCCCCAACGGCGGGGGCCCACTGGATGGGGGATAAGGAGTCCTGCCCTGTCGGTGGTCGCTGCCTACGGAGCGCCAACGGGGGATGGCTGCCCCCAAAGCGCGGACCCACTGGCTAGGGGGGACGGGGAGTCCCGCCCAAGTGGTGGTTGCTGCCTATGGAGAGCCTACGGGGGATGGCCGCCCCCGACGGCGCCGGCCCACTAGCTGGGGGTACCGGGGGTCATGCCCAGGCAGTGGTCGCTATCTAGGGAGTGCCTACGGGGCCCTGGAGCCCCCAATGGTGCGTGCCCACTGGCTAGGGGACAGGGAGTCTTGCCCAGGTGGTGCTTCCTGCCTGTGGAGAGCCTGCAAGGGATGGCAGCCCCCAACGGCGCGGGCCCATAGGCCGGGGGTTGGGTTGGGTTGGGTCGGCGGCCTGGTGCAGGAGCAGGCCCTCGGGTGTGGGCGTCCTTCCCTGCCCCACCACGAGGCTGAACAACCTGAATGTCCGGTTCCAAGGCCGAGCGGACTATCGACAGCCACCAGACCCCACCGAAGCGCTGGTGGGCGGAAGATACCGTCGTCCTATGTGTAGGCGTGCGCGCGGGCTGGGCTTGGGCTGGGCCGTGGGGTGCGGTGCATGCGGGGCACGGCGCCCTGGCTGCTCTCAGCGCATGTCGGGTCACACGGACTTGCCGCGCCTGGCCCACATGCCCTGGGCGCCGGGGCTCAGGGTCTTCGGTCTCACGTTGCCCCCCTCCCCCGTCTGTTTCTCTCGGGGTGGGGCGTTTCCGGGGGGGGGGGGGGGTTGTTCCCGGGGGGGGTCATCTGGCGTCCTATCAGGCAGGCAGTCAGGCGGCACACACATAGTAGGCACAACGCGGAGGATGCCTCTAATTTACTGTCGAGAGTTCACGCTGTGGGCGGCAGATCGCCGCGCAAGGGCCAAGCGTGCGGTACCCCAGGGCTGACGTAGAGCCACAGGCCCCGGATCGGGTGTGGCTGCATAGGCTCTAAGAGAGCCAGCGCCGCGCTCCCGGGTGATTCACCTGTGAGGAGGGCATAGCCCCCGGAGGAGCGCAGGGCGGACAGGTCCGCCAGCTGAGCCAGCGCCCAGGGCAGGCGCGCGGGCGGTGCCGCCACCAGGGTAGTGGCTTTTGCCGGGTGCCAATCAGGCTCGACAGGCAGGGCCACCTGGAGGGGGCCTGAGCAGCGCACGCGCCACTTGACCAGCCCGCGCACCAGCAAGGCCATAAGTATAGAATATTCCCAACTTAGTGGTTCCCCAGAGGGGTCCGCGGACACCGGGAGGCCCATAGGCCGGGGGGAGGGGGAGTCCTGCCCAGGCGGTGGCCGCTGCCTATGGAGCGCCTACGGGGGGTGGCAACCCCTTTAATGGCGCGGGCCCAGAGGCTTGGGGGACGGGGGGCCCTGCCAAGGCAGTGGTCGCTGCCTATGCAGCGCCTACGGGGGACATCAGCCCCCAATGGTGCGGCCCAGTGGTGGGGGGGACAAGGAGTCCTGCCCAGCCGGCAGTCGCAGCGTATGGAGCGCCTGCGGGGGCTAGCAGCCCCCAATGGCGCAGACCCACTGGCTGCGGGGGACGGGGAGTCCTGCCTAGGCGGTGGTCGTAACCTACTGAGTGCCTGCGGGCGATGGCAGCCCCCAATGGTGCGGACCCACTGGCTGGGGGGACAGGGAGTCGTGACGAGGCGGCGGTCGCAGCCTATGGAGAGCCTAAGGGGGATGGTCGCCCCCAATGGATCGGGCCCACCGGCTGGGGGACGGGGAGTCGTGCCCAGGTGGCTGTCGCAGCCTACTGTGCGCCTGCGGGGGATGGCAGCCCCCAATGGCGCAGGCCCACAGGTTGGGGGGACGGGGAGTCTTGCCCAAGCAACCCTTGGGCAGTTTAAGCCCGCGGTGGTGCAAATAGGTGTGACCGCCGGCACTTGCGTCTGGCCCGCCATACCCAAGTGAACTAGGTTCGCCTCATCGCGGCCGGTCGTGTCCGGTTTTGGGGGCGCAGTTAACTAGACCCGGGGGAGGCCCTTAAACCCTTTAAGCATTAAATACGGCAGTAATGCAGTGTTTGCTTTATTACTCGGCGCAAATTTTTACCCCGCGGACATGCCCCCTCGGGTGGTGCGCTCACCATTGGGGCTGCCGTTGGGGGATCGGGGGCTGTTACCCCTCCCGGCCTTCTCTAGTGTAGGCGCCGGGGTGGTGGCCGGGGGGGCTTATACCTTACTCGTACTCAAAGGATATTGAAAATACCTGTACCAGGGTGTCCAGCCGGACGGGTGCCCGCGGGGACCGGGCATAGAAAGGCAAGACAAACAAGAACAAAACAAAAAAGGGCATCACCGGTATCCCGCACTAGCAGTCCGCAAGGGCAGCACAGCCTCGAACCGCTCCTCCAGTGGGGCCGCGCCGCCCATTCTAGGGGGTTGCTAGGACCCCTGCCCATTGTTTGGAGGATTCCGCCCGGCATAGGGCACGACCCACAGGACCACCCACACGTGCAGGTTCATAGGGGGAGGGGAGGGGGGTCCAACTGGCGCCGTCCCACCACTCCCTCCAGCCCTGCGGGTCCCCGCGCTCGCCCCACAACCCGCCACCCCTCGGCCCCCTTCCCTGCCACCCTATGGCAAACCTGGCCACGGCTCTAATAGCGGAGCCCCACCATTAGGGGGCCTCCATGCCGCCGGCTGGCCCTCCTGAAAAGGGCAGTGGGGTGGAGCAAGCCCAGGGAGGCAGGTCATCTCCCGGCCCCCGGTGGTGGAGTCGCCAGCTAGGCCATGGGTAGGTGCTGCCGCGCCTCACACGACCGCTGCATCCTGCAGGGCAGGGGGTGCAAGTGGGCTCCAGGGGGGTGTGGAGGGGGACTCGCCGGGGCAGTGGCAAGAGTACTGCTATACACGGGGGGTGGGGGGGGGCACAGGTCTCACGGGGCCGTCTCACCGTCCCCACCACTCCCCACAAGCCTCCTCTCCCCCTCCACAGCCTGCTCTCCTGCCGTCCCTTGTCCCTCTATCCTTGGCACAAACCTAGCCGCGGCGCAGCTGGCGAGGCCCCACTCCGGGGGGCCTCAACGCCGTCGGCCACTTCCCCTGTGAGGATGGGGTTGCAGGTGGGGATGGGAGGGGGGCAGAGGGGCGCGCGCGGGGGCGGTGGCGAGGGGAGCAGTTGCACACAGCACGGGGGTGGCGCGTGTCCGGGCTCTGCGGAGGGCCCTGTGCGTGGTGCAGGCGCGTTGGGGGGAGGAGGGGGAGGCCGTGCCAGCCATCCTCACTAGGGGTCGATGGCCGTTCCCGGAGCCTAGGCGGCCGGTACTCGGGGGCTGCGGGCTCCCCGTGGCTGGTGTTTGGCAGTGGGGCGTGCGCACACCCGACACTGTTAGTACACCACCCATAGGGTGATGCCCGGGCCCCGTCGTGAGGGGCTTCACACCCGGCACCAAGCCCATGGGTAGAGCTGGGGAGTACTCAGGGGGTGGGGTGGGGTGGGGTGGGGTGGGGTGGGGTGGGGTGGGGTGGGGTGGGGTGGGGTGGGCTGGGGGTGTCGAAGGCGCTGTTACCAAATGACAATGGCCGGGATGCCTTGCATACAGGGAATGCAAAATGGGAGGGCTGTGTGTGAGCACGTGTTCTGTGTGGTGTGTTGCGCACCTGTGGCAGGGAGGACGGTCATCCCTGTGTACGGTGGCCAGTTCAGGGCCACTCTTGGGACGCCCTGCCGCTCCGCCAGCTGGTGCAGCCGAAGTTCTTGCAAAGCCCATGCTATTGTACCCTGGGCTCCGGGCGGTCCTTGATGAGGCCATCTCGAGCTCTGGCGTGGGCCAGCCAGATCTTCTGTGACTCCGACAGCACCTCTCGGATGAGCTCCGTCCCCATATCGTGCGGTCCCACCAGCCCCATTTGTGCCATGGCGTTCAAACCCATTTCTGGACAAAGGTCTATCACATGTTCAGCTGTAGGAGGGTACGGTGTGGTGTGGTGTGGTGTGTTGTGCCAAAGGCGCTGTTACCAAATGGCAATGGCCGGGATGGTCTTACATACAGGTAATGCAAGCCGGGAGGGCTGTATGTCTAAATGCGCGGTGTGTGTAGTGTGTTGGAACTCCTTCTGTGCACTGTCCCACTGCCCTGGGGCAGTGGGCAGTGGAATTTCTCCTGTACGCTGCCTCACCGCCCTGGGGCAGTGGGCAGTGGAACTCCGTCTGTGCACTGCCTATGGGCAGTGGGCAGGGGAGCTCGTGCTGTGCACTGCCTCACTACCTGTGGGCAGTGGGCAGTGGAACCTGGAACTCCTTCTGTGCACTGCACTGTGATGTGGTGTGGTGTGATGTGGTGTGCTGTGCTGTCCTGTGGTGTGCTGAAGGTGCTTTTACCAAATGGCAATGGCCGGGATGCCTTGCATACGGGGAATGCAAAATGGGAGGGCTGTGTGTCTGAGCACATGTTGTGTCTGGTGTGTTGCGACCTGTGACAGGGCAGGAGTCATCCCCGCGTACGGCGGTCTTAGTTCAGGGACTCCCTGGCGCTCCACCTGCTGGTGTAGTTGAAGCTCTTGCAAAGCCCACACCATAGTGCCCCCGTGCCCCGAGCGGCCCTAATGAGGCCCTCTCAAGCTATGGTGTGGGCGGTGTGGTGTGTTTGTTGTGGTGCGGTGCGGCTGTGTTTGCCATGCCCCCCCCCCCCGGCATTCGGCAGCCGAATTCAGCCAACCCTGCCAATTTGTCCTACTGATTTGTTGGGCTTCTGGATTTCGCCGAATTGTTCTGCCAGCTTTGTTGGGTTTTGGGGGTTCAGCCGATTTGATGTGCAGACTTGCTGGGGGTTCTGAAATTCTGAGACACCTGAAGAGAAGGGGAGATTGTGCTTTCAGGTGTTTGTATGTGTTCTCCCTTCTTCTCTGGTCTGTTATGCGCTGATCTGGTGTTTTGTCTCGTTGGGCCAGTTTTTGGTCTGTCATGCTTGCTTGCGAAGGGTGGTTGTTGTCCAGCGTGACAGAGCGTCACCAGAGTTGGCCAAGTCATTGTTGTGACAGCTGGGCAGATAACCTGACTGAGTGAAAATGTGGGCTGTGTCATTCTTTTTGTCTTGCGCCCTGATGCTGGATGCTGCTTCCCGCCCCATCGCGTCTACCCTCCTACTGCTGGGTACCCTCCTATCAGCATGGTCTCAACCCCTTCACATGCTGATATGAGGGCAGCACTTAGCTCGCTTTGGCAGGTGTTCGGCGGCATTCGTCTTCTTGTGACAGGCTTTGTTTGTGCATGAAAAAACAATTTTTCCATCAGGTTGACCACTCCAAGGTAGGGGATACAATTGCTCACAGTGGGATTTGAACCAGAAGCATTCACACACCAACCACTGGGGTATTTTCAATGCTTGACATAGCACTGCTCAAGGACCGAGGGGTGAAAAACATTTTTCTGAAATTCAGAGGGATTTTGGAATTCCATGTGACTCTAACTGCACAACAACCAAAAGGAAGGTGTGTTTGGTGCCTGGAACCGAGATCCAGGTCACTGGGAAGCTGTTTTGCCGAAAAATTGGTCCGCCAATTTGTTCCACCAATTTCTTGGGATTTCTTCACCGATTTGGGCCGGGGGGGGGGGGGGGTGCATGCCATTCTGTGCGGGCGCCTTGAGTGCAGTGTGCATGCAATGGAACCCTTGGCTGCCAGTGCGGAATACGCGCCAATGGTCTGTTGTGGGTTGTGTGGATGTGCCCACCCTAGCGATGGTGTGCTTAGCTACCATGCAAATATTTATATTTTGGCACAGATGTTCAATTCCCAGCACAAAGTGTGCAAAACTGCCAAAACAATTGACTGAATTGATCCACATTTGTGTGCTTCTGGAGGTATGGACTGCAATCCCAGAGTCCATGGTACCCCAGGTCCTTTTCAGAAGCACCAAAATGAATTAAACACAACCCAAAAAGCAGGAGGCCAAATGCAAAAAAAAAATGCAAAAAACAATCTTGATCAGGGAACCAAAGACAGCCCTGTAAAAAAAGAATTTTTCAACGAAAAAAATCGTAAGAAACCAATTTTTCTCCCACTGGTGGGTGCTTTTGCAAACATTTGGCAAAAATAATGTTCAAAACGCCCAACACAGCAATTAGTATTCCGCGAATCATCTTTGTGGTACCATGTTGGGTGGTTTATAGAGGTTTCCAGGGACCGATTTTAGACGGCACCACCAGGGAGGGGATGAACTTGGACGGAACGAAGGGGCAGACACACAACGCCACTCTGCATCATCCGATCCTCCATGTGCCACGTACCAGAGTTGCGGGGGGAGGGGGGCGGCCTGGGCCCTGGGACCGCGCCGAGGCTCATGGGGTGCCCCTGCCGGGCTGGGCCATCCCCTCCGCCCGCCCCGCCCCACCCCTGCGCCCCTGCCCCGCGCCTTCGCAGGTCTCACGCACTCGAGCCATTGGGTCAAACACCCCGAGAACCCGGTGCTGCGCCAAGTGCTGGACTCCATCCTGACCATGTACGCCGTGGCCACCAACAACCTGGACCCCAAGCCTCCCCACCCCACCTCCAAGAGATAGCGGGGCTGGGCGCGGGCGATGGCACGGGCCCGCGGCTGTTCCGGCAAAGGGCTGCGCGCATGAGGCGGGGCGGGTGCGGGAGGCCTCGTGGCGTCCGTGTGCTGCTGCCCGGCCGTGACACTCCTTTGCAGTGCGCTGTCGCACTGCGGGGGATGGCCCGAGGGCTGTGTGTTGCCGCAGCTCCATCACCGGCGAAGGGGGGGGCGCAGTGATGTATGAGAACGGCCGTACACCGTAGGAGGAGGGGGGGGATACCCCCCCCCCTCATCCCCTCCTCCCCTTCCAATGTTTGGGGCTGACAGCCAAAATTTTGCCTCGGCGCCTTCGGTGCCAAGAGGATTTAAGCTTAAAAAATGTTGGCCCGCCTTCGGCGGGGACCAGAGGGGGACCCTCGGAGGAGGGAGGGGGGTCCCAGCCAAACCCCCCTGATACATCCTGGGGGGCGTCCTTCAGGAGGTGCTTTGAACCCGGTCCCGGGGGTTGGGGGGGCACCTGGGAGCTCCAGGCACTGATCCCCCGTGCCACGACGGATGCCAGCGCTCCCTCCCTCTCTGGCCCACTGACCTTCATTGTGGGGGCTTGGGGGGGGGGGGGGGGGGGCACGATGCCACCGGCCGTACGGCACGTGCCTCTGCTCGACCCATGGGGCCTCTCGGCACGAAGGATCCGGGGGCTGATGGTGCAGCGCAGGGGCTGATCGGTGCTGAGGGCCACTGCACGGCACAGCGGCAGTTGACAGACGGGGTCCAGAGATGCCTCGCCGGGAAGGGGGGGGGGGTGCCTGTGGGTCGTCCCAAGTTTTCCCATTTTCCTCCGATTTTTCTCGCATTTTCTTCCAATTTCACACATTTTTCTACATTTCCTAAAATGTGTTTTTGGCAATTTCTCATAATTCCCCATTTCCCCCCATTTTTCCATTTCCCCCATTTTTCCAAGCCCCTGCGGCTGGGCGGCTGTTTCGGCTGCGGCTAACGCGGAAGCCTGGGGCCGGGGGGGGGGGGGTTGCAGGGCCCGGCAGCAGGACTGGGGGCTTGGGCATGCTGAGGGGGAGGGGGGGGGAGTGATGCATTCGAAGGGAAGGGACCTCAGAGGCGGCCCCAGAGGCGGTTAGGCAGGCGGTTGGAGGAGGTTGCCAAAGCGGTTGGGGGCGGTTACTGTCGGTTACAAATGCCGTTGAGGCTGGCACTTGGCGTCAGGGGGACAGTGGCTGGGCATAGGCTGGGCGCCCGGGAGAGGGGGGGGGGGGGGATCCCCCCCCCCCTTCCAAAGCATCCCTGGTGGGGACAGTGGCGCCAGGCAGAAGGTGGTTGGGCACTGCGTGTGGGAGCTCTGGTCGGGGCAGGTACTTGCGATGCTGCAGGGCACAGGTCCGGGGGGGGGGGGCTGGGGAGGTCAGGGGGCCTGGGCGAAGTCCTTGGGAGGGCTCCGGTGTCTGCCTCGTGGGAGTCTCCGGGTGCGCCGTGGGCACGCGGTGGCCGACGCACACGCGCTCACAGTATTGTGGACGGGGGGTGGACACGGCCACCACCGCCGATGGTCGCCATACTGGACCGGACACGCACAGCACCCCCTGCCCCCCTCTTTAAGACGCAGTGATGTCTTCAATGCTTTACGCAGGGGCTGTAATTCACCTGCTTCATCCGCAGACACTGATGCTTAGCACCAGACCTGCCCCTAGCGTCTGCCAGCCCAGACATGATCAGATGGAGCAGGGTCCTACTGAGCCACACACCGGACGCAGCACGTTCCTACTGAGTTCTGGTGGTGCGGGGGGCGGGTATTACTGAGTGGCCTACGACACGGGGTCGATTCCTACTGAGAATCAGCCTCCATGCCAGACGGTAGTGGCATGTCTGCTTAGCACGCCCCCCCCCCCCTCGCCTGGTCTCACGGTGCATACCCCCAAGGCCTGGAAAGAAGCGGCGGGGTGGACAATGTCGGTGGCATACGCGACCCAACCGCCCCCGCCCCCAACAGAAAGGGCGGGGGGGGGGGGGGGCAGAGGGGGGCTGGCCCTGCGGGGGGGGGGGGGGTTAGCCATACTGCGGGCGTAGAGGTAGAGGAGGGACACCCGCATTGTGGTGACCAGGCGTGACGCTCCCAAAAGACGGGGCGCGGGCGCTCACCTCCGTTTGGGGAGGGGTATACCAACGGTGTCGAGTGTGTTCTGAGGTGATACCCTGGGGGAGCATTGTGTTTGGGGGGGGGGGGGGATGGACCTGCAGGCAACTACACCGCTACTCCTTGACCCTTGATACGACTGGGCCCGTGGTGCAGCGGCCTGCCCCACGGGGGTCGCTGACCTGTGAGGCCTGACCCCAACCCCACCCCCCCACCCCCTCTGGACCCCCGGTACTGTTTTTCATTTGTTGTGGGTGGTAAAACCAAGTTTCACTTCACTTGCGTATATTCAAAATGCTCAGAATGAAATGGGGAATTCAAAAATGCCCCCAAAATAGAGAAAAACTTTCGACCCCCCCCCCCCCCTCCGGACCCTCCCCGCCCACGCCGCGGGGTTTGGGGTCTAGAACTAAACTGCAGTGCCCCCCGTGGGCCTGCCCCCTCATGCGGTGGGCGGTGCCAGTGGGACTTCACACCGAAGGTGCTTCGTCAACTGAAAAGGGATGACTTGGTACACCCCAAGCGGTAGCGGGCACATAGCACTGGTCGCCAACTGTAAGCAGCCCATACATACACACACATACACACACACACACACACACACACGCACGCACACGCACGCAGGGGTCGATGGGTCCCGAATCCTTGGCAACCGAAGGTAAGGGGAACTTGTTTGCCACTGGCATGGACAACGGGGGAGACCGGGGGATTCGAATGCTTGCGTCCCTGTGTGCGTGTTGTGGCCTGGGCCTGGACCCTGCGGTACCTTTGTTCAGGCAATGGCTGATGTGTTGCAGCAACAAAATGCAGTGCCGCCCAACCTTATCCCAAGCCTTGGATCACCGGTCAGGCTCTTGCTCAGCACCAGGCGACCGAGGCACCTCCAAGAATGTGGGTGTTGAGGTGGGCATGATGGGTGGGAGAGGTGCCCCCTGTTTTCCCCGCCCCCCCCCCATTTTCCCCTTGGTTTCCTCCAATTTCGTGCACCGCAGTGCAATGCCTCCCGCCCGCGCCCCATGAACCCTCACCGCGCCCCCCCCCTCCCCCTCCCAAACGCACTGTTTGGGTCCGTTTTGGCACCAGAGAGCATGCGGTGACCCATGCAGACCAGTGAATTGGGTGTGCAGTGCGGCGGTTGGAATCAGACGTGTTCCTGGTGCTGGGCACCGGGGATGTGGGGCGGTGCGCTGGACCACGATCAGAAGGTTTTCTCATGCCCGACGCCGTGTGTGTGTGCGTGCGTACGCGTGCACAGTGCTGGCGCTGCCCCTCGGCTCCCCGAACAGGCGTAGCATGACATGCCGAGGCATACGTTTACTGCCCCCCCAACACAGCCACAGCGACTTGCCACTCTCACCCACAGCACTAATCCCCCCCCACCACATACAGCCTTCGCCAGGACCACGGGCCCAGAGGCATGCCTCCACAAGACACAGCCAATGTGGTGGTCGTGATGGTGGCGGTGGCTGTGGTGGCACAGCAGCCGTGGTAGCGCGGTCTTGCAACCCTTATTGAAAACCCACTTGTTTCGACCTTCACAAACATGTGTCCGGCCCAAGGCTGTCAAGGCCCACCCATCAGCTTCAATGCTACATTGCCCCTTGTTGTTTGTGTTTCCCTGCAAATGGGATCGATGGGTCCATCAATGTCACTGTGGGGGAGTATTAGCGCGCCGGGCATCTTTTTTGACCATTCCCCACCTGTGCCTGTTTTTGCCCCCACCTCACCAAACAATTTGGAGTACCTTCTCGCCGTGTCTACGAATTTAGCCCACCCTTTGCACCCAGTTTATGACAATGGCAAGGATGGTGGTTGGAAGTGGTGGGAGTGACATTTTGTGTTGTTGAATTCTCATATTTCGGCTTATACAAGGTGCCTTGCAGAGAAGATTTGCTGTCTAGTGCGGTCTACTTGGGGGTGGGGGACTTCCCTAGGTGAGGATACACTTGGGGCTAGAGATAAGATACTTAATACAATGGTAGCGTGCCGGGCATGCGCCAGGCAAACATTCCCCCAGTATCGCCGTTGCGCTTCATCACATGGCCCTCTCGTACCAACATGACGTGGCATGGGCAGCAATTGTTGCGTACCACACGGGTGTGCATGTACTTGTGTGTCTTCGAAAGAGCGGAATCTGGACCTCCTGCACGTCTCTTGCTTACATCCGCACTCATCTGCACTCATCTGCACTCATACCATGCACTCACTCACATGTGTGTCGGTAGTTGTATGTGTCGTGCGCAAGCCACGCCCTTGTCTAAGCTACAGTAGGCGTAGGGACCGTATTAATTCCGTACTTGGGCGTAGCTATTACAAGGGGGGGGGGGGGTAGGCACATATGACGCACATATCTAACATTTTCCAAACCGTGTCCACTCCTTGGGAAAGGTATAGAACAAACTCACTATCTGAGATTTGATGATATCCGATGGAAACCCGGATGCTATTAGATTAACTCGCCATTCTCTAAGTGTGAAACGCCCTACCCATGTTCTGCCAATATTGTCTACGGCATGCTTAGTGTGACTACATTGACGAAACGTAGTATTTGGCTATTTTAACGTCGGTTGCCTCATCGTTGGATTAATTTTGCCAAGCATCAAGCACCAAGATGCAAGCGGGCTTTGAGTGAGTCCTTGGTTGTGGTTGTGTGCTATCTATTATGGTTGATTTGATCACGTTTTATTTCGCCGGTGCATCAATGGTCACATCATGTTCTACCCTAAACGTGCTTACTGTGAATACTTCATTGACGCCGGGTATCTATCCATTTCAACTCTAACTGACAATGACTGGTTTTGAAGGTACGAGGCCGTGATTGTGGCTGGGTCCTTAATTGAGGCTGTGTGCTATCTATTTTGGTTGATTTGATCCCAATCTATTTGGCCGGCGCATTACTTGGCACGTTCCATAGGTTATGTCTTGATACATGAGTGCAACGGTAGGATGACTATGCCGGTTGACACGCTTGATATGCCACTGAACACAGTAAGTGATTTGTTAATTTTTCTCCGCGCCACCACTTTTTTTTAATACCATCTCATCTAATTTGCATTCGCGCTTCCTTTGTGAACGGGACCACATTATTGTAGCAACTGCATCATTGACGCTGCTACGAATGCTTTGCAGGCGCTTCCGGTTGTGTGAATTCGTTTATTTCGCTGAATCTCTGTTTTGCATTTGTTTCATTTGTGATTCGGCATCTATTGTCAACACCGGTGGATCCTTAAATTGAGTGGTTGTTGGCGGTCCAAAGTGCAGTGACGGTTGCTACATGGTTTGCTCATGGAAACTTATTTTCATTGACATGGTTGCAACCACAAGCAGCAACTACACTCCCCAAAACCATTTTCTGAACTGGTCTCACTACTTTGGAAAGGTATAGAACAATCTCACTATCTGATATCTTGTTGTGCTGAGAGGGAGGAAAGGTTGCTAGAGGCAAAGTATCCAAGTATTTTTGTGGTGCAAGTAAAGCTGTAGGCTGGAGATGCATCTTAGTGATGATGTTGTGGTGATGTTTCAAAAATATTGGGTGGCACACGTATAGACAGACACGCCGACAAATACACACACCACATAGCCTGCGCTCCATGTGCTCCAAGCATTGCAATTCTGCACCTTGTGTTGCTCGTGTGACCAGACCTCTATTCCCCTAGACCACTATGCCTCCCGGACCTCAATCAGTGGGTACGGCAAGCTACAACCCTCGTTTTTTGAGGCCAGTGGTTTCAGTTTCTTGGCCCAAGCAAGTTGCACAATGTAGGCAAAGAATGTCCTATTTTCGGATAGATAGGATTCGGTATAGTGCACCACGATTAGGGGATTACTGGTCTCAGGGTGCCCCATGGACTCCATACATGGTGCTTTGTAGGGTCATTTGTTGGCTCGATAAATGGGTATTGGAAGCCGCAACCCTTGTTTTTTGAGGCTATTTGTTCCAGTTAATTGCTAGGCACCCCTTGTCACCATTGTCGCGCAAGATGGCAGCCCGGATGTGCATGCTGGGAACCATGGCTTCTTCACCTTTCGAAGGGGCATGCAGTATGCCACGTGTGGGTAGTCTCTCCGCATTTGGTGCAACACTTGCCAAGTTTGCCATACGTGTTTTTCACACACACAAGCCATACCTTGCAGTGAGGTGGTAGTCGCTGCTGCTGATGACGTATAGGACGACATGGTAGACAACAACACAGAAGAACTGGTGGCACCATGTAAGCGTGACCACAAGCGGCGTGTTGCTGCACAGCAGGCAAAGTTGGTGTTTGGTGCGAAATCTAGCAAACTGCGCAATTTGTCGAAGGCCACCACTTGCACAGGGGCGAGGGACGCGCACATGGGCCGGGGGAAGCGCACACAGGCCAGGGGACGCGCACAGGGGCCGGAGGACACACGAACGGGCCAAGTGACGCACCGGGGACGAGCACACACGATAGGGGTCGCGCTACAGGGGCTGCGGAGAGAACTTTAGATTGGGGGCCCAGGGCTGGGACCACAAACACATCAGTGCAGCTCATGTGCACAGGGGAAGGCAAGTGCAATGGGTTTGGAACCACAGAGGCATTGGTACATGCAGCAAGCTTAGACAACTAAAGCCAACACCATCTCATTCATCAATCAGTCCCTCCATGTCATAAATGGGTGCTTGCGAGCTGAGTTCTGAGCTACTTGGTGGTGCAGTAGAACGGGTAACATGGTCATTCGGAGGAACAAAGGCATCTCATTATGTAAGCAAGCCGGTGCACGTTGCATGGCGATGTCCTTAGCCTGCTTCTTCGGCACCTTGATATCAAGCACATCTAAGCCATGGGTATTGGCGTGTACTAGGAAAATAATGTTCCCTCTGCCCATTTCCTATAGGACAAGAAGTGATTCAGGTTCATCAAATGTTCCCTTATTTCTCTAGTTTTCCCATCCCTTGTGCCCCCCCATGATCGGAGGAGTCACTGCTTTACCTTGGATCCCCGAATGCTTTTCCCCTATGTTGATGGACTTATGTTGACCACCCTACTTTTCCCTTTGATTTTGCACCCCCGGGTTTCCTGCTTGGTGTCACTGCTTCCCGCCCCTTTTGGGGGGCCATTTTGCTGATCGCTTCTTCTTCATTTTTTTTCTTTTTCCTTTTCTGGTGGGGGGGGGGGGTTTGAACATGAGACGGCTTCCTCAATGAGTCATGGACGCAACAGGCCATAGCAGACATCAAACATCAGACATGATACAAAATCCTGGTCCTCAAGGCACAGGAGTTGGTGCTGTGGTGTGGCCTGAGATGCTGGACGAGTCTGCTCTGATTCAATTTGGTTCGCTGTGCTTGGAACCAACGCGCCCTGCCCAGGAGGTTCACACACTGTCATGAGAATGCCTCTGTGTGTGCTTTTGACACCACTGCACTGCACTGCAGCACCCCCATGTTCACGGAGCATGCAAAGAGCCCAAGGTCATCAAGGGAGGAAAGTTGCGCATTACCGTCCCCACTGACCCCACCACTCCCCATGGGCCCGCCACTCCGCATGGGGGCTCATCAGAAGCGGGATGCGACCGCGCAACTTTCACCGGGCAAACACTTCCAACGATTGGGGCTCCTCCAGCCCCGGAGCATCGAACACACCAAGTCTTGGGGGCTGCAGGACCCACCGTGGACGTTGCACAGCGGGACTGCTCGCCCCTTCTTCCCCCTAGCGTCCATTTTCTCCGGCCGAGCCCTGCCCCATAATGTCGTGGGATGATAGCGATGGGTGGGAGTATTTCCCCGACTACAACGACTCGAGCGCCTGGAACACGGCCGCGGACGACGACATTGAGGACGCCCCCTGGTGCCCGGATGAGGTGTTCCCGGAGGACGATGGCAGCTGCGGCGAGATCACGGTCGCGGGCCACAGCTACGCGGACGTGTCGCAGGGGGCCACGTGGTGCTCCGCGAAGAAGGTGATGAAGTGTGTGGGCGGCTGGGACGCCTCGATGTGGTGGAACATGTCCGTCAACGACATCGCGCAGGGGGCCATCGGCAACTGCTGGTTCATCGCGGCCATCGCGGGCGCCGCGGAGAACCCGGGGCTACTGCAGGCTTGCTTCCCCGGCAACGAGGGGGAGCTCGACGAGTCGGACAGCTACACCGTCCGGCTGTTCGACCCCGAGGACGGGATGGCGGAGCGGCACATCAGCATCAACGACCACATCCCGTGCACCGTCCTTGGCGACGGCATCTACAGGTGGCACACAACTTACGCCTAAAAAAAGGTTTTGGTAAAAAAAAAACGCGACTTACGCCAAATAAAAAAGTGCACGCGATTTACGCCAAAGAAAAAAGACACGCCACTTACCCCTGTCAAGCCTGCTCCCAAAGCTGCCAAACCTGGTGCCAAACCGTCAGCCAAGAGTGCAGCCAAACCTGCTGCGAAGGTGGCAGCCAAGCCTGCAGCCCAGCCTGCAGCTGGAGAGCCCATTCCTGTGGCCCCTGTGGAGCATGTGCAGCTCTTCAGAGTCAAACATTCCCGCCAGAAGAAGTGGCACACAGAGCCTGTTTCTCAGTAGAGCTGAACACGCATCCCAACAGGCAGTTCCCGGCTCATTTTGTTGTTCATACGCCTTTGTGTCTGCACGTCTTGTTTTGTGTCGCGCATCCTTTGCATAGTAATCGGGGGGGGCGAGGGAACCGTCACTTGGGGTATTTTTGGGGGTATGTTCCCTTGGGGGTGCGAGGATACCGTCGTCGCGCGCAACCGCTTACTATGCAGGGGGGGGGGTTACGCTTTTTTCCGCAATCGACCTACGCCTTCCTCCATCTACAGGCCCGCCTTCGCCCGTCCCACGGGCAATGAGATCTACGTGCTGCTGCTCGAGAAGGCCCTGGCCAAGATGCTGGGGAGCTACGCGGCCCTTGTGGGGGGCTGGACCTGGCTGGGCTACACGTACCTGTTCGGCTGCACGCAGCACGAGAAGTTCGCGTTCAACGACGACGGGTCCATCACGAAGTGGGTGGTTACTGCGGACTGCATCAATCGATCGAGCCCGACCGCGCGCCCCGCCGGCGAGGTCGACCCCGCCGAGGCGTGGGAGTACCTCGAGGACTCCGCCACCAACCACTGGACCCTGTGCTCCGCCGCCTGGAAGGGGGCGGGGCTGGAGACCATCGCCGAGGACACGGGCCTCGTCGCAGGCCACGCCTACACGGTGACGAAGGCGGTGACCACGTCCTCGGGCCACCAGCTGCTCCAGTGCCGCAACCCCTGGGGGGCCAAGGAGTGGGGCCGCGAGTGCCCGGAGTCCTGCCCGTGGAGCGACAACAGCCCCTTGTGGGCCGAGCACCCCGATGTGGCGGAGGAGGTGGGGTTTGAGGGCCCCTCGGAGGACGGGCTGTTCTGGATCCCGTGGGACCTGTTCCAAGCGTATGGGCGGGCCCTCTGCATCTCCTGGATCCCCGCGGAGCAGCAGCCGGAATGACCGCCGGCCTCGTCGTGACGACTGGGCTTTGAGACCTGCTTGCGCCCCCTTGCATTCGGTGCAGATCTGGTTTGCGCTGCGAGAGCGGCATGGCAAAACATTCATGTGATGCATTTATTGCACTTGTTGAGTCTGGCAGGAGGTCAGGATCGTGCTGGTTACTTCAAAACCTGACATCATGGCCCCCCCTTTTTTTGATGCATGGGGGTTGCCCCCCGGCGAGCATTACTCAAAGCGGCCTAACCACAGGCAAGAGCGTTCATGGCGAGCCGAAGTCCAAAGCAAGAAAAAGTATATACAACAAATAGTATATGAACCTGTTCTTGATTCGAATAGGGCTCAGTGAGCACTTTACTCAAGTCCACCACCCTGCGGGGTGTTCAGGTATCCATCTGGCCTCTGGTGCCAAACAGGGCAGTGTACTGCACCCAGATGAACATCATGGCCCCCCCTTGCGCAAGCACAGGGACGCCATCGAACCGTCGTTTTCCTGGGCTTTTCTGACCGCGGTATTGGCGGTCAGAAATGTAACGTTTCGCGCAATTTCAGGTTTGCTCCTGCACTGCTGTGAACTGCATGTACAGCCATGGCTCTCAAGATTACCAGTCTTTGACACAGGTTCCAGTGTCTAGATCCACTCACACAAATCCATTTGGGTGTGGAACACTGTGAAGTGTGAGCCAGTGGTGGCATGCTGTTCACACACACCAACAGTGTACGCTTCAAGGTAGCATGACCGAGTTTGCTTTGTGCATGTTTATGTTCGTGGTTCAGGGCAAGGGCAAGCTCTTCACATCAACGTCTCTTATGCTTTGTTATTTCGTTTTCTGCCGCAATTTCTGTGCCCCACGGTGTGCTTGTACGGTGCCACCCCCCCCCCTCCACTTGTATTGTAACCGCGCTACCAACCAGGGGGTTGGGGGGGGGGGGGGCGAGGGAACCGTCATTTTCCATTTTGCAAATTTACTGAGAAGGTTGGGGATTGAACTTCTCTTGTACGTTTGCTGGCTGGACAAGGTGGTATTATTGCATTGCATTGCTGTGTAGTTCAGATTTCTTGCATCCAAGGCACTCCACTGTACCCTGTATCATGCAGAACACTTCAGTTTTTCGCAATTTCAGCCATGGATGTTGATCATGTTGTCAATTTTCAACGTTATGGGGGCAGCATTGTGCCTGCCAAGATTCTGGGTGGGTAGGTGGGTCCAGGGGCGGTGGGTGGGGTGGGTGCCCCCCCTCCTCCCCCTCCAGCAACGGGGCTGCGGTGGGTGTGATGTCCTCTGGCAAGCCTCACCAGTCTCAAGACCTGCAGACCTGGTCCTGTGGTCTAGTGGCTCGGCCCTGACCTTGTGCCTCATGTCTCGGACTGTGCACCACTGCGCGTGTGTCTCCGACACTGTGGCACATTGTGGGACCTGCGGTGGCTGCCACTGCTTGCGGGTGAGCGCAGATACTCCACTGACTGCTTTGCATAGGGCCTCAGTGCCCCCGGTCAGGACCATGAATTAACATGGTTGTGTATGCATGTGTGCATGTGCATGGCAATGTGTCGGGCTTCACTGCGCCTGGGTCGCCCAGGGTCTGCGGTGGCCTTGTAGCCCCGAGTCCAACGCGGGGGAGCCTGAGACGACCTGACAGGTCTGCCATAGTACCTTCAGGTAAGGCGCTTCAGGATCCGTCAAGACTGGTGGTGGACACACACCCAACCCAACCCAACCCAACCCCCCCTCCAGGTGGTGCTGAGTTGTTAAAAGGAGCCCTGCTCTAGTCTGGTGGTGATGATGAAGATGGTGTGCTTTTTAATGATCCATTTCAAAAACTTTGATTGTTTAGCTGACCAGACCCTGAGGCGGTTCCCATTGACGACTCCACCACATTTTCCTGTAGCACAGTGTGCTCCCAACAGACAACACCTTGAAGCGTCACGAACCTAGAACCCCAACCACAGCTCCAACCCCCCTCCTGCATGACGTATGTATGCTAAATATACAAAGCCAGTACCCACTGGAGTTTTCCAATCCTAAGGATGGACACACTCGCCACGGCTGGCGACAGCAACCTGACCGGCTGACTCCTGACATCTCGACCCTGGAGCCCTCCATGCCCTGGTGACAACTGAGAGTAAGGTACCGTGCATGGCACGGTATGTGGCCGAGTGGGGCCAGCATTAGCAAGCATGCCCCAAGCACAGAAAGCCCAACAGGGAACACGGAATAAACGCCACGACCCCGGCTCACTCTCAAGCAGTAGTGTGACCTGACGATGAAGCCCAGGACCAAGCAGCTTTGACCCCAGTCAGGGAGGTAGGAATCTGAACCTTGCGCCACAAACTGTGCAACGGCCACGAACCTGAGAACCGAGAAGGCAATGAAGGCCGTGGAAGGCAGGCGCGGCTGGAGCACAAGTCGCAGGTCCAAACCTGACCTATTGCGACCCCCCTCTGTGTCCTGAATCCTCACTTTACTCCACTCCATTTCAGCAGGTGCACGGTTGATTAGCCATCACGCGAGCATGCACTTCAGAATGCTGGCGGGGGCGTGACAACAAGGCATACAAATGCACTTAATCAGAACAGCCAGACAGCTTATGCGTATGGAGACCCGGCAAGGAGGCTCCAGCATTCTGGTGGAATGCATCAGGCAGCGCAACGGCATGGTCTCCCAAGAGGCACTACATCGTAGTATGTGCAGTGCCACCGCCTCCCGTGACATTGCCTATATAAGTACCTTACAGGAACTGCCGCAGATTGCGGCTGAGCATGAACAAGTCATAGAGTATGCAGTCCCAATCAGAACGGACGGATCAGACATTGCAGCTAATTCTCCCACGGAAAATAGGGCAACACATGTGTGAGTTGGAGGAGGAGGAGGAGGAGGAGGTTGCTCTCAGGCGGGGGGGGGGGGGGGTTACCCGCAGTGATGGCAGGGAGAGAGGGAAGCGCCCTAGGAAATCATATGAGTAGCAACCAAGCATAAAAGAAGTCATGCCACCTTAAGGGTGTTTTTCCAAGAAGAGACCAGAATGATAGGGTTGCGCCTCGCGCAGTCCTTCAACCCCAAAACTACAACCAAATCCCCGCGGGGAACGGGAGAGGGATGAGGGCAAGGAGGAGTGGGGATGACCAGTAGAAGACAACAACCCACCCTACTACACAGATCAGGCTTAGGCCCATACTTTGGGATAGTCGGGGCATCATTAGTGGTCAAAGGTACCACCGGCCTGGGGGATCGATGGGTGCCTAGGGCGCCCAATTGTCCACGAGCACCAGAACTAGTACCCTCAGCACTTGAGTTGAGGTGACGGACACACAACAAAGGAGCAACGAGAGAAGGAATACGACGAAGAGGAATGCTGAAGCCCAGAGACCCCGTCCCCAAGACAACAGGAGAAGATCCGTGGATGGTCGCCGTCATGCAGAATGTGATGAACATGGTCATCCATCATGTACATGATCATGATGATGCATAATGATGGTGATGATCAAGATCGAAAAATTCGAAAAAATCATCGGAGGACAGAATTCACCCGCTGACATTATATACAAGGTAATTATGATATTTGGGTGTTTGGCGCCAAGGCAAGCAACACGTGGTCCTTCTTGGTGTACAGCGAGAGCACTGCCTTCAAGACCCTGAAGAGTCTGGCAAGGACGACGGGATTGGATGTTGGCGTCCCCTTGGAGGTCCCCAATGAAGTTGACAAGTGATTGGACAAGTATCGCAAGCGGCTAGACCAGGCCAGTTGGGTGGACGATCTCATGTGAAGAAGGCGCCTAGCACCCTTGGCACCCAACCGTCCCCCCCACCCACCCAATTGACCCAACCATCGGAGCGCATATCTGCAGAGCGGGCCCCAGCACAGAAACGTACAGCAGCAACACCACCAGAGTCCCCCAGCAAGCGTCGTGTGCAGGACAGCCCCATTCATGGTTCTCGGGATGCATTGGATGCAACTACCTTGGTTTCGCAACTGGCACCTGAGCTGAAGGATGTGCTGCGGGCAACAATGAGAGACATTGTACCGGACGTCGTTGAGAAGGCCATGGCCTCGGGCAGCAAGACACGGGCAGAGCGGGCCGTGGACCAAGCGAACAAGAGGGAGTGCGAAGCGAGGGGGATTGTCCTGCAGCACGAGGCAACTATCAGTGGACTGCGAGCACAAGTGGGGGAATTGCAGGAGCAATTGAAGGCTGCACAGGCAGAAGGCAAGCAAGCAGTTGCGGACAAGGTGCGGGCAGAGGGTCTCCTGCAAGAGAAGGCTATAGAGTGTGACCGGGCGTTGAGCATCCTCAACAGGACCTATGGCCACGGCAGTAGCCCCACCAAGTAAGCACCATGAGTGGCACTGGAGACCTGGCGTGGAAAGAGCGAGAGAAACTTGAAAAGGGAGTTGTGTCCCGTGGGTTGTAGTGCTGTGACCAGGCCACTCCCTAGAGTCACACGCATGCGCATGCCCGTATTCGTGTGCGATCGCGCTAACAGCTGTGGGCCGCGGTTCACAACGAGCCACTTTTTTTAGGTTTGCCCCCTAGTGCTTCCGCGTGCGCGAGACCTTGCGTAGGACATTAGTATCGCTGTGGCCAGGGTGCCTAAGGTGGTGTCACAGGTGGGTGGCTCGATATAGCCTAGCCCTTGCGGACACCACCGAGATTTGTGCACTATGCACTTGCATGCATGCATGGTGGGGTTCACTTTGTCGAAGGAACCAGAATGGTGTTGTTGCTGTCGAAGACTACTATTATATTTTCTATTAAATTCAAGTGGAGGGGAGGGGTGGCAGCATTGAACATTGGTGCCCCACAACTACATATTGAAGCGATTGACATCTGTGTGTCTGCTGAGTTGACCACTGTGCTGTGATGTGCTCTGTTGTGCTCTTTTTTGTGTGAAGTCTCTTACTACACTCCCAGACAGGAAGGGGTCTAGGAAGGGGTTCGTGGGATAGTTCCTGGGCAGGAAGGGGGGGGGGGTTCCTGGACAGAAAGGGGTCTAGGAAGGGATTCCTGGGATAGTTCCTGTAAACGAAGGGGGAGGGTCCCTGTGCAGAAAGGGGGGTTCCTATATACTTCTTGTATACTGCATGTCCCCTTCCTGTGCCCATTCTGCCTATGCGTTTCTCGGCAGGGCGCAGTTTACACACAATGCAAAAGGTAGGTGCCACTTTTGTAGGCAGTGTCCATCGTGTGACCCCCTAATGGAGCTAGAGGCCGATGCACAGCGCCAAAGACGCAAACTTCTTCAACTCGTTGTGGGCACAGTGCTCGGGGATGCGGACATTGTAGTGCGCAGCGACAACAACTCACTCATGTTCCAGTCCAGCGAAATGTGCAAGCTTGATGACTACCACGTGTCGGAGGAGGTGGTACAAATTTTGCGAATGGCGTGCGACATGAGCCTTTCTACGCGTAACATGCTGAAGTTGGAGCGACAATGTACCCAAAGGGAGTTGCTCGCGGGCAGAGACAAACTTTTGCCATACGTTGCCACCGCCTTGGAGGTGTCGTCCGGGGTTGTGTCGCGGCGATCCGCCGCCGTATGTGCACTTGTTGAAGTAGTACAAAGCCAATTCACGTTGAGCAGGGCATGTGGTACATTTAGTGTCACAAGACAAGACCAAGTGCTGATCATTATCTGTGCGGATGCAACGCCCCTATGACCATATGGTCGGAGAGAGTAGCAGCCGCAGCCGATGTGCGACGCTGGCCAACGTGGTGGGCGCTTGATGGTCCGGATGACACACACTGTCTCCGGGCCATTGACACTAAGGGGGACCTTAATCAACAAATTTTGGACGTTCAGTCCGTTGTGGATGTTTGGCACCTAGGCCATCGCATCCCTGGTGTATGTGCCTTGACAATGGCAAAGCCATGCTTTCTGCCAATTACCACAAGGGTAAGTGTTGGGTAGGTTGCAGTTCCATCAACTGTTTGGAACGTGCTAGTCCTGTGCCGCCCCAATGTAGATGGGGGTCTTTTTTGTGGGCAATTGGTCCATGCAACCACGTGGGCGATGTCGAGCATGGCTCGTGTCGCATTGCTAACGCTATTGTGAAGCGACTCAATGAAACCTTTGATGAGACCAGAGCATTGGACTTTGCTCGGGCCGCAAGGGAGGCAGGGAAAGCTCTAGTTTTGGAGCTTCATAAAATTTTGGATGAGGTGAAAAAAGTCCCTCATGTTGAGCTCTTGGCACCACAGCCAACAGAGGCCGGCAAATTTGATATAACGGGGGGCAAAATGTTTTTGGAGGATAGTGCATTGCATGCACGGGTTGTAGCCGCCTTGCGGGACAACTTGGCCGAAGTGGCCTTTGAGGGGTTGAAGTTTTTTGTTTTGGTCAGGTATGTACTATTATCCATGCACCGGTTGCATGCCCTATGGCGCAAGACTAGTTGACAAAGGAGGAACTCAAAGACATGGAGTATTGGGGGGAGCCTTAAGCGCAGTGCGCGCGCAGTCCGTGCGCAGTGCAACTATTTGGGCGTGTGGCCGTACTAGAGACCCATACTTTGAGATATTAGGGGCCCCTAGGGGCATCATGGTGACCCCTGGCGGAGGTTTTGACTTCTGATTTTGTCCCCCTTTGTTTGGGGATCCCGAGAATGCAGGGGTGACATAGCATTTCCCCCCTCTTTTGGGCCCCAACCTTCCTTGATCTTCCGCGATCTCGCATCGAGCACGCACGAGTCTGCAGATGTTAATATGAAACATGGTCATGTGAAGGAACTGTTCAATCGAGTTATGTAAGATACTTCGATGTCTTTTGAACAGGGTTTATCTTTGGATCGTGGAATTGGTTTCAAATTGGTGCCCCGCCTAAAGATCCCGCGAGAGGTTATTGAGTTTTGGGAAAACAAGGCGATTTTCAAGAGAGAAACAACAATGGAACAGAAAGACAGTTGTGTGTTGTTGAGAGTGGCAACCAATGCGCTGTTCATGGCTTTTCCAGTTGTGCATGATGTATGTTATGTGAAGGGAAGGTAGTTTGCAACTTTCTTGAGCTGGGGCAGTTTGGGTCACCTAATTCTAAGGGCGTTTCCAAGGGGTGTTCTTGGGGGCTCTTCGGGGGGAACATAGTCTAAAAGTAGCGCGCAGTGCGCGCGCAGTGCAAAGATTCCCCCTTGGTGTGACCGTTTAGGAGAAGCGTGGGGTAAGTTGCAATGGGGTGTTACCCCACGGGTACATTGGGCTGTTGTGCACAGCACCTATTTCGCACGCCGGTTTGGCAGGAACCAACTATTCAAAAGGCACCTCAAAAACTCGATGCACGGTTGGTGCCTTCAGCGGCCACGCATCACCCGTCTCGGAATGAGACACGTGGTGCACACCGACGCCTTGAACGTCTGTTTGCAATTGTATGAGGCGCGACAAGGCCGTTGTGAGGCCGTTGTGAAGCGACGCAAGCGTGTTCCATGACGTTGAGAAACACAATACGATGGGACGATAAGATTGAATGTGCACAAACCGGCGTTGCATGTTTCGTATACGGACATGAAGGGTCATAGGAAGGGTCTAGGAAGGGGGGTTCCTGGCTAGGAAGGGTCATAGGAAGGGTCTAGGAAGGGGGTTCCTGCCTAGGAACCCCCCTAGGAACCCCCCTTCCTAGCTAGGAAGGGGGGTTCCTAGGGAGGTTCTTGGCCACAACGCCATTTCCAAAAACGCCCCAAAATTGACGAACACCAACCCGGCGCCCAACATCCTCCAAAGTAGGCCCATTGAAGGTGTAGTGTTTGTGTTCAAAGTGCTTGGGTGCGATCATAAGGTGTAGGAGTAGCAAAACTAGGAAGGGGGGGTTCCTAGACCATCTAGACCATCCTTCGTTGGCGGCACCCTAGCCCTGGCAGTCTCCCCCCCCCTCAACTGGGGGAGGGGTGCTGCAGGCTGAAGCAGAGGTCCGCTTTCTGATCGACCAGCACCGCCATGCGTGGTTGGAAGTGCGCTCTGCGGAGTATCGCCAGTTTTTGGGGGTAGGTGCCCCCCCCTCCCCCCCCCTCTTCCCCTGCAGGGCGCTCCGGGGCGGGCGGCGATCTGCCGGCCGCGGTGCAGCACCTCGCCCCCCTGTCCGCCGCCATTGCCGGCGCTACAGGGAGCCAAACCCATTGGACAGGCTCGGCCCAGTGTGCTGCGAGAGGAGGGTCGGGGGTGATAGATTCGGCCTAGGTAGGGCCCAAGGGTGTGCTGCGGAGCCAGGCAGGGCCAGCACGAGCAGCGCACAGTGCGCGACACCAGGGTGCGCCGAGATGGGTAGGGCACGCACGAGCAGGTGCACCAACGGCACCAAGTGCCGGGCACAATGCAGCCAGCGCACGGGAACCGAGGGCGGTATGTAGAGCATCTGCAAGGGAGCCAAAGGGGGCCCAG
>OZ038379.1:172355603-172361954 GCA_964036045.1 Eutreptiella sp. 'Long Island Sound 2002'
GCGGCCGGGGCCCACAGCACATGGACCGACGGCACATGGCGCTGCCGCAGGGAACACGCCATATGTCCCTCTGCATCCGCATATGAGGGCCGTGGGCGGTGCGGTCCATAGTCCCGTCGCGAAGGGGGACCACTTCTGTGGGAACGGGGGGGGGGGGGGATAACGGGCGGTGGTGTGCCATGGAGCCCCCCGCGGCGGGTCATGCTGTGGTGTTGCATCGCTTGAACAGCCCCGTGCAACGCTCCTCCAAAGCGCAATGGGTGGCCACACGCCCCGCCGCCCTCATGTGGAGCCAGGTTGGCAAGGGCGGGCCCTGTTGCGAGGCCAGAGACAAGTAGTCTAACCCGGACTGCCCATGAAACATTCAATGGCCGTGCTGGTGCGGTGACCTCAAGGCAACATTCGGTGCAGATCTGGTTTGCGCTGCGGGTGCAGCCCGGCAAAACACTGATGCTTTTGTGGAATATTGCAATGGATTGAACTGAGTGCGTCTGGCCTGAGGTTGGGATAATGCTGGTCATTTCAAAACCTGACATCATGGCCCCCATGCGGAGCATGTGCCGCTCTTCAAGGCGATGCAGTCCCACAGAAGGAGGCGGTGCACTGAGTGTCGGAAGGCGTGTCTCAGTGCACGTCCGGTGTACCTACTGCCGTGGGTGTGGCCCCCCCTCCGGTGTGGAGGGGCCCTGTGTGGCACTGCCCCAACCCCCCCCCCCACCCCCAATCCCCGGAGGGTGAGGGATGCCAGGACAGAAGAGTGCCATGCCCCTGTTCCGTGAGCAGCTGTATTGATGTGGAGCACTCCTTGTGTATGGGGGGGGGGGGGGGTTCAAATATGCGTTGTTGATTGTTTTGCAGGGCCTGCCTGGCGGTTGCACATTACCGCTGCAGACTTGGCAGGATCGAGGAATCTTAGGCATAGTACCTGCAGTGCCAATGCCATTGCGAGATAGAAAAAGAGAGATAGTATCAGCTTGACACTGTGTCCTCTGTAGGTCCATGAATGAGCCAGTAGCTCGTCAGTGCAGAGCCGAAAGGCGCCTATGGTACCACTAACGAGGATTTCCTGGGCTGATGTGTGCTTGCTGTTGGTGACCAGCATGCCACACGTCTCCGAATGGAAGGGGGGGGGGGGGCGTACCCTGTCCCAAGGCCCTTCCACACGGCTGACAGCCCCCACACCCCCACCGTTGTACGTGCGGGAGGGAGAGGGCGCCGTGCCCCTGCGTGTGTCCCCCAGTGTAGGGCCCCGCTGCGCCCCTGCACCACCCCTGTGCTCCCAGGGTGTGCGGGGGGCGGGGGGGGGCACAAGGCCTCGGTATCTGAGGGGGGGGGGCTGGAGGCGGGGGGGGGGGGGGGCATGGTCCCAGGCGCCCCCACGCCCCAGGCCTCGGGGACATGCAGCAGGGCCATGAGGGGACCATGTGGGCCCAGGGATGGGCGGAGGGACGGCACTTGACTGAAGGCAGCCCGACCCCTTCCAGTGCCAGGGGGGCACAGGGGGTGCGGCCGGGGGGGGCTCACGCTCACGGCGCAGTGCCTGGGGCTGTTGGAGGGGGCTTGTAGAGCGCTCAGGGGGGGGGGGGAGCACCCAAGTGACCCCTCCGTCATGTGGAGGGGGGGGGGGGTTGGGTTGGGTTGGGTTGGGTTGGGTCAAGGCCTCATCCGGACCTCCGGGACCACGGACATCGCCCTTCCCTGCGCGTCACAACTGGTCTGGCGGGTTCACGGTTGTCCGGTCTCAAGGCCTACCGGACTGATGACCGCCCCCGTACCCCGCGGTGGCACACGCGGGAGGGAGATGCCGCCGTGCCTGTGTGTGTGGGGAAGTGTGTCGCCTGGTGCTCCAGGCCCCGGTGGGGAGGCTGGGGGAGCCTGACACTGAGCCCACCGGGGGAGTTGTCGGCCTGGACACGCCACCTCCAGGTCTACCGACATGCCGCTGGTCGCCCACTACTGCCGATGGCAGGGGGTGGCCAAGCTCCACACACGACTGGGGGCGGTCCGCACTCCCTGATTGCACTGGCACGGGTGGTGCTGCTCTAGGCTGGACCTGCCTCCCACGGTGACGGGGCGGGCGGTTGGAGGGGCCCCGGGGCGCGCCAAGCGCTTCCCTGCCCCGGGGTCCACCCGGGCCAGAGGTCCGGGCGGCGGTGCAACTGTCCTCGTAAACGGGGGGGCCCGGAGGGCACACCACCCGAGTGACCGCTCCTTGGGGGGGGGGGGTAAGGGGATTGTCATTGGGGCCCTGTTCCCTTGAGGGCCTGAGGGGGAACTGCTGTGCACGGGCTAGTGCTGTTGGGGTGTAGGGGTGTAGGGAGGTACACAGCACCCCATGAGCGGTGATGCCCTCTCCACCGCAGCACTGCACAGCGGGTGTTACCGTGCCCCACCCGCCCTTATGGAACAGCCCCCCCCGGCACACGCACACACACACAGCGTTAGGCAGGTTGTGTGCTACACAGTCCCCGCCGCAGCCCTTCTGACACCCGCAGCACTGCACACCGGGTGTACTACACAGTCCCCCAACACCCCCCCCCCTGAGGCATGGGTATCGCGCGGAGTACAGTGCGCATATTCCCTCCATTCAGAGGCCCCTGTGCTCCCCCCCCTTCCTCTGCAGCCCCCCCCCTCCCACGATGCGGGGGATCCCCCAACAGCTGCTGCAGGCCCCGCACATGAAGGGCAGTAGCAGGGGCGTGAATGCTGTGGTGCCCTCTGCATCCCCCCCAACCCCCCCCCCCATCCCTCACGCAGACCGCCCCTCACCCCCCGTCCCCCTCCTCCACCTCCGCCTCCACAGACGTCATCCTCTTTTCTCTGGAGCCGGGCCCCAGCGGCGCCCTCGACACGTCCCGCATCCCCACGGCCCACGTGCGCGCGGCCGTCAACGCCTCCCGCGCGCACTCCGGCCGCGTCCTCGTGTCTCTCGGGGGCGCGGGGCGCGGGCAGCACTTCCACGCGCTCGTCAAAAGGTGCCCCCCCCCCCCCGCCGCCGCCGCCCATCCCCCATGGCCCCCTCGGCCCCAGCGCTTGCAGAGAGGCTGTGCCGCCGCCCCCGTTCAGGACGGTGCCCTGGGGGCTGCCCGCACGCCGCGCTTTCAGGGGCCCTTCGCGCACAGGCCCGTGCCCTCTGCTTCGCCCCCGCCTCATCACCGCACACTTCATGGCCACGTGACTGTGGGCGGTCCATGTCACATGTGCACACGTACCGGGGGGGGGGGGGGGCGGAAGTTTGGAAGGGGCCTCATTTGAAATGGCACAATTCGGCCGACAAAATTGTACCAAATTTCGCCATCACATTTGAGGAATAAAGCGGTTTGTTAAGGTGTGGTGGTGGTCACAAGCCATCAGGTAATGTCAGCACCACATGTTGTTCAGCACCGCAGCATGCCCAGGGTATGAACCCTGTTTTACATGATAGGAGCAGTTGAGTTGTTGGAGTATTGCCTTGTGGAACTTGATGTCCCTGGTTCGGTTCGGTTTGGGGTGTACGCTTGTTCCTGTGCCATGATCTGGAAATTTTGTACCAAGTTCTGCCATGGCATTTCAGGACCAATCCGATCCGGCATGTGTTGAGTGGTGCCCGAGCCATTGATCCGCTCGACCACTGTGCTAGACCGCACACTCACTGCTCTCCCCCGCTCGTAGGTGTAGGTGGCCAGAATTTTGTACCAACTTGCCATGGCATTTCAGAAGTCGTGCCAAATTTTCACCGCACCGAATTTCTTCATTCCAAATTATGCCCATTCCGAATTCTCACCCCCCTCCCCCGGGTGTGTGCAGCGGCACTGTCCAGGGGTCCCCGGGAAGGCAGAGCACCCGTGAAGTGGGGCGGGGGGGGAGGGGGGGGGGATCGGGGGGGGTTGGTTTGGCACAAGGCCTCGGTATCCGATTGTTTGCCTTTGGCGGCGCCTATTGGCCTCTCGCCACTGCTCATTCTGACCCTCTGTGGGCCCGGCTCTGGGGGGGGGGGGGGGGGGCTCCTTTCAAGAGGGGGCTGGGGATCGAGCCCACCCCCGCCTCCCAGTGGTACTAAGTTTTTAGAGTCGCCAGAGAAAATTGTTGATTGGTAAAAGGCCCGGAAGAAATTTAGCCCAATCTTTTAAGAGGCGGGGTCGGGGGGGGGGGGGGTTGGCACAAGGCCTCGGGATCTGATTGTTTGCCTTTGGCGGCGCCTATTGGCCTCTCGCCACTGCTCATTCTGACCCTCTGTGGGCCCGGCTCTGGGGGGGGGGGGGGGCGGCCAGACAGCGGGTGATGAAGGCCGTGGGGAACAGGCACGGCCCGGGCCCAATGCGGATCCTGCACCCGGACCTTTGTGGCCGAGGGTGTGGCCCCAGCACATGGGAGGGGGGGGGGGGGGGTCCACGCACCCCCCCAGGCCCCTCACGCCCGGGAGGGCGGTGGGACGGCGCACCACCTCCGTTTGTTTGGGGGGGGGGGGGGTTCGGTGGGCAGGGCCCTGACCACTGCCACTGATTGTGGGCGTGCCCCATCTCTGTCCGGGGAGGGGGGGGGGTAAGGGCAGGCGTTAAGTAGTATGGCGCACCCGGCCGCAGGGAGGGCGGTGGGACGGCGCACCACCTCCGTTTGTTTGGGGGGGGGGGGTGGGGTGAGGTGAGGTGAGGTGAGGTGAGGTGAGGTGAGGTGAGGTGAGGTGAGGTGAGGTGAGGTGAGGTGAGGTGAGGTGAGGTGAGGTGAGGTGAGGTGAGGTGAGGTGAGGTGAGGTGAGGTGAGGTGAGGTGAGGTGAGGTGAGGTGAGGTGAGGTGAGGTGAGACTCCCCCGGCTCTGAGGCCCACGAAGGCCCGGGATCGGCTCTGCCATCAATGTAGTCTGTGGGCGGCCGACAGGGCGGAGGTCACTGGCGGCCGACAGGGCTATCTCGTCTCTCTCCTTCGGCAACAACGCACTGCGCCGTCGGCTCGTCCTCGGCGGCTCGGGTTGCGCTGCCCTAGGTTCACCCTTGCGGCGGTTGCTTTGGCGGCGTTCCTCACTCCGCAAGGGCAAACCCGGGCGCGCGTGGCCACTTGTTGAGGCAGTGGTGTGCCTGCCCCATCCGGATAGCACCTTCCCCGAGGGGAGGGGTCCCTTGGTGGTGGAGGCACCCATGTTGAACTCAGCGGTCTCGTCTGTGCCCATCCGACTCGGTGGGGGGGGGGGGGGGGGTCGGTGGACAGGGCCCTGGCCACTGCCACTGATTGTGGGCGTGCCCCATCTCTGTCCGGGGGGGGGGGGGGTAAGGGCAGGCGGCATTAAGTGGTATGGCACGCCCGGCCGCAGGGCATCCGACCTGCTGCACGTCGTTATGCCCCTCGCAGTTTGAGCAGCGGTGGGATGGGATGACGGCCATCGCATAAGCACATGACTGGCCTCACAACGAGCCCCCCCTACCCCGGGCCAAGGGCCACACTGCCCTGCCAGCCACCAGATCTTTTTCAAATGACATGGGGCACAGACGGTCGCTCTCTAAGGCCAGAGCTCCCACCAACGCCGTCGGTTCCCCTCCAACGCCGTCGGTTCCCCTCCAACCGCTACCCTCCAACCACCGTCAGTTATCCTCCAGCCATCGCCGTCGCCATCGATGGTACGGGGGGACGACCTTCATAGCACGTGGGGCCGTGTTCACCGCCCGATGGGGCAGTGCCAAGGGCTGCTGTGAGGCCCCCCACACGTCCCACACCGGCACCATGAGCACGTGGGGGGGGGGGGCAGTCGGCCGCAGCCGTGTAGGCGCCGGTGGGGGGGGCGTGGCGCCGGTGGGGGGCGCAGCAGCATCACATGACGTGCCCCGAGGCGATGCGAGGGTGGGCCCCCTTCCCCTCTAATGCACCCCTGAGGGGGGGGGGGGGTTGTAGGTGCAGGGCGGCCGTAGGGGTTGGGCAGACCATCTGGTGGGGCCTGGACCGTAGGACGGTGGTCCCCGGAGCTCCGCCGACCCCCCCCCCAAAGTTGCAGATGTCTGGCGTGCTGCTGCTTCGAGGTGTCGTACGATGCCCCCTCCCTTCCCCCGATTGGAATGCCCTTGTGATGGCGATGTGGGGCACGCGCGCACGGCGGAGGATGCGACGGAGGCGGGTGCCGTGGTCAATGATAGACGCTCATTGCACACAGAGGTCTGGGAACAGGTCGCCGATATTCGGCAGCGATATGCCCATGGACTGTCCCTACCCCCCCCCCCCCCTCAGAGGCGGCCCCAGAAGCGGTTGGACAGGCGGATGGAGGAGGTCGCCGAGGCGTTGGGGGCGGTTACTGTCGGTTACAAATGCCGTTGAAGCCGGCACTTGGCGTCAGGGAGACAGTGGCTGGGCATAGGCTGGGCGCCCTGCAGGGGGGGTAGGCGGGTGCCC
>OZ038379.1:172362154-172367154 GCA_964036045.1 Eutreptiella sp. 'Long Island Sound 2002'
AAATGCCGTTGAAGCCGGCACTTGGCGTCAGGGAGACAGTGGCTGGGCATAGGCTGGGCGCCCTGCAGGGGGGGTAGGCGGGTGCCCCCCCCCCCCCTTTCCACTGCGTCCCTGCCCCCTGTCCCCGCCCCGCCCACAGACCACACCCCGTGTCCGTGTGCCCCACGCAGTGACAAGAAGAAGCAGCGCTTCCACGCCAGCCTCGTCGAATACCTCACGCAACACGATCTGGACGGCGTCGACTTCAATTGGGAGGCCCAGTTCCCTCCAAAGCTCTGGAAAGGTGCGGCCTCCGCCGGTGTGCCCCTGCGAAGGGGCCCTGCGCCAGTGCAGGGGCTTGGGGCCCCGGCCCCTTGCCCTCCACCCTGACGGCCCTGCCGCCCTGCGGACGTGGGCCTGTGCAAGTGCCTGTCGCGGGCCCCTGTGGCCGCCGGCTCAGGGCACTGGCGGCCCCTTAGCCGCTGCCTGCAGGCCCTAGAGGGCGTCTGTGGGGCGTGACTGCGAGGGCCTCAAGCACCACCATCAAGACTGCTGTACCGCTGTACCACTGTGGATGTCCGTGTGCATGTGTGGGGGGGGGGGGGGTGCAGCGCAAGAAGTCGCACGTTGAAGGATTGCAATCCCTGAATGTTGCATGTGGGGCACCAACGTAGCCTCTCAACAATTTTCTGCTGCTGTGCCAAAAATCTGTCCCCGAAGTTCCTTGTTGCATGACTCAAGCATTGTCGTATGGCAGGGGCATCCCAGCTCGGGTCACAAGGCTGGGAAGTCTGGGCATTTGCCCAGATTAGCCATGGAGCGAAGCCATCATGTATTCATATGTCTAAGGTCACAGATACCCCGCCCCCTCGTTTTGACTATTTCATCTCTTTTGGGGCCAATGGGGAAAACTTTCCCTTTTTGCAGCGACCAGGTTTGAAATGTGCAAAAAGTACCCAAACTGCCCCTTTTTTTGAGTGTCCTGCAAGATGTTGTTACGGTAGCACCCCGATGTACAAAATTCGAACGCCCCCCCCCCCAAGTGCCAAGCCAAGGCACTTCAGATAGTCCAGCAGTCCAGACCACAGGATCCTAGCTCACCTCCATTGGGGCTCTCCGTTGTGGAGTGGCCTTTGCTGCCAAGGAGGGGCAAGCTAACTTCTTCCGCCACCTGATCGCGATTCTGGGGTGCACAGGATGAATGGTGCAGGCGCCCTTGGTGTCGGTAGTGACACCCAACCAGTGGGCCTCCCCGTAGTGCCATGGACTGCACTGGCAAGAGCAGGGCTGAGAGAGGGGCCCTCCAAGAGTACCACACCGCGGCTATACACAGCCAAACCCTGAACCCAAAGCATGTTTTGGGCCCTTCGGGTGAGGGTGTAGAGGTGCACAGGGTATCACAGCTTAGTGTTAGGGTTGGGTTCAGGCACCCGTCTGCCTTTTCCCCTGGGCACGGCATCCCGGCCGCTGCCGTCCGGTAACAGCGCCTTTGGCACACCCGCGCGCTCATTGACACGCACCCCCTACACACTCTCTTCCCCTACGCACGCGCGCGCGCACGCCATCCCCAAACCGCTGTGGCCGTTGCAGTGGTCCGGGTCACCGCGCCGGTCCTGCGGCCCCACGCGCGCCGTCGTTCCGCTCACAGCGTACGCCGAACTGGTGGGGGACACGAAGGAGGCCCTGGAGCCGCTGTCACTCCTGGTGACTGTGGCGGTGCATCCGTGGCAGGCGCTCAATGAAGTGGGGTTCGGGCAGGTGCGCGGGGCCGCGGGCGGGGGCACGTGATCGGACATAGGCCAGTGGGACCACCGGCCATGACCGGAAGGGCGCGGTCTGCCACCGCAGTCACGGCGGGCAGTCCTGGGCGCCAGGTCCCCGACATCCGCTGAAAGGCTCCAGTCAGTTGAGAGGTCATCGCATGAGCCCTGCACCCCTCGTCCCCGGCCGTGTCCACGAGGCCCAGAGTGCCCCCCGCCCCCCATGTCATTATGGCGCAGCAAGGCAGTGGTATGATGTTGAAACGCTGGCATGCACCTTCTCCGACCCAAAAAAAGCGCGTTCCTCTCAGCTCCAATGGCTTCATATCCTCATTCTCAGCCCCGGCATGGCACGCAGCAATAGGTTGCAGCAGCAGCCTTAGGATCAATGGGTGAATGTCCGCAGCAGCAGCAGCACCGGCATCCGGACTAGGATCGAGTGCAGCAGCAGCAGCAACAGCGGTGGATGAGGGTGCTCCAGCAGTTGCAAAGGCGACCTCATCATCAGTGCCCACTGCCCTCACCACATCAACTCCCATACCTCACAGTCTTTCATGATGGTCCCGACATCCGCTCCCCCGCACGCACACCGCCTGCCATTATGAACTGGAACCCCCACACCGCCGCGCTGCTTCAAGGCCATATCGCTCATAAAACACGTCGTATTCAAAGGGGGGGGGGGGGGGGTAACTCAAGGGTCCAGACGGGGGGGGGGGGTCGTGCCCACAGAAGTGACCATGACTCTGTTGATGTGCCAGCCCTCGTGGGTCTTTGGTGTTGCGCTGTTGGGCCTGTGCCCAAGCCCCACCGGACGCGCGCAGCGGGAGCAGTGCATTTGCAGACGCTGAGGCTGTGAGGACCTCCTCCGGGCACCGCACGTGCCCCTCAGCACAACGGGTGCCCATCGGGGGTCTGCGAGTGTAGAGCAGAGTGTACGCAGTGGTCCTGCAGGGCGGAGGCCTGGCCATTGCCCAGTGGCTACCTCCTCAAGGGCGAGGGGGGGGGGGGGGGGGGGCTTCTTTAGAATAATTAAAAACCAAGGGGGGGGGGACCCCTCCCCCAAACCCCCCCCCCCAGACCAAACTGACCATAGTGGGAAAAAACGAAATTTTACAAGGGAAAATCTGGTCAGGCCATTTTTCGTACACCAAGTTTTGGGTCCAAAACCCCCTCCCCCCCTCCCCCCCTGCTCAAAAGAAGCCCTGGGGGGGGGGGGGGGGGGTGCGTCCCCACGCCGCATGGGCCGCATTCCAGGACTTGCAACATGTTCCCGGGTGTACCGGGTGGTGCTGCGATTGGTTGGGTGACGCACCAGCTTTGTGCTCGCTGGCCTGGCGGGGGGCAGGACTGGGTCCAGTGGGCTGGGGAGCCCGCCGGTGGGGGGGGGGGGGGGGGGCGCAGTGCAGCGACCGAGTAAATGAATGTCGTGTGCCAATCTGCACGTGTCTGAACTGGCCCTCATACCGGCGTGCAGTCCCTCAGGGTAAGTCAGCTGCCACAGCGAAAGGCGCCTATGGCTGTTGTTGCTCTGCAGCCCGTGCCTTGAGGGGTAAGGGTTGGCATTCAACATCCGCATCCCACAGCCGGGCAGGGGGTGGGGGGGATCGGAGACCAAAAACAAATTTGTGACAGGGGTGGTGGATACAATAGTGGTGACATTACCAAGGTGGGGCTGGGGGTGGGGTGGGGGGTCCGGGGCCAGGAGGCCATGATGACGAAATGATGTATTTTACTTTGCAGGTATTTGTGCTGGTGGCTTCGTCGGGAATGTGCAGCAGTAGCTGCAGTTCCAGCGCAGACAGCTCAAACAGTTCAGTCACGGACGGTTCTGAATGGCAAAGAATTTTGGCTAAATGCGGAGTCAGAACTGTCTTCATGGGCTGCTGCAAATCCTGTCTGATGCATTGTAATGTGTTTCATGTTCTCAGGGAGGACCATAGGCGTATGCTGTGCATTGGTGCCGCCAGACTGAGCGATAATAAGAGCAGTTGTCATCGGGTGGAGAGGGCAGGGGGCTGGAGAGGACCCACGAAATCCACCTGTGGTTTGTGTGCCTAAAATTGGCCTCCAAGTCCGTGCCTATTTTTCTTAGATTTCATTTTTTTCTTTGAGGACAATTATTCTGATGTCCGGGGGGGTCCGGGGGGGCGGGGTGCCCTCCAGACCCTTCAACAATGGCCCGGGGGGGACCCCAACAATCATTGTGCAAAGAGCAGGCCCTATGTGTCTGCACCAATTCTGCCATCCTCTCCCCCGCTCCAGCGGTGTAGACCCACAACGGTGTATAACACTCCCAAAGCACAGCACCGGGGCATTGTCGAAGAGACCGGGACAAAGGGGCGGCATGTGACAGGACCCAGGGGTTCTGGATGAGCACACCCATCCAAAGCCCCCACGTGTGACATGTAGTCCATCTGTGGTTTCTTTATGGGGCCCTGGACAGTCACCCGTTTATTCTTCACCGCATGATGCAGAGTGGATCTTCTCCTGAAGGTCCGCCAAGCCGCTGTCTTGACCCCACCATTTCTGTTTCTCCATCGGTGGTGGGCTGTGGTGGTCAAGACATTAAGGATCCATACGGCATTAAACTTCGCTCATCCCACCGACCGGTGGTGTGGCACCCGTGCCGCAGGCCCCTCCCCCTCCGGACCAGTGCTGCAAACCACCGAATGGCGCATGGCCTCCGCGTGTGGGAGGACCCCCCCACCCCACCCCCGGGCCAGCCGACCCTGGGGTAGTCAAACAGGACAAGTCATCGAGGGGCTCCGTTGACACAACCAAAACACGTTCAGACCCAAAGAGGGTCAGAATGAGCAGTGGCGAAAGGCCAATAGGCGCCGCCAACAACGTAATACCAAGGCCCTGTGCCACCCCCCCCCCCCCCCCCCGGAGGGCGGAGAGGTGAGGGGCCCGGGGCTGTAGCCGGGCACGGGGCTTTCCCCCCACACACACATGGGCCTGGGCTGTGCAGGCGGACCGTGTGCACGTGATGGCGTATGACTTGGCACGGCAGCACTCGACGTATGAAGACTCCCGATCGGCGGTGAAGACGGTGGTGGACAACAGCAAAGGGTGTGTGTGTGTGTGTGTGTGTGCGTGTGTGTGTGTGTGTGTGTGCGTGCGTGCGTGCGTGCGTGTGTGTGTGTCGGTGTGTCGGTCACCATCGGTACCGCCGGTGCGTCGGGTGGTGTGTCTCCTCCATCTTTTTCGAAACCCCCTGCCCTAAACCCTGGCCCCCGACACACACAAAAACGAGGCACC
>OZ038379.1:172372154-172399654 GCA_964036045.1 Eutreptiella sp. 'Long Island Sound 2002'
CTTGTGTAGGTGCCGATGACGGAGCCGTCCTTCCCCCAGATCAGGGGGAGGAACTGGAGCTGCTGCCACGCAGAGCGTGGGGTCTCCGGCGGGCCTGGGTCAGCGAGAGCACCGGCGCCAAGAGGCAGTCAAGGACAGGGAGGCGGCGGTCCAAGCACGACGGTCGGGCGGTGTGGGTGGCGAATGGTGACAAGCCGCCGCACCGGTGTCGGTGAGGACACCACCAGGACAAGCCCCCCCGCACGCGCTGGTCATTGACCGACCCGGCAAGCGCACAACGAAGACGGGTACGACGGGCTGCCACCGGGGCGCTCCATGGCCCCGTGCCTGCCGGTGGAGAGAGGGCAGCCCCCCTTTCCCCCTCCTTCAGGCGCTAGTGCCTCGACAAGCCACTCAGGGGCCCGGGACGGAGAGCGCGTCCCTCAGCCGGGCGAGGGTTGCGCACCCGCCCCGCGCCCTCCCCCGCCTCCCTCTTACAAGTGCCGCCATCAGAAGCAGCACTGAGAAGGGCCACCGGAAGGATTCAAGGGCCTTCGAGATTCCGTCCCACCGATCCCCTGCGTGCCAGTCCCGCCCCGCATGTACTCCCCCTTCCCAACCCTAGGCCGCCGCCTGGGGCCTAGGTAACAACGCTGCCCCCATGTGCCCAGGGGGATGTCGGAGGGAACGGTGCATGCCTGCTTGGCACCCAACTGCCTAGGGGTAAGGCTGTGCTGCATTGAACCGCCTCCATTCACAGGGGAGCGGTCCACGAATGAGTGGAGGAGCGCCGCCGCCCTCCCATCCTTCATTCCCTTTTGGCGAGGGCCTGTCCATGTGGACACCCCCACCCTAGTATGGTATACAGCAAATTTGAGGTAGGTAAGGTATAAGGCCCTTAACCCCAGCCACCACCCCCAGGCTCCACAACTAGGAGGAGCGCTGGGCCGTGTAAAAGTCCCAGAAACCCCAGGGCAGCCCCTCCCCGTCGAGCCACCAGGAATGGGGCTCTTTGTGGGGTAATTTCGCCAACCACCTGCCACCCAACAATAACAACTTAATCTGCACCACTCTCCGTTTCATCTTCCTCCTTAGCAATGGGACGTCCCCCGACCGAGTCCTAAGGACTTCACTGGCGGTTTGACGGCCAGCCCACGCACCATTAACGGGGCACGGCGAGAGCACGGTGTCAATGCGCATTCCCTCGGCCCGGGTAGGCTCTACCAGTGTGCGCAATGCCCTGCTAGGCTGTGCCCCCCCTTGGGCGTGGCCACGGGCGCTAACACCCACAAGAGAGGGGGGGTTGGGTAGGTCAGTGAAGCGAGGCGGCAGGGCTATGGGAAAGTGATAGGCCGCTCCGCGGATGAACCCCCCCCCGTCTCCCCCCTTCTCCCCCCCTCCTAGGGTGGTCGCGGTGCCAGCGCCCGACCCGACAAGGCTGGCGGTACGGCACTAGCGGGGTATCCACAAGGGTGAGGCGGCCCTGGGCCGAGGCAAGTGCCTTAGCGGCAACCTAGCCCTCCCCCCCAAGGGCGCCAGTGCAGCTGTTGTGGCACCATGCGACTAGAGGTCGGCCAAGGGTTCCGGGCAAGGGGACACAGAAGCACGCCTCTTTGGGTCTTCCCGCAGCTAAGATGGGCTCCTATCCAATTTGCAAGCGGCAGCCCATGCCCTAGCAACCTGGGGCCTGTAGGGGGCGCACAGGGTGACCTACTCGTTCCCCGGGGGGGGGGGGGGGCTGCTCAATGGCTGCACCCGGCTGTTTGCCCGTGGCCGCTTGGTCACTGTGGTCATGGCGGCATTGGATGACACGTACACGAGCCAAGTGGCACCGCGAGCGGCGTTTCTTTGGGGTCCTCCAAGTAGCACGCCGGCCCTGATCGCATGGGCCCATGCTGTGAGCGCCGGTGCGATCACCGCCGAGGGCATGCAGTCCGCGGTGTGGGTCTGCATGGTGCCCACCATGCGCATGTCGCGTGTACGCAAGTAACGCTGCACATATTGCTCCACACCATGCTTCATGTGGGGTGACCACATTGCGTGCAACTTTATGATCGTCGTGGCGGCGGCGCTCATGGGGTTCTGCCCAATGTGCCCTCGCGCGCAAGGGATGCAGTGTGATGTGGACGGACACCATGGGCGCCCATGTGTACAACCGCGGCGGTGTGGTCTCGCGGTGGCGCATCGTGCGGGATGCCGACGTCCTTGTCCAAGCCGAGTCTGCGGGCATGGGATGTGGCGGTGACCTAGTCAGGGCTATTGTGGGCCCAAGGCCTAGTCGCCCTACCCATCAATCGCCGGGCCGGGTTGATGGCCGCCTATTTGTGTGTGGCTAGGAAACGGGCCTCCCATTCGCCAACGCCCAGTTGAACCCAGCTACTCCACCCACGCAGCCGGTGCAGGCCCACGGACTTGGCGCCGCCGCTTGCCAACGCGGCCACCCTGCTGCGGTACACCATGGGGGAGGGCGTCGTCATAGTGGCGGGCCCACGCCCCGATATGGTGGGCAAAGGGCCGCCGGTGGTTGTCCTCACGCCGCATGACAAGGGCGTGACGCCCAACATCGTGTGGGAGAACCATCGGCAACAAGGCACCGCGTTAGAGATGGTCTTGGTGCCCGGGACCACGGAGCGTGCGCTGCTCGACGGCCACCCCCTCCAGCCCTTGGGTGAGAGCCCGCTCTTGGCATTCCCCACGGGGCACGTGCAGGAGGGCCTCCTATGGGCACTCGCGGCCCTCTTCCCGGTAGAGGGACCGGTTGCGGGGGAGCCCGCCGGCATGCCGAACCAGGTTGGGGACCTAGATGTGGACCTCGAGGTCGGGGCGGATGAGGACAATGCGCATCTCCTGAGTAGACCCCGCCCTCTCCCCCGACCCTTTGCGACCAAGCCCAAGCCCTCCAGCCCCCCACCCCCCCTCCGCCCCGACGCCGGCCACCCCCTAGATCAGGCACTACCAGCCGCCCCAAGCAGGGATTGATGGCACCTCCGCCGGAGGCCCCGTTGTCACCCGACCGCCAAGGGGGCAGGGCCCACCCCCGTGAGCCATTACCCCGCCCCCATGGGCACGATGAGCCGCCGTTGGCGGCGCAACCTGGCTCGCACGCAAGAGCCAGCCGCCATGACACCCGACGCACACGAGACGAAGCAATATCCACCGCAAGTCCCGCTCAGTGCTAGTGCAAGGGAGGAGGGTGTGGTGTGCACAGTGCGCGGGCATGATGCACATGACAACGGGGGAGACCGGGGTACGCAGGTGGCGCATGGACACCGCCGGCGGAGGACCACGAGGCCCGCAGGAGAGCACCAGTGAAAGGGGGCGCACGCACAAATTTTCAAAAACATTTTTGGGCGAGCGCGCTAAAGTGGGGAGGCACGGCGTGGCTGTGGACCTAGGCGTGGCCACGGTGAGCACTAAGAGCGCCCAGCTAGCAGGAGGTGGCCCATCTGTGCCGGGGGCTAGCGCGGCCCGAGGGTACCAGTGGGAGAGGCCCGTCAAGGACCTGGGTGTGCATAATATGGCATGGCCGGCCGATATGCATATGAGTTATCGGGGACGCCATTGAGCCCCCCCCCCCCCCGGGCGTCATGTGAGCCTTAAGATCGGCCCCCAAATCCAAATCCAAATTCCCTCCACCCCCCCCACACACACCCACAATCCCCCCCACCCCACCCCTCCACACCCTCACCCACCCACCCCTCTTCACCCCCCAAACCCATACCCCATCACGCAGGTGCAGGGCATGTACTTTAACGGCATCAAGACAGTGGAGCGGAAGGCGGAATGGGCCCGGGACGCGGGGCTCGCTGGCGTCGTGGTCTGGGAGGCCGGGCAGGACTCGAAGGTGTGTGCCGGGCCTCGGTGCAGTGTGTGCCCTGTGCCCTCCAACGCCCTCTAGCACCGGGGCCTACTAGCGGCCCGGCGGGGGGGCGCATGCCCAGAACGGACCAGGGCTCCCTGTGCCCTTCGCCACAAATACTCCCCTCGCACCCCCAAGGGTGGTGAAAATTTTACTTCGGGGGGGGGGGGGAGCTTGGAGCCCCCGCAAATTTGTGGGGAGGGGGGTGCAGAAAGGGGCTCCAAGGGCCACAAGCTTATTTCCTCAATACAAATGCCTGAAATCTTGCCTCCAACAATTTGAAGGGGGGGGGGGGGTGCATGTTCACAAGGCACACACACACACACACACACACACACCCCGTTCCAGTCTCCGGAAATGCGGGAATGTGCTGGAAAGTTTTGCCGGAACGTTGTGATTCTGTGAGGCTCTTCAGTGAAAACGCTTGCCTTTGGTGTCTTGCTCTTGTTGCAGGGGGGCCTTTTACTTTGGGGGGGGGGGGTGTGGAGATGCATGAAAAGCATGGGAAAAAGAGAGCTGTCCCTTGGTGCCCCCAAGGGGGGGGGGGGGCTTGGAAAGGGGCTCCAAGGCCCTACCCCACCCCCAAGTAAATTTTTCGGGAGTCCAACCCCTGCCTCTCGTCCTCCTTGGGCCCCTAGCCCCCCTCCACACGTGCCCCTGCAGGACCCCCCCAAGAGATGTGGGGGGCATATGTCACAGCAGGACCCCACTGCCCTGCCCCCCCCCCCCCTTTGGGACGCATGGTGTGGCGGTGCAGCCTCACACCCGCATGTTGGCTGAGGGCCGGCAGGTGTGATCAGTGCTGTGAGTGCCCGGATCCACGGCTGACATCCCGACTCCACGTGTCCTTTTTCCGACGGCGAACAGGGGGCACATGAGAGAGGGTCTGTCGAACATAGGCTGTACGCCCTGTTTGCGCATCACCCCGCTCCACACGTATGGAGCCTGATCAGGGAAGTTCTGGCACGGGGGCTCTCTTTGTGGACGGGCCTGTTTTTTTGTCCAAGAAAGTTCCGTCCGACCACCGTCGGTTGGCCTACAACTGCCGTCGGTTGGCTCGCAGCCGCCCTCGGTTGGCTCAAAACGGGCGGAAACGGGCAACATCAGCCTCCTGTTGATGCCGATTGAATAGACCACTAAAGTCGTTCGGCTTTTCGCAGGATTTGCACGGCATACAAGGATTTGCACAGCATACAGCATACGGCAGGCGCAACACCTGTTTTGTGGGGACGGGGGCAGTTTCAGACCCGCCCACCCCAGAAACGGGGGGAGAAGGGGTGTGGGACGTGGGGCTCCCCTCCCCGACGCAAGTTCCGCGCTCGTGGTCGCACCGTCTCCCATGCTCCACCACAAGCCACACAACAATGGGCCATTGGACACGAAGACAGGCACTTAGTCACAGGTCTGTGGCAAAACTTAGTCAAAAAATAAGACAAAGAAAAATCACCTCGAAGAGGGTTCTTAGATCAAGCACATGCGCGGGCACTATATAACCCCCCCCCCTTTTAGGGGTCATCCACGTAGCATACCCCAAGGTATGGTATTATGTCTAACCCCTTGTAAAATGATCATTTTTGGAGACAAAATGATTCCCCGATGAATTTTTCGATTTTGAGCCCCCCCCCCCCCATACCTACGTGCCCCTTTGGGGGGGGGGGGGGGGCAACAACAAACATGGCCCCCCAGCCACAGCCCTAGCACAAGCCCCAGCCGGTGGGGGCCAACCAACCAACGGTCCCACACACCGGAGGACGGGACCCGGTCGTGGACATGCTAGGCACACTGCCAGGGAACCGGTACCAGGTGCTACGAGTGCGGTACCCTGGGGCCACAACAGAGGAAATAAAGCGGGCACATAAGCAGCTCAGTGTCAAGCTAACCCCAGACAAAAATGCGCACCACAAGGAGAAGGCTGAGGGACTATTCAAACAAATAGGGAAGGCAAAGGACGGACTGCTAGACACAGAGGCCCGAAGATGGAGGGGACAGACACCAACAACAGGAGGTACGCCAATGCAATAGGGGAGCTGCGACACACGACCCCGGACAGGAGGGCAGAAGGCCAGGGGAACCAAACACGCTGACGATGCAACGACGCTTTGCATATATGACCGTGGACTTCATGGAAGTACAGTACACAAGTATAGTAGAGGCCTGCGAGTGGCAGCTGGCCCGCACGCCGATGCCCAACATGACCAGGGGTGAGGTGTGGTACCTCATATGCCCAGGACTCACGATGCCGGTGGTCCGGGTACGCATTGTGGCCGTTGGTGTGTATACCCCGCAGTGTAGCAGCCACCCACATGGGGTGTGCTACACACATGGAGAGTGGCAACCGGTTGTGCACATAGACGGGGACCTACCAAGAGAGAATGTCCTGGTCTCACAACCGGGCAGGTTGCTGCCCACTGATCGCCTAGCGTAGTTAATCGCGACAGCCTCCAGAGGCATTACACAACGCCCAGGCACGCAGATCCAACAAGATGCAGCACAGTTCAGCGCAACGCAAATTAGAACAGCATAGGGCAGCACGACGCCCAAGCACACAGAGCTGACGGAGGCGCACAAAGGAGATCAATGCACAAACCTCATAGGTAGGCCCCGGAGGCTCGGATTCGGCCCCGCCAATAGGTGGGCAGCCCTGTCCAAGCACTTCGGAGGTTACCCGGGCTTGGCCCCGACGGGAAGAGTGGCCCTACCCGGGTAGCCGCGGCCGCCACGCCTCATGGAGGCAACGCAGCGCACAACGCAACGCAGCACGCAGCTGCTGGCAGAGACACACAACGAAACCTGCTAGCACATGAAAGCACGCAGCACACAGTATAGCAGGACAAAGCAAAGCAGTGTACCACAACGATGGCGGCGGACAGCCACACCACCTGCCGCAAGCACCAGCACTAGCCCAACACCCAACGCCCAGTGTGGGGGCCAGACCCACCACACGGGCACTGCACCCATGCACAGCCACCGCTGCCCACAAACAGGGCGCGCGCGCAAGTCTCAAAGGCAGGCCCCGGAGGCTCGGACTCGGCCCCGCCAATGGATGGGCGGCCCTATCCAAGCGCTTCGGAGGTTACCCGAACTCGGCCCCCACGGGGGGAGCGGCCCTGCCCGGGTAGCCGCGGCCGCCACGCCTCACGGAGGCAACGTAGCACACAACGCGGAGGCAGCATAGCACACAACGCAGCGCAGCAAGCCAGAGCCGGTAGAGGCACACAATGAAACTCGCCACCACACGATAGCACACAGCACACAAGTACAGCGGAGCAAAGCAAAGTAGTGTACCACAACAACAGCGGCGGACAGCCACACCACCCGCCGCGAGCACCAACACCAGCCCAACACCCAATACCTAGGCCGGGGGCCAGACCCACCACACGGGCACTTCACCCACACACAGCCACCGCCGCCCACAAACAAGGCACGCACGTGGAGCATCACCAAGAGCCCAAGACCCCACACCCCAATGCCAACACGGCGCCCACCACACATGCAACAACCAAGGCCACACTTACACACAACATAGAAGGGATGCTTCCCTGATGCACTCCCGGGAGCCGTCACCATCCCGACCACACCGGGAGGAGAAGGCAACCCAAACCTAAGTAAGGGGGTCGCCCTTGCGGGGGGTTGGCAGCCAGCTACGTGTTTATCCATTGAGCAGCGACCTACAACATGTACTACCCGCGAGTGCTTAAGTTCTATCACCGGGGCCTAGTGCAGGGGCCTTGGGCACGCTTATGAGACACAACGTCCAAACCATTGGTGGTCACTGCACACGACCAACCAGGGGGTGGACTCACACGAGTCCCTAGCTCCAAGGCGTGGACAGCCCGAAGTGAAGTCCTCAAACGGGGAGCCTCCCAGCAGCCTAGAAAGCAAAAGAGCAATAACGCAACACATTCAACCCAGAACAACCCCAACAAACACCAGTGACAGGTCAGTTTGTAGATTTGGAGACATGTGCAAAAGTGCCCAGTGCCCCTAGCACCACCCAACTACGAGTGGGACAACCCGACAGCAACAATGGGATGCAGGGAGCGACATGCTACCCCCCCGGCGCCGCACACCACAAGCAGTGAGCATGCCAGCAGAAAAAGAAAGAGCCCAAAACTGGGAGGAACGCAAGCAGCAAAACAACTCGGCACACGGCCGCCCCACACACGGCAGTGAGACGAGCCCCAACACGACACACAACAAGACACAAGGGAACCATGAGGTGCGAGCACTGCAGCAACCACCAAATGCGGCACACGCCGAGCGAGCCATTAGCAAACACCCCCCCCCCCCCTTCCCTCCCTCTACAAGGTGCCCACGTACTCCACAAGGGCAGGGGCTGCGCCCCGCGCGCCGGGAGGTGCCCGCCACGGGGTGGGCAACAGGGCCGTGAACAGCCAACCGCGCACGGGACAGCCCACGTCGTACGGAGATATGAAATCCTCGTACCGGGGGGCAGGCGGGTGGGACAGGAGGGGGTGCGCGACATGGGCACCCAGGAGCGCCACCAGACAGGGGGAGGAGCAACACAGACAGGGGGAGGAGCAACACAGACACACAGAACGCGGGAGCCACACCAAGAGGGACAAGGGCGAGCACAGGAGACAAGGAGGAGGGGCATAGCAAGGCAGGAGAGGCAACCAGAACAACGGGAACAGGGAACCAGAATGGAGCGGATGGTGGAGCGTGCGCATGGGAGGCAGCGACAATAAAGGGGATGGCTTGGCCAGCCAGCCCCGTCACTACCGGGTGCCAGGGCAACCCCTGCTTAACCGGCATCACGTGGGGGGTGTCTCCCGCAGCCCAGATGGGCTGTTTGCGCAACAAGAGCGGGAGCCCATCAGGGGCAGACCAGCCGTGCGGGGAAAAAGGACATATGGTGGACGGCCCGGACAGCGCGTGGAGGAACATGGCACCTGGGCCTCACAGAAACACAGTGAGGTAGGCTATGGACGGCCTGTGGACAGAGGTGTGTGGACAGCAAAAACAGTCAAACGACCTCGGCAACAACCAGCACATCCTCAATACGCCAATTATTGGGCGCACACCATGCCACATTCAACACAGCCCCAACACACCAACTACTGGGCTCCGTGAACGTGGAAATGACATAGCAAGAGCACGGGCCGCAGCGGCCGACAGAAAGCGGCAACCCGACGCAACATGTGAAGGGAAGAACGGGTGACCGTCCAGGCCCCGTAAAGGAGCAACAACCAGACGGAATGTCACACAGGGGGCTCAAAGCCTCTTGGTGTATTGCCGCCGCTGTGTCTGGATTTTGACTCGGGTCGTAGAGAATTTTTTTCTTGTGTATGGACCCCCTACCAAAACTCAGGGGTGCCTGGGTCCGAACTCCGGGTACCCCCGGTCAGCCCCCAAATAGGGGCCCTTTTTTGAAAGTGTTTCGAAAATTCGACTTTTTCCGAAACCCTTCCATCGCCCCTGGGATGGGTTTGGGTGATCATTAGGTGACAATATGGGTGTGTCAGCAATAATGAGGATCCATGTAGTGGCCACTAGGCGCATGTAGCCCAGGGCTCTTCTCTCGTCTCTCTTCGCCTTGCGGAAAGCAATAGAATTTTACTAAGTTTTGACACTCACTTCAAAAAACTTTCGTTACTAAATCTTACCATATATTGGGCTTTCTTTCTCCCTTTCAAAACTTCACACGATAGATAAACACTTAGTTAGAAAGTTGGTTTTATTGTACTAGATAAAGAATGTTTTTTTTAATTTTTTCCCAAGTTACAGAAATAAAACGAAAAATGTTTTTGATTCCTCCCTGCTCTGCGGACCCGGAGACCGCAAGGGTCATATTTTTTTTTGGATTCTTCCCTGAGACGGCAGGGCTTATCTAACCGTTTTGCCCACAAGTGGGCCCCCCAAGATGGCAGCGTCCATGTAGCCCCTTTTCTGATTTCCTCCCCACTAGGGAAGAAATCAGAAGTTGCAAGGTACGTAGCAAGCCACTCACTGATGGCCATGGCTCACTTAGGGTTAGGGGTAGCACCAGGGTCAGGGTTAGGTTTAGGGTGCGGCCAGTGGCCTGGGTGGGGCGCCACTATCACGAGTGGCGGGGAATCGAACCTTAATTCAAACCTTACCTTTTCCAACGGTAGCCATCGAAGGGTGAAGTAAATTGGCCAAAAAAAGGGGGGGGGCGAGTTTGGTAAAACTAAGTCTACATTTTTCTCAAACATTTGTGTTTTATATTTTGTTGCTGGGTTTTGCCTCGTTCCTTCTCGGTTTTACCACAATTTCTTAACTTTTGCCTCATCTGTCACTGAGTACTACCAAATGCCCCTCAGTGACAGGCTGCCTCACAAGCGGGTGGCAGTGGTGGGCCAGACAAGTGGATTATTTTTTGTCATGGGCACATTGTGGCTCGGCACGTCATTGGCACACCCGTTTTAAGGAATGGGCACGGTGTTTGTTGCGCGAGAGTCCGCTGCTGCAGAAACGTCCCCCTGCACAGAGCATCCCCCCCCCCCCCCGGTATTTGAAGGGGCTTTGTGTGGCATCTGATGTGCCGTGCACTGGGCCGCAGCCCATGTCTCCCCCACCACTGGGGTGTGCGGTGTGGCATCGTGCCACCGCCGGTGTTTTTCACAGGACTCCAGAAGTTCTCTGTTGGCGGCATTGTCCCGACTGGTCAAGAGGTGGAGCAGCAGGAGCATGCACGAGCTGTGAGCCCCCGCTGTACTGTATGCCCAAACCCTTTTGACAGCCCTTCGTGCCAGAGTCCAGCATGGGACATCCTGCAGAGGAATGTGTGGCGCGCAAGTGTGTGCAGTGTGTACCAGTCTGCCACTCTTGTATCTCCTGTGCCCACTGCAGCCTTGTGTGCTTCCCAGTCATCATGACGGACGGACGACGTGAAGGTGGTGCGTACCAAAAACGCCCTTGTTTTCTTTACCAAACAAAACCCCCCACTTCTTACCAATTTGGACCAAAGAACCCCCACCCCAAATCTTACCAAACCCCTCCAGAAAGGTTTGGGTTTTTTGGGTAAGATTTGGGGTGTTTTGTGGTAAGATTTGGGCTGTTTTTTTTTGGTAAGAGCTGGGGGCAGGGGTAACATTGGAGATCATTTGGTTTTGTTTTGGTAAAGTTTGGGGGTTTCTTTCATAAGATTGGGGGGGTGGGTCAGGTTTGGGGCTTTTTGTGGTGAAATTTGGCGGTTTTTTGGTAAAAATCGCTTTAAGCGCCGGATTTTGGCTTTGCACTCCAAACCCACAAATTTTCTGTGGCCCCTTGAGTTGGGGATAGGAACAAAGTTGTGTGGCCGCTCGAGTTGGCGTGATGGACTCCCACACTTCGCTGCAGCCCTGATGGCCTCGATGGCATTCAAAAAAGAGGCGCACCATTCGCGATGTTGAGGGATGGCATGTGAATATGGTTAACACCGCAGGATGTCTCGCTACCCAAGTCCAAGACTAGTTCAACAACACGAGTGCATTGGGTTGTTTTGTTGTGATGGGTGCAGGCTGGGGTTGTGGTACCCTCGTCTTGCTTTATTTTAGAGTCCTATGGCCATATGGGTTGCTTAGACACCATTCGGAATCTCTTCTCGGAAGCAATTGTTTGGCTCTTCAGCATTTAGTTTGATGCTTGGCAGTGTGGTGAAATTGCCCTGTGGAGTTAGCTGTATCTGGCTCTCCAAATTGATGCTGGCACCCTGCCAAAGGATTATAATCCCCACAAGCAACCCAATTTTGTTCCTAACCCCCCAAAGGAATGGAATTTGTTGTGTTGGATCCTCTTGCAGGTCAAGGATGCGCAGAAGGAATTGCCAATGCCCATAGCTATGCATCTTGACCTGGTGGCTGCATTTGCAACCACCTTGCGATCTCCCCCTCTCATGTTGACCCCTATTTTTGAGCGGTTGGCTATGCGAGGTTCTGAATTGCAAGTGCCTCAGATGGACGCATGGAAGAAAGGGAGTGCTTGTTTTCGAGTGTTCAATTGCACCACCAAAGGCGGTGAAAAGTGCTATTTGTATTGTGGTTGTATTGTGGCTGTGCAAGGCGACCAAGTAGATGTGTGTTGGGAGGCCGACCGCTAGATCAAAACCTACTCGAGCGGTGATGTACATGCATCCGAGTTGGTTGCATGGGTTGTTGTGTTGAAAAGGATAGTGCTTGCTCCTCTGCCAAGGATGCACCACAACCCACCTCTCTTGGCGAGGTTTCTCCTACCAAGGATGAGGATGCGATCCCCGCTTCCGTGTTTGTCCAAGTTGGGAGAAAGCAATTTCAGGTTCCTTCTTGCTATGGTGGTAGGCTGAAGTCTGACTAGGATGTGTGTAATGATGTGTGGCACATTTGCCGGAAACGCACCCGCAAGCATATCTTGGCCTACATGTCCGATGCAGTGAAAGCCCTAGCAAAGGCTTCAGCAGACACAAAACAAAGAGCATGCTTGTCCATGTGCCAATTGGTTGTAGTAGTGGTGAGTGCATACTGCATTGCAGCACAAAGAGTCGTTTCTCACCCACCGACACCCCGCTGCACGACACCAACCCGTCGGCGATTTTGATAAGTTATCACTCTACTTTCTATTTTTTTGAGCTTGCGTTAGGTGCAGTACTTTTGTCATTACACAGTATATTCGTGTGGTGCAGCCAAGAGAGTACAGGTGCACTAAGTGCCCGGAAAACAAGGATCCAACGGTGTGCATACACCTAGGTCTAACAACAAGTGCTCGGTGATTTTTATGTGGATGTCTTTTACGTGTTTTGGTGCCTTGAGTTTGTTGTTCAATTATGTGTGGGCGCAAGGTGTGGCAGGGTCGTTCAAACGGTTGGGCAAACAGGTGGGTGGTCAAGGGGTTTTTTGGCAAGGTATGGGTGTTTTTTGGTAGGAGTTTTTTAGTAAGGTGGTAGGGGGGGGGGGTTGGTAAGAAATGGGGGGTTTTTTGGTAAGATGTTTGATTGGGGGTTTTTTGGGTAATACTGGGGTTTGTTTTGGTAAGATTTGTGGGGGGGGGGATTTTGTTATCTGGGGGGGGGGGTTCTTTTGGGTAAAAACACAGGGGAAATTTGGTAATTAAGGGGGGGGGGGACAAATATGGGGTTCCTTTTGTAATTTGGGGGTTTTTTTCTGGTAGAAAAGCGGGGGGGTTTCTTGGTAACTTGGGGGTTGTTATAGTACAAAAGCGGGGGGGGGGGGGCAAATGCGAGGAGGGGCAAGGGTTCGGGACGCACCACCATGACGTTCATGAGGCAACTCTCAATTTGGACAACCTCAGGACCATAATTCACACTCTGTTTGTGTCCTGTGTAGTCATGATACCCACGCATCATGTGTGCTGTGTAGTCATGGTACACCTGTATTGCGGGATGAGGAGAGTGAGGGTATGTGCTGCAAATGTGGAAGAGATCAGCAAAATGCCCAACACCGCGGAGCAGATGAGACGTTGGAGATAATCGTTTTGATATTCCAAGAGTGGGCACATTTTGCATGTATACTGCAGTTGATAGGCTGAGGGTTCCCATGCGGATGGAATTCGTTTGTAGAGGATTGAGGAGGGGGAAATTCAACGTGCGTACTCTGCAGCCATCCACTGCTTCACATAAGCCTCATCACTTTCCTATTCCCCTAAACAACGCCTGCGACTCAACAATACTCTGTAACCCTCACCAGCTCTCATCACTCCACCAAAACCATGTGTCTGTGTCTGTCATTGTCGATCGCCTTCGATATCCCCCGCATCGCTGCCGTTTGCCCTCCCTAACCCTTGTTCACCGTCCACACGGTCCGTGCCATCAGTGAGTCACCCAAAGCCCTCGTAGACACGGAGGCTGATAGTGGGGAGATGGTCCCAAGCCCTCAGGAAGGCAGTTTGGGCATTGGTTTGGAGCATAGTTGAGTTTGCACATGATGTGGCGTTGGATGCATGTTGAACGACCATCTGTGTTGTCGGGGGTTGGAGGGGGGGGGAGGATGCAGAAGGAGGATTCCGCTCCCTCCGGTGATTTGTTTGTTGGCAGTAGTGTGCACTGTCTGTGTTCCCACTGAACATTTGTGTTTGTCCGTGGGGCCTCCGGCTTCTGGTAGTTGTGCTGCGGATTGTTGGTCATTGACTGGACACTGGTGAAGGACATGTTTAGGGGGGGTGGCACCTGGTTGGGCCGCCATCGAATGTCGGAGGATGCCCGAAACATCCGAGCGCAAAGATTTTGTGTCCTTTGCAGATAACGTTTGGGGGGCCCACTTCCCCATCAGTGAGGGCTGCCAGGCCGGAGATCTCCGCGGCGGTGGGAAGCGCTGTGGGAATTGGCTCAAGGGGCTTGCGGCATAATTCTCCGCTTGAGAGGGTTGATAGGATTTTGTGCTCAGGGCCGTGCGATGTGGGCATGACACTACGAAGCAGCCCGTGTGGGACAGCTTGGGACCGTCGGGGATGTGTGGTGTGTTGGGATGTGTGATTTGCTTAATTAAGGTCACTGGGAAATCGAAAGTGATCTGCCAAATGGCATTACCAGGTTGCACAGCGGGCAACAGTTTTGCATGTGTAGGTGACACACATGCACCTCATTTGTGTCTTTACACGGGTGATGCAAATAAAGGAATCAGGCTAGCCTAGCAGATCAGCGCTCGAAATACTGGCCTCACATGAGGCACATGAGGCATCCAGCACTTCGCCTCTATCAATTGTTGAGTCCCAATCACATTAGGTGGGTGACAAAGCGAGCTCTGTCTTACGAACGTGCGATGGTTCATTGATTTGAACGGCAGGTTTTCATTTTCAATCAACCGAATTTATGCTGCACGGCACGAGCTGTGGCAGGTCAAGGAAAGTTGTTGGGGTGACACAGGCAAATTTTTTTTTGCTAGTGCAGGCACAAATACAGTTTTTGTATTTTCAGGAACACTTTTTGTTAAGATTCATTGCCGAGCTATCTCTATCGGTGAATGCCGAGCCCCATACCCACCAACCCTCTTGCACGTGACTTGGTGCCAACATTTAGACCGCCTCCAATGGGGGCCCTCCTGTGCACGAACGCCAATTGTTCACAGGAGTATTCACAATTATTTTTTCTTGCATACTGGGCAATAGTGACAGGCATGTGGGTTTCAACGTGATATCCGAAGTTTGGGTCATTTATTGAATAGGGAAAAAAAGGCACTTGTTCATGGGTGCAGTTTGCATGACGCCAAGCTGCTGATACATACAAGAGTTACAAAGGAAAAATATTTTCTCTGCCCTACATTTTGCACAAAACCTTTGCTGTCGAACAACTGCTTTTGTTGTTTGTCCATTTGTATGTGTCTGGCTCTCTTTGGTGCTGAAATTAGCGATCCTACACTATAGTGCTAAACGGTTTTCTTAAGTGAAAAAATTTAGTTCCATTTTTATAACAAACAACCATTACCATAAAATATGGTGTTGCTGTGTATGGTAATTATTTTTCCGGCTATTTTGTCATCAATTTCATAGCATCTCTTTTACATGCGTAACAATTTTAAAAGGGCATGATTTCATGGAATCTACAAAGGGCTGGGTGTTGTGGGGTAAGGTTTGAGATTTGAGGTTTGACCTTTCGGGTACTAGACGCTTTTCGGTCTCCGAGGAGGCTACCTGGTCAGGCCACGTGCCGGGCCCATGCTACTGGCTTGTTGCCAAGGGGACCTCCGGGGCTGTGCCCCACTACTGCGTTGGCGGGCACAGTGCCCTGTTGGTGTGTTTGCGGCGCTCGCGGCAAGCCGGGGGCGGGGGCGGCGCCTCTTGTCGTCCCCTCCCCCGTTTGTCGCCGTCTGTCCATCGCGGCCATCGCGGTGTGTGTGGCAGGTTGTGTGTCCTTTGCCCTCGCCCGCCGGTACGCCATTCCATGTGGTCTGTGCGCTCCAGGGTCTCGGTCTGTTGGTCCTTTTGGTTCGCGCCGCGTGTCTTTTGTATGCCCGTGCGCTCTCGCTCCCGCACCGCTCGCGCCCACCCCCCTTTTTTCCTTTACTCGCACGACCACGCATTAAGGGGACGATGCAGTGGGTAAGCGCCTAACACTAAGTTGTTAGAGGCATGCTGACCGGGGAGTGGCAGAAGGGGAGGCCGGGGAGGGACAGGGCTCCGAGCGCAGTGAACCCGGGAGACCCGCCACCAGGCAAGAGGTGTGTTTCGAAAGGCCCCCCACTAGGTCCCGGGGGACGCATACTAGGTCCCCTCGCAAGGCACTGGTCGGGCCGTTCCATGTGGTTTGCGCCCCTCCGCGTTTCCTGCTCGAGTCCCTGCCCTGTTCCTCCTGTAGGGGAGGGAGGGTTGGCGGTCCGGCCCCCGTGCCTCCCCCCTCCCTGCTCTTTCTCGGTGTTTGCGGTTTGTCTTCCGTGGGCGGCAGCGTGCGTCGACGCTCGGGGCCCGTCGCGAGGGCCGCCGGTTGGCCCACATCGGGGGCGGGGTGGTTTCCTTGGGCTGGCCCCCTGCTGGGGGAGCGCGCCCCCTCAGCGGAGGGGTCGTTGGCTGGAGGCGGAGGGGAGTCAAGGAGGGAGGTCCTCATTGTCCCCGTGTGACAGGGCTTTGCGCTGGCGTCTCCGCCGTGGTTCGCACTTGGGCTTCTGCTCCGTTTCCTCCCGGAGGCTTGCGTCCCCTGGAGGGGTGCGGGGGGGGGACAGGGGGCATGGGGGGGTTGCCAGGGTTCCGCCCCAGCGGGCCCCGTGGCGGGACGCCCAGCGGTTTGGGAGGGGGGGTGAGGGGCCAGGGTGTTGCCCCCTACGGTCCGGGTGTGCCGAGCCTCCACCGCGGTGGCCTGCCTGGGGTGTGCAGCCCTCCAAGGAGGGGGGGGTCGCGCCGGTGCCGGGCTCGCTAGTCAGAGAAGGGGTGCCCCCGTGTTCCGCGCGTGTATGGGGTACGCGCCGGTGGGGTTGCGGGGCACAGTGGGTCGCTCGGCGGCGCCGTGCCTAGCCCATGGGGGGGGGGGGGTCGCCGGGCTAGGCGCAGCGCGGCACTCTGAGCCCCGGGGGGTCGGCTCGGTCGTACCTCTGCCCTCTTTGCACGGGCACAAAGCGGGGGCGTCACGTTGGCTTTGCGGCTCGTACATGTGCTGCAGCGGCTGGTGCGGGCGTTCATCGCTTAGGCAAAGGTCTAATATATATCTGTCAACGGCGAGCTCCCATAACGTTCTTCAGGTACACTGTACGTGAGGCTAGGGCAGCGCCAGGGCGCCGTCCACTGGAGGCATATCTGCGGGCATGGCCACATGAGCCTACTGGGGAGGAGGCCTTGTTCGAGGTAAGGTAAGGGCGCGATATATAGCTAGGGGTTCCGTTGACGCTCTGAGGTAGGGACACGGTTAGCGGGGACACGCAGCAGGTAGGCCAGCGCAGTAGTTCCAACACACGGCTCTGGGGGCCCGAGGCCGTGGGAGGCCACGGCAGGGGCCAAGTTGGCGGGTAGCGTGGAGGCAGTGCGGCGTCTCAGGGTGTTAGAAGGTTAGAGGGGCCCGGGAGGGGGGGTGGGGGTCTAGAAGATTGCGCGCCCCCCCCCCACCGTCTGTGTCGGGCTAGCGGTGGGGCTCTCAAGCCGGTCATTGGAGGGTTAGTGGAGGGTCAGCGGGGCTAGCGTAAGTGTCACTCGACCATGTGCACCACACGCTTGTGCACGCCCGTCTCTCTTGTCGGGAACTTGCTGCCCCCGCCGCCGTGTCCTCTTTTTGGGCCTCCATTGGCCAGTGGCCTAGTACCGCCCACCTCCACCTCCACAGAGCTGACGGCGGCTAGGTGCCGCAACCGCGCGCCCGGGGCCGCGATTCGGCACTGCACCCGGAAGTGCAGTGCGTTGGCATCCTGATGGTAAGGGCAGGACCCCGCTCAAGAGGAGGTAGACGGTCAGGTTGCCGGCGGCGTCCGCCGACACGGCTATCTCCAATGTTCCGCCGCTCTGCGACGTCCAGCACACAGTGTGGTGTGCCAAGCTTCCGACAAAAAAGGGGGAGTGCATGGCTTGGCTGGGCCGAGGCAATACAGCGTGGGTGCCCCTCGCAGTGGTGTGGTGGCCTGCTTCCTCGTGTGCCGGGTTGTGTTGCCAGGGCCCGTGTAGGTCGGGTCTTCGGAGGGGGGGGGGGTGTCATCCATCGCGGCGCATTGCCTCTTGTGCGCGGGAGGGACGGTATAGTTCCGTGCGGCTCGGTGCCTTCGCTCCCTCTACCTCCCGGAGGGGCCATGGGGGTCCAGCAGACACAGAGTTGGGCGGAGCCTAGCCTTCGGGTTACGCCAACAGCCGTCCACTCTGCGTGTCTCGGTAGCGGGGGTCAGGGGCGCCTCTGTGAGGCTCAAAGGCTGGCGGGGGAGGTTCAGCGCCCCTGCGTCAGGTGGTTGTGGACCAGGTCTGGTGGTGCTCAGCTAGGTAGGCTCTTCTTTGGCTTGGCCTCGGCAACTTCGAGCAATGTCCCATTGTCGCCCCGTGGGGAACGGGACCCGGGGCGTCTCCCCATGTCATCTTCGTCCCCGCCGCGTTCGCTTGCGGCTGCAGCCCGGGGCCCCGTTGCGGCCGGCGGCACCACCTGTTCGCTGCGCTTTGGCCACGGTTTCGTGGGGGAGATGCCGGTGTGGTCCGGTTGGACGTGGGAGCGGTATTTGTCCTGCTCCCTGCCGGCAGCGCTTGCTCCCGTGTCTTGCCCCTCGTCCCCGCCTGCGACCCCTTATGCCCCCCTAGGGGGCGTGCCTAGAGCCGGCAAGTCCGCGGCCACCATCTCTGGGGGCCCTTGCGGCGCGGCAAGGGCCACAGGAGCGATGGAGGCCTCGGCGGACACCTGCTCGGGGGCCTGCGGCTCGGCGGGGTATGAGACTAGAGTGGCAGCCTCCGCTAGGCGAAGCTTCTCCCGTTCCGCGGGGGTTTCGCCCTCAGGTGCCTGTTGCTGGGGAGGGTCACGAGTCGGTCACCATCCACCGGCACTAGGATGAGAGGTGTGTGCGCCACACAGCCACTTGGTACGCCAGAGGTCCCACCCGTGGGCGGGGTCCAACGCCCTGGGGCCACAAGGATCCCGTGGGGTCGCCGTGGGGAGCCTTATGAGGTGGACTCCGCGTACCACAGTGACCCCAAGGGTTCATAAGTAGGTGTGCACCGCATCCCTGGCCTGGACAGCCGGGAGGGAGGGACGGGGCCGTCCCATACGGCGGGCCGCAGAGGTGGTGCGGGGTGGTACCTAGGACGCAGTCCGGGCCGTCGGGCGTCGTGACGACGAGTAGGAGCAAGGGGGTACCCGGGTGCTGTTGTTGTGGGGTAAGGATGGGATGCCCGCGTGTAGTGCCGTTTGCTTATGCCTGAACAAAGGTTGAACCATTCAAATCATATATCTTTTAAATGCATGGACAAATGATTTTGAAACAATGTGCTACGCAACCTCGTTTGTGCATGCATCGCGCTATTGTTTTATGCTCGACGGTGAACACCAGCGAAAGCTTCGCAACGTGCTGCAGGAGTTGGGGACAGAAGAGTCTTGGTATGCAACTTCCGTTCGTGAACATGAATATCATGAAGGGGCCTTTCGGAGGATGTGTCAAGTTGTAGCGCTAAGCGACGCGTATGATTCAGCGCTGGATTTGGGTTTGCCGCCAGTGTTGGGTGGGCCAAGAACGTCAAGGCCCTGGGAAGAAAAGAGCTGCAGCGTTCGAGGACTTCGTGTGTTACGAGCGCTGGGTTGCGCTCAGAAAACAGCGCTAACGAAGGACGCTGGGTACAGCGCTGACGAAAGAGTTCAGCGTCAGCACGAAGATGACAGCAAAAACCAAGCGGCGTCCACGAGAGAGTGCCCAAGTTGTCCCGAAGGTTTGGAGTTTGCGCAAACGCATGCCGGCGCGCACGAAGCGACGCCGCTGAGGTCCACGAGTGGCGCCACAGGAGCGAAGCCAACGCAAGAGTCCACGAGTACCAGTGAGGCATCCACACAACCGCGGACACGAGGACTTCGAATCCGAGGACGAGGACGAAAGGAAGAAGCGTCTACTTGAAGGTGATATAGAAAGTTTTCTAAAGGTTCTCCGTTGGACATGGCGTGTGTTGGTGCGCGCTTTTTGCAAGTTTGGCCAGTTTTGGGCCTTGATCTCACTGAAATGAGCTGAATGTAAAAGTGACTTTTGTCTCAGCGACCAGTTTTGGTCAGACAAGCACTGTTTTGTGCTCTAAAGGTTGCACGAACATGCACCTTTGCCTTGTTTTTGGCACTTCAAAGACTTTGACTGTATTAGAAAATTTGAATTTCTGGCATATATGCACTGGAGTGCTTGCGCTCCTAGCGTTCGAGTGCTTGCGCTCACGCGTGTGTATGCACATGCACAGTGTTTGAGTGCGTGCGCTCTGCTGTATATGTGTGTACTAGTGTAGGGGGAACATAGGAAGTGTAGTTGTGATTGATCCTTTAGATCACGTTCATGGGTGCACTTAAACAATGGTGCACGGCACACACAGCGCAAGGGTTGCGTCAGCGTGTGTGTTTGTGTTCTGCATGGCGGTGTGCCAGTAAGGGTTTGCAGAAACACCAGCACTGCATTATGTAATGTATCGGTGACCAAATAAAGAGGGTGGGCCACCCAAGGAATGGGCAAGGCCCTAATAAAGGTTACACCAACTTGCTTCCTCCTCCTTGCCTATCTTTCAGGTTGGTTCAACAGTCACGAGAGTTCAAAAGAGAGTTTGTGAGGCACAAAGTCAAAATGACGTTACCATGGTATGCCACCATTTTCTTTGGGTTCCACGCCTTTTTGAATTTGAAGCCAACCACTGTGACTTCTGCCTAGGAGTCCAAGCGAAGTCCACAAAGTCAAATGAAGGATCCACAAAATGAATCTCAGAAGTAATTTAATCTATATATGACTTCAGTGAGTGGGCTTTGTATATTAGCATTAATGCTTCTTTGTTTGTGCACATTGATGCACTTTGCATTTGAGTTTGCATTTGTATGTGCAAGCACTTGCCTGGAGCCCCACTGAATATTGTAAAGCAAACTTCTGAGATATATGGATCCCCATCACCAGAGACACCCATTACAAGAAAACAGTGGAACCGGTGGTATACAAACATGCAACATGAAAATTTTTTTGCGGAAAAACAATTTGGTTTTGTTTTGGTGTATGTGGCCCATGTGACTGCTCCTGAATTTCAGTCTCAGCCACTCCCCATGTAGTGTCTTGGGAGGGGAGTGCAGCAGTCACATGCGCGCTTGCAGTGCAGAGCATGTGCGCTGAGATGATGAATAGATACTCAGATTATTGTGTGTTTTGATTATTGAAAGATGTCTGATTTTACGCTGTACAGGGTACATGTTATAGCACTATGAAGGGTCTTATTGCGAAATCAAACTGTGGATCAGACTGAAGTGGATCAGAATCAGAAGATCGAGAAAACTGTCTTTTGCATGCTCTCTATGCCTGCTACATTTATGATGAGCTGAAACAAATGCGTTGCATTTAAACGGTTAGGTTGCATGGAAACAAATGGGTTGCATTCAACCTCTATTCTACATTCTGCTTTTGTTTCTTACAATTGTATTGTCCGGGGAAAAGGCGCCCATAGACAAGTGATTTTGAGACAATATGCTATGCAAACTTCTTTGTGCATGTATCACATTGGTCTTTTATGATGACATGAAACAATTGTTGTGCATTCAATATGTATTCTTAATTTTGCTTTTGTATTTTACTATTGTATTGTTTGGAGAAAGAGCACGGCACTCCCACCCCTTTTGGGACTCGGTTTCAAATAGCTCCGCCAGGTCTTCTCGTTTGTTGTCTAGGGACCTTGGGGTCACGTTCAGTGGCTTTTGCGGTCGTGAGTCTGTTGTACAGTGCCTTGACTAGGTTAAGCATGTCCCCACCAATCCAGTGTTCTGTCGCATTATGCATTGATTGCAGCACCACTTCCCAGGAGGAGGCACGGGGAGGGAGGGAGGGAGGGAGGGAAGGGGTGTAGAACCAGCCCCAAAATGGGGGATAGAACCACCCCCAATCCCCTTTTTGGCCATTTTTGACCCTTGGGGTAGTCTTATGCCCCTCGGGGGTGGTTTTATCCCCTCTTTTGAAGAGGTGGGTTTATCCCTTCAAAGGGGTCGTTTTGTCCCACCAAGGGGGTAGTGTTATCCACCTATTGCATCATTTGCGGGGAGAAAAGGTTATCATCCCTTTGTGGTTCTTTTATCCCCCCCTTTTCGGTGATGTTTTCCATTAACCTAGAACCACAGTGCCGGAAGACAAGTTGCCTTAGGTCTAAATGATGTGTTGTAATGATAACACCCTTGGGGATGCGGGCGGGGGCTTGCCCCATTTCCATTTCGGGTATGGAGGTAGGAGAGGTGATTGGGGGTCATAGAACGACATATGGTTTTACACTCAGTGTTTTGCTTCACATTGCTCTTTGCATATGTGTTAAGGATGTCTGACTTGGATAGGGGTATGTGTGTCCTCTAGGCTCTTGAGGGCCATTCTACATCATATGTGTGTCCTCTGGGCTCCATAGGGCCATTTTATATCATATGTGTGTGCTCTATGAGTGCCATTTTAAATCATATGCATGTCCTCTAGGCTCGTGAGGGGCCTTTTATATTATATGTGTGTCCTCTAGGATCCTGAGGGCAATTTTATATCATGTGCTTGTCCTCTAGGCTCCAAAGGGCCATTTTGCATCATATGTGTGTCCTAAGGGCCAATTCATATCATATTTGTTTCCTCTATGCTCTTGACTACCATTTTATATCATTTTATATTCTATGTGTGTCCTCTAGGCTCTTGAGGCCCATTTTACATCAAATGTGTGTCCTCTAGGCTCTTGAGGCCCATTTTATATCAAATATGTGTCCTCTACGCTTTAGAGGGGCGTTTTATATCATATGCATATCCTCTATGCTCTTGCGGCCCATTTTATATCAAATATGTGTCCTCTAGGCTCTTGAGGACCATTTTATATTGTATGTGTGTCCTCTAGGCTGCTGAGGGCCATTTTATATCGCATGTGTGTCCTCTAGCCTCTTGAGGGCCATATTTTGTCATATGTGTGTCCTCTATGCTCTTGAGTGCCATTTTATATCATATGCGTATCCTCTACGCCGGGTACGGCCGGGGGAAATTTTTCAAGCCGAAAACGGCCCAGGAATTCGCCCGTCGCCCGGGCACGCCAAAAATTTTGGAACCAAAAACGACTTTTTTGGCTCAAAATTAAAAAATTCCAAAAATTTTCATGCTTTTGAGCAAAAATAAGGGGGACAGATTTTTTCCCACGTGCGTGCCCTGCCTTTTTCTCCCTTTTTTTCACCCCAGCCTGGCTGGGGAAGGGTGCAGGTGCAGCCACTGGCTTGTGTGAGTGTGGTCTTCTTTGTGTGCCTGATATGCAGCTCTGCCACCCTCTGCCATCCCGTAGGGTCACGACTGCCATTGAGGAATCACCACAGAAGCCCATGTGTCTCATGCCGATGGTACCTTTGGCTTCCACTGCCCAACCCCAGAAGGTCACAAAAGAAACACATGCATGATCTCAACTATGGTACTATGTGTATATGGCTATGTACATTGATAGCAATCATGCTTCTTGCGAAGTAGAAAATGCCTTTGCACTCGTCACAGGACAATCTGAACAATTCACAGACCTCCAGAGATGCTTAAACAAAAATCAACATGCATGGACAGTTTGGCAGTCAAAACCAACCCTATCAGATAGTGCTAACCAAAATGCAGCACTGTCAAGCAAGCAATACAACACTGCAGGGATGTGGGGATGAGGGGCTGTACAGCGCACTGGAGGGATGCGACATAAAAGTTCAAGGCTACATGATGGCTGTAGCGCCTGCCATCGCAGGGAGACACTGACAACACAACTCTTGCGACATCTGTTGATCGGGCATGGGCCACCCAATTTTCCAAAACAGCAGTCTGGTGACATGGCCCCCTGAATGCCCATGGAACACTGCCCATTTGCAGGACACTGTGTTTCAGTGTACTTGTACAGTGTCCCTGGTGGATACCCATCACAAACTCAGGCACTGCAACCTCAATTTGCGTGTTGCCTCCTTTGCTCCAAACCCCTTCTGTCACATATTCCTTGAATCACAACACAAGATGCAGCAGAACCAGTAAATGGTGGTGTTGAAAATGTGTCCGGTGGTCACCCATATGCAATTACCTGCAGTAATCCATGACAGGCTCCGCCGGCTGTGGCACAAAGCAAACCATATGTACCACTGAAATTTCATGTTCCTGCCCCACCACACCACATGGTCAAGATGAATGGGTACCTAATAACCTGTGAAAACCCATTCAAGTTGGATACACTCCCTATGTCTACTGCAGATTAGACAAGGGTACAGTGTGCATAGTTTATGGGGAGTAGTAAGCCATCACGTGCAAAGTAACAGTGGTTCAACAGTCAAATTACTTACAATGTGGGCAAGCCTAGTCAAGATGGTCAGCAGCTGAATTGCCCCAATGAAGGTGGAATTTCGGCAAAAAACAAGCAGGCTGTGATGAGTTAAACAACAAGATAGCTGCGCTCCACAGAGAAAGATTAGGAAAAAGCATGTCAATATGAGAACAGACAGAGGAAAAGGATGGCAAATGAGCAGGGTGCTGCTGTTGCACAGCAATTAGGAAGGCCACTACGTTGACGACAGCAAAAAAATCATCCCCTTTTCTGCAGAGCATCAGTGGCATTGCCTTCAGTGCCGCGCACTGCACCAGGCCAAATGATGGCCAAACTGAGGCTGTGACCGTGGAGTTTTGAGGGTGCCTGCATCGGTGTCTCGATTTCTAGACCCCCTCCAGGCCCCACATATTACTCTCCAGTAGTCGCGAGTCCCCAATAGCTCCATTCGGCAACCAGAGTGGTAAAATGATAACTCCAGTCAGTACTTCGAACGAAACCCCCTACCAGGGCAGTCCAGTGGCGGGGCAGAAAGGATGAGCAAGACAAGGTCAAAGGTGGTCAGTGCGCAGAAGGTGCAGGTGTGCACTAGTCCGGGCTCCCCCAAGCAGCCTGCTGGCGGGGGGATACATTTGCAGTGTGTGCATGGCATGTGTCTGGTGCAGGCACAGTGCACCCACAAGCTTGAAAGCTTTCTTCCTCACACAGCATCCCAACTTTCCCATGGAAGTGAAGCAGGACATCTGATGAATAAAATATGATCCACCATCCATCTACAACCAGGAACATGCAAAAAAAAATGGGTGAAAATGGTACACGTGGGTCAAAATCGGTGAAAATGGATGACAATTTAAATATGCCATATCCCAAATGCATAAAAAGCTTAAAAAACCCCTATTATGGAAGAACCTACCTCCAGAAAAGGGCCGAAACTAGGGTTCGGGTAATTGCTGACATACAAAACTTTGCACTGTGTACGCACTGTGTGTGCACTGCGTGCATAATCACGGTGAGAAGCATCCACCTTTCCCATAGCATAGCCCACACCTGCATATCCCCTGTCTTTGCACTTCGCCCTGGATAGGCCAGAGGACATGGGCTTTCCAGCCACCTTTCCCATAGCATAGCCCACACCTGCATATCCCCTGTCTTTGCACTTCGCCCTGGATAGGCCAGAGGACATGGGCTTTCCAGTGGCGGGAGAGTCTTTGAAACTCTGTAGCCATGAAATACGCATGGACGGACAAACCATTGAATCGTGCAAACTGGGTGCAGAAACGGAGACATGACTGTGCAAGGCCTGCCATATTGAGGCCCGCGGAGCTGGAATGGAAGGAATCCTGCCCCCTGCAACCCCCTCCCACACCCCCATGCAAGCAAAAGCATGTCACCTGTACTTCAAAAATACAGTTTAGCAAGAACTCCGCCGCAACAAAGAAGGCAGATTGTGCAAAAAGCATCCAAACGAGGGTCCCAACAGCCGCCAAAGGCCCAGCAGTTTGCACTGCTTGTGTGGCATTCTCACAGTATGTCCACTTCGCCCAGTACCCCCAGCCCATTCCCCGCCAGCGTTCCAGTGCCCCCTGCCACCGCCACATGTGGTGCCTCCTCGGCACCCTCAACATCAGACAGGAAAGAGGAGTGTCTTATGGAGGGCTGTCAATTCCCTCCATGCACAACAATGGGGTAATTACTAAAACCTTGTGAACCATGAATTAGTGGGTCAGGTCTGGTTGGCAAGTTGGCAGGGCTGCAAACTGAGGATGGGGGGCAATCTGTGATTATGTGACGCGGCAGAGGAGCCTCATGGGAACAGCGAATGGGAACAATTCCCATGCAGCATGTGCAGAAAACACAGTGCTGCCGCATTGCGCAGGATCAGTGGCAGTGGATGTAAGGTACGCACATTTTGGATTGTTTGCTGTTTACCTGTGTTGCTGTGGCAATGGAGATTGTTGAACACATAAACGTACTTCTGTTTCACAGAAATCCGGGGTCTTGGCCAGGGCCTGGAGGCGTGGCAGTGGTAGATCTGCAGTTCCAGCAAGCGGCCTGAAATCATGTTTTTGTGGGTGGGAGTTACCATGACCTGCCTCGATCTGTCAGCGCTGGTGAAACTGTGGCCCACTGTCACAGACCTTGTTTGCTGACGTGCACAAAAGTACCGTATGGGCGTGCGTATGGGTGTGGGCACATGCACAAAGCAAGAGGCAAAACAGAGATGGGGTGGGGTGGAGAACGAGAAGGCAAGAGAGAAGCACTACAAAAATGATCCATGTCAAGTCTTTGAGTGACGGCCTTGGGGGGGAGGGGGGGCATCATGCTTGTACCCATGACCCATACCCTCATACAAAATGCGAATATGGCAGTGGTCCTGCTAAGAACGGCCCAGGGAACATGACCCCCATGTGTGATGCGCATGTGGCCATCGTGTTGTTCAAATACCGGGGATCGTTTACAGTGCGGATTTCGCTGAGAAGACTGCGGGCATCAGTGCAGCGTTCATGCTCTGTTGCGGGTGTTTGGGGGTACGTGTGTGCACACGGACATGTTGTCATGAACAACTGCCAAGCTTGCTGTCACATACCCAGACATCATGTTCGGCCCAAACATGAACCGATACCCAGCCGCCTACAGCACCCTCGGGGGCTGGGTGAGGTAGGGGAAAATCATGTAGACTGATTAGTATCACGTTGTGAAGCTGCAGCAGCACCTCCAAGGGAGGGGGGGGGGGGGGGCTGGATGGGTACTGTGGAGCACAGTGGTGTGCATGTGAGTGTTATGTTGGGAGTGGCAGCATGTTCCCTGCGACATCCACTATCCACACCCCTCAACAGGCACAAACACGGGCCGGGTCAGGGACAACAGCAGTCAGACAGGGATCCCATGTGTAGACAAGGCCGTGCAAATGTTTCCAAATTGAATGTGCCCTCACTGTGGTCCCACATCCACTTCAACTTGTGACGAAATGGGGCACAGTCCAAGGCACTGTAATGAGCATATGCCATCTCACATTCTGGTCCACTGTGGTTGGAAGGACAATGGTCAGAGGGGGCCAGTGTGCTTAGACTTTGCCGTGCTGGCGGAAGGCGGGATGGGGGATTCCATAAAGGGTGGTGGAGTACCATGTTGTACACTGATCGAGTTTGTGTGTGTCCACCGGAAGTGAGGGAGGAGAAGTGTAGTTTGATGGGTGAGAGGGACTGCGGAACCCATCGCTCACGATTGCAGCACACTGCCCACGTGAGGTCTGTCCACTCCTGCCAGCCCATGAATGTGAACTTCAGAGGGTGGTCCCCCAGCTCGCAGAAGGTCATGTCCACCCGGG
>OZ038379.1:172404654-172597154 GCA_964036045.1 Eutreptiella sp. 'Long Island Sound 2002'
TTGAGCTTTGCCAGCACCCCTTGCAATTTCGCATCATGTTGTGCTGGGCACCAGCCCATGACCAGCGGTATTTGCTCTGCCAGGTCATGGAAATCACACACTACCCTGTCCATTAGGCTTTCCCCTTTGTGTGTGAGCTTGCGGAGTGCCAGTGATGTGGCAGCACCTTGGTTGTCACAAAAAGCCAGCACCACATCTACTGTGACCTGGTGTTCCTGCAGCGCCGTCACCACAGCCCTGCACGCTTCCACTACCGCTGTGGCTTCCAGGATATCTGTGCTGTGTTGCGCATAACACCCAACATTTCCTTGGACTCCCCTGTGTGACTCTTTTGCTCTATCCCCCGCGGCCACCCTACACTTCGCTTGTATAACCACCGCGCCAGTATGCACCCATACACGATGGCCAAGAAAATTGCATGGGAGGGCACGTGTCTGCACAATCCAGCTGTGACACCCCCCCTCACCCCCATTGCTAAACCCCACCACCAACCCCCCAAAAGCGGACACAGGTATTGGGAGGGAGGGTGGAGGGGTCAAAATAAAAAAATTGATTTTTTGGTTGGGATACTTTCGTCACCCAAAATGATGATTTTACAAGGGGTTGAACATGTGATACCACGCATTGGGGTATGCTGTGCGAATACGCCCAGATTGTGGGGGGTATGTGTCGCTCACTCCTACACTTCATCCAACAACCTTCTTCGAGGTGATTTCAGCGAGTTGGACCCCATTCTCATGGACATTTGGCAGTGGAGGCATCTTCAAAGAGCCCTCCCAACTATTGTGTTCTGGTCAACCTCAAACTGGTGAAGTCAAAACTGACCAATCTAATACTACTACCCCCCCACCACCACCCAAAAAAACAGTGGCCCGCCACCGGCTCATCTGGTTGTGAAACTTGTTGTTCGTGTTTTTTTCCCCCATATCTAAAATAGTGGGATTTGCCAAATAGCACCTGGCACCTAACACCAAACATGTTGCAAAACCACTTAGGACCAAAAAGCCTTTCTTCTCATGACAATGCAATATGTGGGTGGTTTTTTTTTTGCAACCGGCTTTTGAAATGTCCTTAGTCACTTGTTCAGGGAAGAAGTAATGGCCACAACAACTTGCAATCCTTTCAAGTTTTCCAAGCAATTTTATTGCTTGCAGCAAGGCACCTCCAAGAGAGACGAGAGAAGAGCCCCAGGCTACATGGCGGCCACTGCATGGGTCCCCTTGGGTGCCGAAGTACCCGTGTTGTCACCAAATGACCACACAAACCCCCCCAAGTGCAACGAAAGGGGTTAGCCACAGCAAACAAAGCACCAAAACTGGGGCTAACGGAACGCTTCGGGGCTCATAACTGTGACAACGGCCAAATGCGGTGCATGGCACAATAAATCATGGTTCACTGGGCTCGTGCCGCAGAAGCGGCCGGACACACCTTGACTCATCAAACACAATACAACGTCACCCGCCATGATAGGCACGGCCTGCTAACGGCATCCCACACAGGGCACACAAGGGCACACAACCACACCCCAGGTCCTGAAAACTGAAAAACTGATGTGTAATCGGGTCAATGTGGTGTGCAGGCAAACATGTTCAAAGCATCAAAGGTTCTCACTAAAACGGGGTGTCCATAAAAAGGGGGGGGGGGTGAAGGCGTGAGCCATGGGTGGGTGGGTACGGCAGAATAACAAAATTCAGAAAGAACCTAAAGCCGAAAAGGTAACCACTATTTGTGGTGACAAACCAAGGCTTTGAAAAAAGGCGAATTTTCAAAAATCTTGAGCCAACACATGCCAACCTGAAGATAGCTAAGTCCGCACTAGCAAGGGGGGGGGGGGGGTAGCTGGAGTTTTGATTCCGTGTAGAAGAAAAAATGTGTTCAAGAAGCTGGGTTTGAATCGACGCATGGCAGCCACAATATGCAAAGGAAAATTTGACCCACCCCCCCTCACCTCCCCCCCCACCTCCCTAAAAAGTGGTACTCGGGTATGGGGGTTAGAAGGGTCAAAGTCGAAAAATCATTGGAGAATAATTTTGTCTCCAAAATGATGATTCTACACATGGTTAGACATCCAATATCATGCTTTGGGGTATGCTGCGCAAATGACCCCAAAAAAGGGGGGGTATACGGCGCCCGCGCTTGGGCATGATCTAACAACCTCTCTTCAAGATTATTTCCCTTCAAGATCCAGTCACAAACCTTCAAGCACATTGTGGCAGATACGGAACCATCCAAATTCCGGGCAAAATTTCCAAGCACTTTTCCCAAGCCCGTGGCGCCACCAAACCTTGCTTGCGATATCGCAAATACTTTGGGCCAGGTACAGCCCCATTTTTCAAATTCTATTGCCTCCGGCAAGGCACCTCGAAGAGAGTGCTAGGACACTACGGTCAGGTAATTAGGCTGATTGTCGGCCAATTAGTCGTTTAGTTAGGAAAGCAGGCAGGCAGGCAGGCAAGCAATTAGTGAGGCAAGTAGGCATGCGGGAAGAATCACCCAGTTTGGTTTTTTTCGTGGTGGCCTACATCAACCAGCGATGGTGAACCTCATCTGTGCAGGCAAATACAGTGGTCGAGTGGACAAACAGTTCACGGACGGCCGGCCGAGCTTAGGTTCAAATTCCGTACCGGATCATCGACCGCGCGACGGTTTGTCCCTCAACCGTTTTGTTGACTTATGTTCGAATCCCACTCGACACAAATTTTTGACCCCCACCCCCCAGCCACCCACACCCCCAAAATGGCACCCAAGTTCGCGGGGGTAGGGGGGGGGGGTAGAGCGCTCAAAATCAAAAAGTATTCATTGGGGTATCATTTTGTCTCGCAAAATAATGATTTTACACGGGGTTAGACACCCAACATCATGCCTTGGGGTATGCTGCGCGAACAACCCCTCAAAAAGGGGTGTATGGCGTCCACACCTGCACTTGATCTAAAAACCTCTCTTCAAGGTGATGCACTTTTCCTGGCCTCCATAATGCTGTGCAGATTATCTACAAGGAGGACTGCACAAACACATCCTCTGCAGTGTTGTGCCAACCATACACAAGGACTCCATAAAGACATCCTCCACAATGCTATGCTAGAAAAACAGCACAAACACATCCCCCACAGTGCTGTGCAAATCGTGCACAAAAAAAAAACTGCACAAGAGGTTAAGCGGTGCTGTCCGACCACCCCGGCGGCCCGCTCCGAGACACGGTCGCTAGTGAGGGCCTTGCCCCTCTGGGCATGACGGCGGTGTCTCTCCTGTTCGTCTCCTCCAAAGGAGCGCAACCCAGCCACCACCCTAGGTCAATCTCGTCGTGGGTTCCTCTAGGCTCCAGCAAAGAGGGGCGATGCTGTGGCCCCGGCTCCATTTCCAGTCCCTGGCATGCCCTGCTGGGGTACGTACAACTCACAGTGCACGGGTGTCAGCCGCCGTCCGCCAAGTACTACCGCAGGGCAGCATTCGGTCTGCCATCCTTAAAGCCTGGTCCGTCACCCAGTCCCACACCCCCCGTCCCCCTGCATCGGCCCCACGTCCACAGCCGCAAAGCTGGCGATATGGTGCATGGGCGCACCCCAAACGAAACCCCACTACCCAGTGACGTCCACCCCATCCAGGGTGTATACCTCAGGGTGACAGGCGCCCCGGGCTATCACTGGGCGCCGGCCCCAGTGAAGGGGCTGAGCCCCAGAAGCCAATGGAGGCTGGGTGGATGCCAACGGGGGCTAGGCCTCAGACGCCGACGGGTCTGGGCCCAGCGCAACCGCGAACGGGCCGAAGGGGGCTGAGCCCCAGAAACTGATAGGGGCTGGGCACCACGCAACGGTTGACCTACCACGCACCTGTGTGCCGGCATTTTATAAGACAGATGGTGCAGGACAGCAGCAGCAGCAGCAGCAGCAGCAGCAGCAGCAGCAGCAGCAGCAGCAGCAGCGGCAGCGGCAGCAGCAGCGGCAGCAGCAGCAGCGGCAGCAGCGGCAGCAGCGGCGGCAGCGGCAGCAGCAGCGGCAGCGGCAGCGGCAGCGGCAGCAGCAACGCGCGCGCACACACACACACATACCTCTGGCAAATAGGCAGACTCCAGGTCCTTGAGCTTCGTTTGCTGGTTTTCTAATGCTGTGTAATACATACGATTGATGAAATTCTCCATGTCTGCATCGGACTTGATCTGTGGCATCAGCTGTTTCCGGGGCACCCATTTCTTATTCAGCTCACGCCGGCGCTGCGCTGTGTTCCACACACCATCATAGTACAATCGCTGCACAGAGTCCTGCTCCTCCTTGAGCGTCCTGGGCTTCTCTGGGATTCCATCGATCAGATACTTCTCCTCCAGCTTCTTGCGGGACTCATGTACAGGCTCCATATTACTCAATCGGCTGTACACTTGCTCTGCCTCCTCCTCAGTCATCTTGCGTGGGCTTGCTGCGGGTGGGACGTTGAGAAACATGCGTTGCTAGTGAACACAGCATTGCATGCGGGAATCCCCCCCCCACACAAACACAAATACACACCCTCCCTTGCGGTGTCAAACTGAAGGAACCCAATAGATGATTGAAAGAATTGTGGCAATAAGTCTAGTAACTTCACACCCCATCCTCCTCGGCCTGCCCAGGCTTTAGGTCCACCACTCGCCAGTGTTTGTTGCCACATGCCACACTGCGCTTTGGTTCCAGTCGCTTGTATACTGGTGTCCTCTGTTGCATTAGTATGCCTGGGGTCCGCATTGGGTTGGATTGCCCTCTGATCCCCACGCGCAAACCCGTGTGCGTGAACATGCGGTGTTTGTGTGTGGGGGGGGGGGGAAGGTGGATATTACCCTTGTTAACAGGTATGCACGGTTGACCAGTCACGCACTGACATCCTTGGCTTGGGAGCATAGCCTCTGATTGGTACCAACCCAACATGCCACAGTGGCTGTCTTGGTGTGATCCTCCGCCACTGCTTTGTATCAGGGTCAGAACCTGGCTCGCTGCCCCAGGGTCACAGAAAACAGGGATAAGGTCAATTCTCGTCATGCCAAACAAAGAGTGGCGCCATGTGTGGCCATTCAAAGACTTGGCAAGCAACAACAACCCAGGGGGCGTGGCAAGAAATGCAGTCACTTCTCCAAGTTCCTGGCCAGCACTTGCTGATGGTGTCAAGATGACCCTAGTCCCATCACAAGCCCCTGAGAGCTACACACCTGCCGGTGGTGATTGGTAGAAAGGGAGCTCCATCTTGGACTTGCCCAGGAGCCAAGGCTGATCCACGATTGGATTTGTGGGCTTGGGAGGATGGGCATAGATGAAGTTGACTGCGGCCTCTGCAACACAGACTTCTTGGGTGGGCCGAGGCTTGCTCTGAGCAAGAATGTCATACCGCGGCCTGCCCCGCAGACTGCTGTTCCGTCTCTTCGTCCGGGAACCTGGGCTGCGGGCGTTTGGGCTGCGGGTACTTGACCGGATACCTTTTTGGCTCTTTTGGGGGCTTTTGCGCACACCCTGTGGGACCAGGGAACAGAGCCAACGGGCGAACACAGGGCAGTCCCATGTGGTGGTGCGTAAGGCCAATGTAACGGCAGGTAATAGCCACGTAACGAAGCGCAAAACGGGTATGTCACGGAGTGTAACGGGTATGCCACGGAGTGTAACAGGCATGTCATGGAGTGTAATGGGCATGTCACGGAGTGTAACGTGCATGTCACGGAGTGTAACGGGTATGCCACGGAGTGTAACAGGCATGTCACGGAGTGTAATGGGCATGTCACGGAGTGTAATGGGCATGTCACGGAGTGTAACGGGTATGCCACGGAGTGTAACGGGTATGCCACTGAGTGTAACGGGCATGTCACGGAGTGTAATGGGCATATCACGGAGTGTAACGGGTATGCCACGGAGTGTAACGTGCATGTCACGGAGTGTAACGGGTATGCCACGGAGTGTAACAGGCATGTCATGGAGTGTAATGGGCATGTCACGGAGTGTAACGTGCATGTCACGGAGTGTAACGGGTATGCCACGGAGTGTAACGGGCATGTCACGGAGTGTAATGGGCATATCACGGAGTGTAACGTGCATGTCACGGAGTGTAACGGGTATGCCACGGAGTGTAACAGGCATGTCACGGAGTGTAATGGGCATGTCACGGAGTGTAACGTGCATGTCACGGAGTGTAACGGGTATGCCACGGAGTGTAACGGGTATGCCACGGAGTGTAACAGGCATGTCATGGAGTGTAATGGGCATGTCACGGAGTGTAACGTGCATGTCACGGAGTGTAACGGGTATGTCACGGAGTGTAACGGGTATGCCAGAGAGTGTAACGGGCATGTCACGGAGTGTAATGGGCATGTCACGGAGTGTAACGTGCATGTCATGGAGTGTAACGGGTATGCCACGGAGTGTAACGGGTATGCCACTGAGTGTAACGGGCATGTCACGGAGTGTAATGGGCATATCACGGAGTGTAACGGGTATGCCACGGAGTGTAACGGGTATGCCACGGAGTGTAACGGGTATGCCACGGAGTGTAACGGGTATGCCACTGAGTGTAACGGGCATGTCACGGAGTGTAATGGGCATGTCACGGAGTGTAATGGGCATGTCACGGAGTGTAACGGGTATGCCACGGAGTGTAACGGGTATGCCACTGAGTGTAACGGGCATGTCACGGAGTGTAATGGGCATATCACGGAGTGTAACGGGTATGCCACGGAGTGTAACGGGTATGCCACGGAGTGTAACGGGTATGCCACGGAGTGTAACAGGCATGTCATGGAGTGTAATGGGCATGTCACGGAGTGTAACGTGCATGTCACGGAGTGTAACGGGTATGCCACTGAGTGTAACGGGCATGTCACGGAGTGTAATGGGCATATCACGGAGTGTAACGTGCATGTCACGGAGTGTAACGGGTATGCCACGGAGTGTAACAGGCATGTCACGGAGTGTAATGGGCATGTCACGGAGTGTAACGTGCATGTCACGGAGTGTAACGGGTATGCCACGGAGTGTAACGGGTATGCCACGGAGTGTAACAGGCATGTCATGGAGTGTAATGGGCATGTCACGGAGTGTAACGTGCATGTCACGGAGTGTAACGGGTATGCCACGGAGTGTAACGGGTATGCCACCGAGTGTAACGGGCATGTCACGGAGTGTAATGGGCATGTCATGGAGTGTAACGGGTATGCCACGGAGTGTAACGGGTATGCCACCGAGTGTAACGGGCATGTCACGGAGTGCAATGGGCATGAAACGGAGTGCAATGGGCATGAAACGGAGTGCAATGGGCATGCAAGGGAGTGTAACAGGCATGTGACAGGATGTAATCTAGGGCTCAGGGTCTCTTCAAGGTATTTCCGCGGTCCCCTGCTGCGGGTAGGGCAGAGGGGCAGCAACTCGTGCAGAAGCACCCCAGCCGGGTATTGGGGTGCAGGTGGACATTTGCTGACAGGACATGCACCGTTGCTGCAATAGCCAAGTATATCCCCTGCTGGCACATAAACAGGCCTCAGAGGTGCCGAGACAAGGTGGTGCAGCAAAGAACCAAGAAACAATGAACACGCGGAAAATGGGAGAATTTGGGGGGCCGGGATTTGGGTACCTTTGAAAGTGGGGGCATGTGCTCAAATAGGTCAGGCTTTTGTCGTAAAATTGCGGGTGCAACAGGGTTGCAGGGTCCAGGCATACCGTGCATAGGGACCCTGTGTGCCTATTACCAGAGCCACTGGGGAAAGGTATTCTTACTAGGTGAGAGTGGGACAGTTGTTCCTCTGCTCACTAGTGATGCTTCTGCTCCTTGTTGTCCCTCCCATGCAGACACCGGCACCTGAATTGGGGGTGGGGCCAACCGACAAAAATGGGCATTGTTCTCTGTCATTGTGAGAATGAGGATGCAAAGAATGAGGGATCCCCAAAGGAGGTTAAGGTCTTTAGGATGAATATTGAAAGCAAGCGAAGATTATGGAAATGGACAAGAAAAACCGCCAACCTCCCTGTCCAGATTCCAGCAGATTGCAAAGCCAAGGGATCCTTGCCATATATATCCGTGGGCTGACTAGGGCTGCCACCCTGATCTTCAACCAGCGGAGTGTTTGGCAGAGGACACACATCCCATAGTGAACAAACTGCAAGCGGTCAGAAACAAACTTCTTCTCATATCAAACCACCGCCTGCACACCCAAGGCCTACACGACAGGGAGGTACATTCAGAGAACTAACAGAAAGGAGAGATGCAGGGGGGTTTACCAACTACACATAATCTCAAAGGGACATCTATACACAGAAAGAAAATCCTTGGGCTCACTAGCTGGGAGCAGCTCTTGGGAGTCTGCTCTTTGGATACCTAACTGCTTGGTGCAATATGATCGTCGTATTGTTCCATGCCTTGTCTGCCCTTGGTACACTCTCTGAGTGAGGGACGCTGTGGCATTGCACCCTGTTGATCTGTCTGCCATTGTGTAGCTTGATTGTTGAAGCACACCATGGTACGCGACCACTATCAAAATCGATTCATTGTGGTCGATTCATTGTGGAAGTGCAAATGAATGTGTCCATTGTGTATTCAACCCCAAAACGAAGGAAGGAACAGCACAACAACACAACAACACAACAACCCAGCAAATGCGATACGTATCTTGGCAGATGCGGCTGCCCCACCCTGAATTCTTGAGAGATGGAGAACTAACCCCGCGCCTGCACGCGGATTGCCCTAGTGCTCGGCATCACAGTTAGTTAGGTCAACAATCACGGATGCAGAAAGATCAAAGCAGCCTTTAGGACCGCACCTCTTTTCTGATCCGTGCACAATGGGTGGTACCACACCATGTCAAGGTATCTGGCTCCAGAGGAGAAGGGGTGGGGGAGCGATGATTTGGGCGCTGTTGGTGCAGGGTGGGCGCGTACGGTGCAGTTTTGGCGTACGGTTGGTGTGCTGGACCTCCTCCCCTGCTGTGCGCCAGCAGGTTTGGCACGCACCAACAGACCATTGGTGGACAACAGTGTGGGTGTACTGTCCCAACTGCTGGACTGGCAAAAAGATCACGTTTCCAGGGACTGCACCGCGGGCCGAACACAGCGGGGGTCAGGAGCAAGGGCCTGGGAAGGCAGGGGGCAAGGGGCGGGAATGGGCACAAGCTCAGGAACAGGCCTATACGTAAAGGGGGTGTTATGGGGCGAGGGGGGTCTGGGACCCAGAATGTTGTGCAAAAACAGCAAAAATGGCCAAACGAAAATTTTCGTTCAGGAAAATTTCATTTTTTCCCAATTTAAAACTTTTGGTGAGGGGTTGGAGTGGGGTGGGGGGGGGGGGGGGGGGCGGGGGGACAACACCCCCATGCCAAAGCAATGGTCTGATTCAGGCCTGCGCAGAAAGAAGCACACCCGATTCCTTGCCCGGGATGATCTTGTGGATGGAATTGACCAAAGCGGCGGTGGAGTGGGAAACATCTGGGGTGGCCTCGGGGCCAGCAGGCCTCGAGCATTGGGGGAGACGGGAACAATGCTGGTGTGGGAGTGATCATGGACCAAGAGCATCGATAGGGCATCGCTGGTGACATGATGCACTGCCGGACTGGGGCTATGCGGCGAGCCGCTGCCTGAGTAGCAACGGCGCAGGGGGGGGGGGGGGCTCGGGGTATACCTGAGCACTGACAGGCACAGACACACACACCTCGCACATTGGCAGCACAACAGGGAACAAAAAGGGCCGCAAGCAATCGTAAATGGACCACACGTGCGTGCAAGTTTGTTGGTATTCATTGAGCATCTGCCATTTCAGTTTGGTGAGATTGTGTTTCTGGGGATGATACCCAATCTCAGGCAACAGCCTCCTGTGCACCCGGCGACGTCGCTTCGTCGTCTTCAAGCTTGCCTCCCAAGCCTTTGTCTTGCCCTAAGCCTCCTGCCCCCTCACGCTTGGCTACTGCGGACTTCCGCTGGGTTGGCCGCGACCCTTTGTGGCAGAAGAGTTGGCGTGGCGCCTCTGTGATGACCCCCACTTGGTGGAGCCCCGTTATGGTTCAGTCGCAAACACTGACAAGAGGAAGGTACCTGCCTGGCAGTCTGCGTGGGACGTGCCCCTATCCACCACTTGCCTTACTCGGAATGTACAGCGGGAATCAAAAGACCTTTGGATCACCTTATCGCAGCTCCTGTGACAGCCCCACTGTGGCACGTACCTCTATACTCCACCACCACCACCACCACCACCACCACCATCACTACTACTGATTGCCACTCTGCAGCAGCCACCATCACTATGGCATCTTAGTGCACATGCCTGTCTGAATCGTGAGGGTGGCCGCGTTGACCATTCGAAAACGCAGCAGCATGCCAACCGTGCTGAGGGGATGTGGTTGATAAAGCTGGTTGGGTCCCGTGTATTACAATGTTCTCGGGAGTGAGGGAGGAAAAGCGCACTTCTGTGGTTGGGAGTGGAATGCTGCTCCCCGCGGGGAGCATCACTGCCCCGTGGCGTCCACTCCTCCGCCAGCACTAGCCGAGGCTTCACATGGGGTTGTTCCCATGACCGTGAAGTTGGAGGGTGCCCTCCGCTGCTGATGAGGGATGGGCAGACCCCCCTCACGATGCTGCTCTGGGACCTTTCGATAGGTGCGTCCCTCTTCCGTATGAACAGGTGCAGGACTGCGGGTCGCGCTGCCACAGCGCAGGGCACAGCCACCGATGCGCAGCGTTGTAGGGATTATGGGGGCGGGGGTGCAATGCAGGGCCATGGGCTGTCTAAAGGGGGGCTGAGACCTCATGAAAAAAATAGACAAATGCAAACCAGAGCTAATGCACTCCTTAGTAAGGCATAAATGCATCTTTATTCTATATGCCACCCTAATTAAGCCTCAAGACACACACTGTGTCTGAAACAGAAAACAGAACCTCATGTCTGACTACAGTTAGTCAGACAATCGCAGTCAGTCGCTGTCAAGTAAGACATCAGCAATCAGTGTCGGATAAAGAAACCATGCATTTTCGGCATGGCCGAAAAGTCTAGAGGGAGGGGGGGATTGAGCAGCACGAGGGGCTCCTGGACCCTGCCCCCAGCTGGAGCCAGCTGGAGGTCTGCTGCCCCTGACGCGGCGGCACTTGGGAGACGGAGATGCACATTCTGTGGGCCTGCCTGCCCCCGCCCCCGCCCCCCTCATGTTTCTGCTGGGAGATGTTTTTGACGGACATCGTCAGCAGAAGGACCCGGCGTCGGTGCCTCTGCTGACCCCACATGAGGGGGCTGGGGTGGATCCTCCGCCTCTGTGGGTGGTACATGGTGCAGATGCGTTCGGTCGGGCGTGTTCGGTCGGGCGTGTGCGGCGGTATGGGGTGGCTGCAGTCCCGCCCCCTCCCTGCCAAGGCCGCAGTCCACACAACCACGGATTGCCCGATCATTACCAAAGCGAAGGGGGGGGGGGGGGGCGCCCAACAACAATTGCCGCTTTCTCCGCGGGATCGAGATGAGGCCCCAGGCCTTGTTTGAATTCCGTCCATTTCTTGATAAAATCTGCGGATTGAAACACCGGTGCACCACTGCAGGGCCTAGTCCCGACCATTGATAATGGCGTCGGCGATTCTCGGCGCGTCTGTCCGACGCGGTCGTCAGAATCCACCCTTGGCGCAATGGAATGTCATGGAGCCCATCATGGCAGCCCCTGTGCCAACATGCACCGCCTGAGAGGGCAGGGATGGGCCCATACCGCCTGCCGCGACATCCCATGCCACCGGCCCTTCATAGCTGGTGGGCGTCTCACTGGATTTGTCACGCAGCTCTGCCCAGCCTCCAAATGAGAACAAGAAATGCCTGCCAGCGCCCTGAACACAACAGATCCCAGGTAGACTGCAGGACCAAGGATCGATGAGGGGGCAGGCCAGGGAGGTAAGGCTGCCGGTATCCCGTCCTGCCCTCCAAAACCGGTGAAACCCGCTTGGGGTACAGAACAGGAGCCTCCATGCTGCGTGTGAAGGGGGGGGGGGGGATGCCATGAAAGCTAAACATATTCAGCCCGGGAAGGGGGGGTTTTGGCATGACGCCATGGTGTGATGATCTCGGGATCCCGGGAAGGGGGGGGGGGGGGCGAAATTCGTCAGTTTCGACGGGGGGGGACTTGTGCGAAGGGCAAAAATCGCCACCTCTGAGGCCCCAGTGCTTCAACTGCTGCACCACATCTTCGATTCACAAGGGCATCAATCAGGCTTCGTGAACAGAGGGGGATGAGGGGCTCCGGGGCCTCCAAACACCCATCCACCCAAAACAAATCTTGACCCAAAATTTTGGCTCAGCAAAAATCAAATGTAAGCAAGCAGCCCAGCCACACCGCCCGCCCCCTTGACGTATGAGCTCCGTATAGACGAAGCCTGGAACCAATGGCAAGACCGGAGTCACACACAATCCTGGACCCCAGCACCCGCGGCGCGAGCAGGGGGGTAGAGGGTGGGATCTCCGACAAATTTTCTAGCTTCGGGAGATTGTTGGATTGCCTGTTTGATTCTGAGCGTTTTGGACAGACGTGAGCTTGCAGCGGTACACGTACTGCCTGCCGCGTACTGCTGGGATGTGTTTTGGCGACTGCTGTGCACTGCTGCACACCACTGCACAACCAGTTGCAACCGCAAATTCATGCGATTGAAGTATCCCATCTTTGCACTGCTGGTGTTGTCCCTGGAAACGCCATCATGGGACGCGGCCGGCACTCAACGGGAACCAGTCAAAATCCAGGCAAAAAACGTGGTGTGCCGATGTGCCGAGCTACGGTGCGCTGCTACGTACCGCTGCTAAACAAGCTGTGCCACGCTTCGCCCTCACGTGTGGTCGTAAATACACGCAAATCTCTCCCCATTCACCATGAGAGAGAACGGATTCGGGAATGCCGACCAGATCATCCCTGCTGTCTCAGCTAAGCGCCCACCACTGGTCCGAGAGGAAAAGGAATGTTAGAAGGGGGGAAATCTGACACTGGCGCAGCCCCTACGGCCAGAGAGCTGCACATCGCGGATGAACGGCTCGGCTTATCCAGACTGCAGAAGGGACACCCAACAGGGACACCCAAGCAGGGCCGTGCCAACCGTGGCGTGGCGGGGGTCTGGCGTCGGGGAGTAACGGGTCCAGCGCACCGACAAGGAAGACCGAAATCCCCGTCCAAAACCGCACCCGAAAGGCAGACGAACCATTCCGTGCTGTTCAGCAACAAACCCCCTTCCCTTCCGAGGCACCACAACTGTACCCCCTGCAAACCTGGGGCGCTCCCGGATACCTTTGCGGAGGTGTTGGAGTCTACTGGACCCCGCTACTTGACCCCTATTGGAAGCCCGCCTTGGCCCAAGCCCGCCTTCCCTGTCCTCCCCCTTCCCCTTGCGTTGTGGCGGGGAGGCAGGGTAGGATGGAGGCATTGGAAGGGAACGGACCTCTGAGGCGGCCCCAGAATCGGTCAGATAGGCGGTTGGAGGAGGTTGCCGAAGCGGGTGGGGGGCGGTTACTGTCGGTTACAAATGCCATGGAAGCTGGCACTTGCCCTGGCTGGTCATAGGCTGGGCGCCCTGGAGGGGGGGGGGGGGGGCCTTCCGATGCATCCCTGGAGCCCCTGATCTTCGGCCCTCACTGCAAGCATACTTTTTCAACAATCATCGAAGTGTGATTGCACCGAGGTAGAGGCATGACAGGCCCCATCACTACAATCTGCCTCCAGACCAGAGTTTTGAGGTCCAGAGAATATAAATTGTTGTAGAGCCTGCGATGCGTCCCCATGTGGCAGTAACCCCCAAACACCAGCATCGAGTCCCCGAACACTGCAGCGGAGTGGCCTGTGCGAGGCTCGGGCAAATCCCCTGTCGTTGGCCAGCTCTGTGAAGGGAACACGCAGGCGGGAGGGAGGGAGGTTGAGGGAGGGGGGAAGCGGGGAAGAAGGAAGGGGAGGCCTGGGAGAGGGAGCTGAGGAGAGGCTGGAATGATGGCCCCGAAATGGCAGGGCATTCAATCTCTTGACATTTGATCTCCGCTACAAGAAACCGCATGGAATATGCAGTTCTTCAGCTGATGATGGCCTACCTGCGTCGCTTAGCCGTGTAACGGCCTTTGCACAATCCTCTGCAACGCCCAACAGGCGTCAACAACTCATTATCCCTCATCAGTGGTGCCCCCATTCGGTGCAGGGGGTCCGTCCAGTCCTCAGATGGTGGCGAACCCCTTCATTCCTCATTCACACATCAACGCCAACGTCATCTCTACCCCCCCCCCCCCAACCAACAAACCAATCCTTTACTTGGCGTCCCTCTGTGCTGCAAGCGCGCGTGTCAAAGCGTTGTGTACAAAGCCAGGGGCCGCAAGGCAGGTGTACGATCACTTGTGTCTGGACAGTGCAATCAGTCCACCGCATTAGAGGATTGTGGCGCACATTGCCCATGCATCCCACGTGTCCTTCAGGTGCCGTGAAGGCTGGGTACCTCTGACCGACAACATCATTCTGCAGTCCGACATACACAGTCCCTTGGGACAGCGGCGTTCAGACCCCATGCGAGTTATGCAAAGGCGAATCTTGGACGCCCTGAAATGTGTGCGCACCATGGCCGTGTTGGAGCGAAATGTTTGCCACCGATCCTGTGCCCGTTGTGCCTGTTGCGGAGACTAACAGTGGGACGAAGGGGTCGGCGCCCCCCCTGTGTGACATTCCGTCTGGTTGTTGCTCCTTTACGGGGCCCTGGACGGTCACCCGTTCTTCCCTTCGCATGTTGCGTCGGGTCGCTACTTTCGGCGCCCCCCCCCCCCCTACCCGGTAGGGGTCAGTCAGCCGGACACCCAAGGATGGGTCTGAACCCACGGATGGGGATGGGGAGTGCGTCATAAAAGCTGAAGGAGTATGCCCACGGTTGGGGGGGTTTAGCACGAGGCCATGGTTCGGGGGGGTGGGGGGGCTACCCCTCGCCTGCACGCCTGCCTGAAGTGGGGGCAGGTCTAAAGGGTCCCCACTCATTTTGCACACAAGGACACTCCAGACCCCCATATTCCCCATCTACTGTTCAGCCGCTGCCCATCCCCATCCCCATCCCCATCCCATGGCCACTACCAGCAGCGCCACCACCCTCGCACCGCCCATTCCAACCCCAGAACCCCACACTCACTCCAGCTGACCTGCCACCATCTGCGGGGGATGTGGTACGAGTACGTGTCCGAGCAGAAAGAATGCTTCCCCTGGCGACCCCCGAAGACGATCGCCTGCAAACCCCCATCGTCGGTATCGAGATCGTTCCACAGAACAATGCTGCTTCCACTTCGCGGCGTGGGCACTTCCCCCACTGCGGCTGCGCCTCGGCCCATCGCTTGCTGGTTGAACTCCTCGGCAGGTCTGCGAAAAGGACAATTGATTCGAGCCACAACCCAATCATCTGTCGAACATCCGTCCTGGCGATGCTAATCCGCAGTGCCGTGTGGCTACGGGGGGGGGGGGTCAAGGCTGAGTGAGTATACCTGGGTGCACGTACTCGTTCACCTTTTGACGAGGGAATCCTCCACACAAGGATAGGTGGGTTATTTGTCCAACCATTAGGTTGTGGTTCGAAATCCCACCCCAAAACGTGTGATAAAACCGCCCCCCAGCCCTGTTTTTGGCCCTTCTGGACGCCCCGCGAGGGTGTGGTGACCTGCTTGCTGGGGTGGTTTATTCACCCCATTTATGGCTCCAATGGGCGGGGTTTATCACCCCGTTTAGGGGGTGGGAAGTTATGACCTCTTTTCGGGTGGTTCTATCACCCCAACAGGGGGTTTTATGGCCCATTTCCATGTGAACCACAAACGTGTTGCAGAGTATGATTCAGGTGAACCACACGTCACACGGCAGTTGTGTACAATTTTGCTTTTTGGTCGTTCCTTTTCGTTTTCAGTACAATCTCAACCTTAACGGTAAACCAGGGTTTGGTGCCTGGTGCCCACGATTGGTCGGGGAGTCTGAACATGGTTTGGGACAGGGTCTGGGATGGAGTTGGGGACAATGTTTGGTCCCGTTTGGCACAGGGTTCTGGGACAGGAATTGGTGTTGGGCCTCAGACGGGCTTGTGACGGGATCCGACAAGGTTAGGGATAGGCATTGGGGGGTGGGGCTGGGGACAGTGAGGCCAATTTTGCAGCTTCATTGGACCCTGATATATGTGTGCCAAAAGCCCAAAAGCCCTGCATTGAAGCCCAGCCATAGAGGATAGCAGCTACTACCGTGAAGCCTTGCATCAAAAGGGACCCTGACACCACAGGGAGTGCTGCCCGAAAGGGGATTGGTTGTTGATTGGTCATATGCATACCATCCAAATGTATTGCAAATGCTCTATTTGGTTGATGCCAGGGTCTACCTTTTCTATTATGCTTATTCCGACTATTTGTCTTCAGTTAATTGTTTGGTGCTAATCCAGTAAATATGCTTCAGACTGAAACATCTGTCTGGTGGCGGTGTCCGGTATGTCACCGTGGCATGTCGCATCTTCTTCTCACATGAGGTTGCTGGGTGCTGGTATTCCACGGTGCATCACAGTGGTCAACAGCGGCTTGTGTGACAAGCCCACATGGGTGCAAGATAGGTTGCTGTATCCACACATCAAGGTCATGGCCCTGCATATCTCTCTGGGACACCACATTTTCTGCCAACACGGAGCGTTTTCAGGGGTTGGTGCCTTTGTTGCCTCGTTTGTGCCCGCTGGGTGTCCCAAAGGGGGAGGTATGTGGGGTATATTTGGAAAGCCCTTGAAATGGGCTATTTGGAACACCCTGGGTCTGCATGCTCTACTGACGACATGTTTGAGATTTTCGTCCGTTTTGGACGGTGTGTCTGTTGGCAGGTGCATATAGGTCTTCAGGCAGCCATCTGGACCATCAGCGGAAGCCTGTTCTGATCAGAGATGAGAAAATAAAGTGGTTGGATTTTGGCAAGACACCTGACCCTGAAAACCTTGAGGCCCATCCTGGTTTTGTCTGGGTGAAATCAGGGTACAGTGAGGCCATTCCATGGTGCAAGGTCCAGCTCACCAAACAGCGAAATGTGGACCTCACAACTGACAGCCTGTGGGCCATGCCCCTGAACACAGGGTGGGTGCCAGTCAAGGCACGCAGGCTGCAGGATTGGGGAAAATTGAAGAATTGTGTTCCCAGTCACAAGCAGGGGGATGTGTGCCCGCCCCAATGGAGTCCTAGCCCTTGTGGAAAGGGGCAACGATGACAACGAATCGGATTCGGAATAATGGGTCATCCTTGGAGCATTGCCTGTGCCCTGTGTGTCCTCTCGTTTACAGCTCTGTGTGCAAAACTATGACCACCTACCCCCCCCCCCAACCCATACATTTCTGAAACGGCGTTTTCTCACAGATTTCGAAAAGCATACACATACCCCCCCCAAGGTGACGACATTTTGGTGCATTGGACCAAAATTTGAGAAAATTCTGAAAACCCGTGAAAACGCTCCGTGTTTGGTAGGAAATGGATGTCCCAGAGAGATATGGGCGCACCATTACCAAGACAAAGTATGCTGCATGTCTGCTTTGAATGGCTTGGATGTGTTGTGTGAGGTGGGAGGGGGGTTGGCACAAGGCCTCGGTATTCGTTGGGGGGGGGGGGGTGATGACCCCGAGGGAGCTGGCTTCTACTCGGGGGTGGTGTTTCTATCTTCCAACGGGGTGGTTCTATCACTTGTCAAAGGGGAGATAAAACCACCCAGGGTGGTTGTAGGGGTGGTTTTATCACCCATTGGGGGGTGGTTTTATCGCCGTAACCACATTGCGTTGGGGGTGGAGGGGGCGGGTTCAAAACATGCGAGAGGTACGGCTACCGGGGGGGGGGGGGGCATTCAAACAGCAACTGCACCGACCCAGGTGCCACCGCCACTGAGGAGCACCGCAGGGGGACACAGGTGAACTTCTGCGTACCGCAGGGCCTCTGCCGCGTTGGCTTTGCGCCAAGCGTCAATGCAGCCTCTGCTTGCCCATGGTCCCTCCTCCCACCTTCGTTCATGCGGAGAGCGCTGGCGATGTGGCAACATGGGGCCCCACTTTTTCGTTCGTGAGCGCTGCACAAAAAGAGGGCTCACTCCGGGCCATTGGAAGGAAGGCCCCCCACATAGCAACCCCCATACATAGTGGCATGTGGTGGATTGCACGCTGCTGGAAGGCGACCCACACATACAGGCGGACAGCGACATGCCGCAACATGCTGGTCTGTACATTACAGTAGGACACACAATCCCTCACACAGGAGAGTGCAGTGTGCAGACAAGCACTGCTCACCGGACAATCAAATGTTCAGTTGGAGGTGACCGACTGATTATGCGCCCGTGGCGGTTGCTAGTGGATACTGGCCTGTCCCGCCAACTGCTCCCAGTATCGCCCTTTTGTCATCGCCCTCATCAAACCCACAACCCAACCCTAGTGCCCTTTCCATAAGCAGTCCTGCTCCGTCTGCCTCCGCCCTGCCAACACCACCGCAGCCTACCTCCATCGAAGTGAGTCGCAATCGAAGACTCTGACCGTATTGCAGCGGGTCTTGTCAGGCAGACACCCACCAAAGATCAGCATCAGCTTGCCAACCACCGTCACACTATGGTCCTTCAGACATGGGGCCCCATCGCTCTGCACGCGTTCCCAGGTCCAGGTGGAGAGGCACAAACAATACATCTCGCTCTGAGGGGTGCTCTGGGCACTGGAGGCAGACGTTTGGCCGGCATGGCCTTGCTCACCTGAGGCCAGTGAGCGTCAGGAGCGCCCGGTTGGAGGCAGTGGGCAAAACGGGTCAGAGCGGTCGCCGTCGGTCACAAATGCCGTTGGGCAGTTGGGGAAAGGGAGAAAGCAGCTGGTCGCAGCCCACGGAGGGGGCGGGGTATGCACGCCTGCCTGAGGTGGGGCCCCAGACTCATTGTGCGGACAAAAAGGACACACAATACCCTGATTCCCTGAGCCCTAGCCCCAGCCCCAGCCCCCAGCCCATGGCGACTTCCCGCAGCGCCACGACACTCGCATCGCCCATTCCAACCCCAAACCCACACTCACTCCAGCGCGAGCTTTCCCTCTCACACCTCTGCCACTTCCGTTGCCACAACCACCTGCTGCCACACCCACCTGGCCGCCACTCCCATTCCCGCTCCCACCACGAGCCACCACCACGACTCTGTCAGTCATTCACCAACCACCGTCCCCAACCACCAGGCTCCGTTAGCTGACCGCCGATTCATCATCAGCTTTCTGTTCACCATCAACCGCAATTGGTAAATCAAAAAGGAGGAACATGGACATCTTCAGGGCCGAGGAGGCTGAGAAGGGTGTCACTGCTGATGGTGCATTCCCATTCCCAGGGCCAAGAGTCATACTTGGGTGTCCAAAGCCTCCATACACAAACATGTACCCAGATACTACTGCTGCTGTATGTCCGTATAGGAACGGAGGGCGGTAGCCTGAAGTGTACTGCTGAATCCACTGCAGGGTATCAGGATCAAAGACCCACACGGTGTTAAACATTTCGACGCCGTTGGAGCCTCCAAAGATCACTAATTGGCCGTCAGGGGTCTGCACCATCGAATGCCCCTCCATGGCAGGGACCTCTCCCTCGGCCTCCACGAGCTGTGAACAGTGATGGACATGGGGATTGACAGTTGGATGGCCATGGGCTGGACATGAAAGCATGTAATTCCCGGACACCGGCACGATCTTCCCGAATGGGTGGGTGCCGGCCCGTGCCAGTGATCGTGACAGGGCTTGTCACGGCCAGGGAGGGGGGTGAGACCCAATTCGTTGATTGGATTGCATTATAGCAAACAAGACAGACAGTGCTGCAAAAATTGCAAACTTGTCAGTTCAGTCTCCACAGTCAGGCATAGGTGCATCTTTATTCTTTCTGCCAACCTGGTTAAACCACAAGACACACACTGTGTCGACGACACGACGACGAAACTATCATGTCTGACTACGTCTAGACAGACAATCACTTACAGTCGGGCTACAGCAAATGTCATACAGTGTACAATCAGCAAACAGTGAATATGTGTGTCAGACTGGAAAAAATGAGAGAATTCAGAGGGGCAGTGAAAGGGAGCAGCGAAGGGGGGGGGGGGTCACAAAGTCTGCTTGGTCACTGCGTACGCAACTGGTATCCAATGCCTTGCGCTTTGTGCAACCTGCTGAGGCGAGGTGGGGGAGGAGTGCGGGATACTTGTCCCACCGGTCACGAATGCAGCATGCTGCCCGTGGCCTCCACGCCCCTGCCAGCGCCGCAGGAGGGTGCTCTCCATCACACTGTGATGCGGGAATTGTCACATAGGGCCAGCAGGTTCCGGAAAACCGAGTGTTGTAGTCAGCGGCGCTCTGCCAATGTGCCCTGGCAGTCCTGGACTTGGGTGATGGTCTGTGGTCCCTGAAACCCGAGCTCGGAGCCGTGGATGGGCGGTGAGGGGTGGGGGAGAATGCACAGCGTACGCTCTGACCGTTTGGCCGCCCAAGGGCAGACGATGTCAGGCACTTTGATGTTGATGTTAATGTCAATGTTCATGTCAATGTTAATGTCATGTTCATCTTGTGTTATGTTATGCTGATGTTTATGTTATGTTGTGTTAACATAGACCCTTCCCCTCCCGCCGCAGGCTGCGGTTTGGCTTGCCGTTGTGAAATAAGTCTGCAGATCACAGGTCTGTGCAGCTAAACTGCATACGTCAGACAATGGCAGAGGCATCCATGACTGCCTGGCCTCTCCTTGTTGGGCGTCCAAGGTGGTTTTCTCTCTCCCTCCCTCTCTCTCTCTCTCTCTCTTTTTCGCCGTGGCTCCCAGCTATCCGGTTGGGTGTTTGCAGGGTTGTGCCTCGATCAAAACAGGTGTATATAAGGGACCGTGGGACTGCGTGTTAGGTCTCAGCCAAGATAAGGTAAGTGGGCGGGCCCCCATCGGGCAACTCATTCAAAATGCTGCACCACTGCGAGGTTCACCGAAGGACAGCCGCCTATGTACAGCCCTCACGTACCTCGCACGTCACAGCCAGAGCCAGCCCTTGTGAAGCCCGCGGGCGAGCGATCTCAGGGGGAACCCCGATTTGAGCATGGTGTGAGTGGCCTGTCGACGAGGCTGCCGAGGGTACGCGCGAAGTACCGGAAGAACCCTGAAACAGGTGAGTGATGCACGAAGACGAAAAGCACACGGGGGCGTCCAGTGGGCATCCAGGAAACTTCTGCGTTGCGTTCTTAACCGTCGCGCGGGCCAGGGGGTCCATTGTACTCACTCTACTGCGTACACCACAACTGGCGCGGATGCAACACCATCCACTAATGAGGCTGACACCGGAACAGGGCAGGTGAGGGCCCCGACGTCGCAAGAGTGCCTGTGCCTGTGCCAAAGAGGTGTACCCACGGGAGGGCGAGGCAGATGCCCAAAGGCAGACCTGAAGCTAACACTTGCTGTGGAGAAGGTGCATGGGAAGATGAGGAGGCAGAGGACGAGGGGATGCCTATTTGCGTATACAGGCAAAGCACTGGATCTTCAGGCAGCGGTCCGAAAAGCTTTCCAAAATCAAGCACGACAAAATTGCATTGTTGTTGCGATTCCAACTATATTCCCCCCGGTGTTCGATCGAGTGACGTGCCGTGAAGGGGGGCAGCTCGTGGAAAGGGAAGTGTCAGAGGAATGCACCCGCAGTCCATACCCGAAAGACCCAAGGCGACGAAAGGCATCTTCCAGCTACACGAGTTTCCAGTGCTTTGAGCTCCCGTTGTGTTGGTTGCTTTGAGTCTTTGGGCAGCATAGCTGCAGTGGACGTGGCAGTGGATGCTGCAACATGGGAATTCCACGGTTTTTGTTGCTGAGCTTTTGCACCAACACTTGGGCGATAGTTGTCGAAAGAAGTCGTGAAAAGTGTCGTATCCTCCTGTGGTAACAAGGGTGAAATAGAAGGGGCCGCAATGTAAGGATGCCGTGCCTTGCAATGAGGATTGAGTTGGTCTGGCGAAATATTTGGAACAGCCTCCTGCGGATTTACCATATACGGGGACAAGTCATTGGACACATTGGTATGCAGTTCTGTGTGAGGCAAGATGTGGCTGGTGAAGTCTTCGACAGCCAGCATTTCGCTTCTTCGATGGCCACTCCGTTGGCACAGGCCGGAAAGGAAGAAACCCTGAATCGGTGAAAGGGGGTGCCAAAATAGAGGTGGTGCTGAAAAGGTTTTGGTGCATTTTTGGAAAGTTCATGCTTCACCAGGTGGCCAACCATGCATACACCCATAAAACCAAAAGAGACCTCATCAAAGAATTGTGCCATTTTTGACCCTGGACGATGCCCAAACTTGGCATGTGATCACCCTCTTTCCTTCAGGTGCCTAATTGCATTTAAAGGAACCCTGATAACTATGGTTTGGCTGTGGTCGGAGTTGTTCCTCCAGCACGAGCTGTGAAAAAATGCTGTGACCGGGGAAAAAAACGCGACTTCCTGTTTCACTTTCAATTTCCAGCACCCCGCCTCCGTGCTCATGATGATAATGATTTGAATGCCAGATGCTGCATTACTGTGAGGTAGTATGCGAACGGTAGAAATGCATTTGGAAAATTTATGGAATATTTTCAAAATCACTTTATACTGGCGTCGTTTTTAATCCGAGATTTTTTGTACTTTTTGCCCGCTCCAGGTACGCGGAAGGGCGTCGTGGGAGCTCATGTGCGTCGTGCCTTGTGTTTTTGCGCTATGGTTTAGGCGCAAGTGTTATCCGGAGAAACGCGTTTTTCTCCGGATAAGGCTTATCCGGAGAAATTTGGCGCGGAGGCGCCAGAACGGATATGGCTAAGCAGATACGGGTCCGTAGGCAGATACTGTGGATACGAGCACGCGCGTCAAATTTCAGACTGTCAATAATTGCCGCCGACGACGACCGCAAGCCCAACTGAAGAGTTGTTGCATCAAGATTGGGTATTGGAAAGGACCTTTTTGATCACCGCAAATGTGGAGCGTTGGTTCAAATCACTCCTCGGTGACAAATGATGCTCTAGAAAAGGGGGATGAAGGTAGGCGAAAGCTGCCTCACTCTGCGACATCTAAAATTGCACGCCTGAGGACGTATGCAACCGAGCAAACGGTGGCGGAGACACGCGAGTGATTGTAGATGAAATTAGCATCGCCCGTTTTTTGTCTTTGAAGCATCTTTCTTGGCATGGATGGCAACTTGATAACTCGACTTTGCATTCAGCTGCAGCCTGCCACCCCGGCTTTCGTACATGTGCTCTATCGCTTTCTGTGTGTTGCCTGTGTAGCGGTGGTGAATCCAAGAGCCTCCGATAAAGCCAAGAAGATGCGCCACCATTGGGAATCGCATGATGTATTGGCATTGGCTCATGGGAATCTCCGAGGGTGATTCGCTCAAGGTAGCTTCTCCTACTGAACGCCAAATGTGGATACGTGAACGTCCAACACAGTAATTGTTGGTTGGTGAGGAAAGTGAGTTTATGTAGCAATCTAGCACGATCGGCCCGTTGATGCATGTACTTGCTGTGTGGTGTGGTGCATTTTTGCTCCCCTTCGCTTCAACGTTGGATTGCACGGGACGTTTTCCACGCCTTGTAACCTACTCTCTTCGACGCTACCGGATGTGCGTTTGTACGAGCAACGTCACGCTATTGCGCTTCGAAACGTTGTCTTCCAAAGTCGACACGTTTGCACTCAGGGAGCAATCTTGGGCCACCGATTTTGTGGTCATAAATGGAATGGGCGAGCACTTGTACGCAGGAAAGATGGCATTTGGCATCAGTTCGGCTTTGTGCAAGTTGTTGAAAGGAATTCATGTTTTTCGTTCGATCCACCATTCATACGACATTCTAACCCATCAGCGACGTGAGTTGTATGCACACGAATCTACGCTGAAAATCGTGAGTGCCTCAGTGAATCCTCAGCGCACGGTGTTGGCGTTCACGGCGAAGAAATCAAAAGTGATTGGGGATCATCACGGCGTTGCTGCGTCGTCACCAGGCAGCCAGCCGGTACCCCCTGGCTCTTGACTCTCAGCGATATCCCAACGATACGCTGCTCCTGTGTGCAATAGACCAAGAAAGAGTTGGCTAATTAACCCTTAACCTCGTGACCTCTTGACCTATTGGGATGGGATTATGGGTTTGGTGACAGGCGCCGTCCGGAGCACGTGCACACTAAGAGGGACGCGCGCGCTGAGCAAAAGTTAATTGTAAGTCGAGATTTAGATCGAGATCTGGGATTTGGGATATGGGAATGTCGATTTCAGAGTATAGTTAATGATCCGACATCGTTAGTTTGAGCTACGGTGATAGTTCAGATTTCAGTGTTTAGTATGTTTGTTGTTGTTCAAAGACGCTATGATAGGACTATAGTAAGAAAAAGTGCTTTTCCATTGCTTTGGGACATACTCTAGTTGTATTAGAGATGCACTGAGCATCCATGCATTTTTATCTTAGTATTGGTCCAGCCAAAAGTGGTGAGAACACATTTTGACCTATGGAACCAAACACCCAATCAGGATATGGAGTGGACCCCTTAATCCCCTTTCAATCAGAAGTAAAACATCTTTTCCTGAGTTGACTGAGCACTGACATACCTAAGGTAAAGCCTATGAATTTATCTATGTTTTTCCATGAATACTTATCTGCCCTAGTGGTATGCACCATAGGGGGTTAGGCACCTCTTTTTGAGAGGTCCTGGGTTCAATTCCTGGTCAGCCTAACTAAGTAGGAAGATCCCAACTAAGTAGGAAGATCCCATGTGACATGGCAGTGACCTCATCGCCACATACCATGCCACCTCAGCACATATGGGACCCAAAACAAAGAGTGCACATCTCCTAAGATGGCACTATGGAGAGAGAGTGATCCTGAGGCAGTTTTCTAACTCTTTTCCCAAAACATTTCAGCTATCTCTGTGAATATGCATTCATTTGTATCCTGAGTTGCAGTTTCTGTGAATATCTAATCATCTTTCACTGTTTACACTGCAGCCCTTCATGCTTTGATCCTGAATTACCTTCTCCTTGCATACTATTGGCTTGGGCTATCCTGGATTGAGTTGGCTTTACTGTATTTCAACAAACAAAAGCTTTTCATCATCCAAAACCAGCAGCAGGACACCCTACAGCAACAACAAGCAGCAGGAGAAGCAAAAACACAGTGCTGAAAACACTATAAACTTTTCTGGTAGCAAGAGGCAGCCTGTCTCTGTGCACCGGCAGCGACCCCGCGCCGTACAACCAGTGCTCCGAGCAGGCAAACATAAGCAGAAGGGTGGATTAAGATGGATCCAGGAAGAGTGGACGCCGAGGTGAAAACAGCGCCAGCGCCAGAGACACCGGCAAGGCCGGCGCCTGACGCTGTACCTTCGGTGGAGCCCTTACATGGGCCAATGGATACGGCGGAGGACTCCTTGGATGGCCTCCAGACGGCATTTGGGGCCCTGCCTGTCGAAGAAGTGGTCTCTCAGCCTCAGCCTCTGAAGAGGAAGAGAGGAAACGAGAGCGAGAAGGATGCTGGAGAAGGAGCAGACGAAGGAGAGGAGCAAGGGCAAGACCCGACGGATGTCCCAACCTTCGAAGGCGCACCAAGCGCTTCTGGCCTCCATGCATCACCCTCTCCCATAACCACCACACTCCCAGCCGCCGCTACATCCACTTCCACAACCAACCAGCCTATGGCAGAGGGCACAGGCTTTACTGGCATGCCTCACTACCCCGCCTATGGCATGGGCCCACCTACCACTGCGCTCCTTGAGGCAACTACTGCCAGTGAGCCGGTGGCTTCCAGCTCTGCGCCGCGTTGGTATGCGGCTGACCATCCCCATCCACTCCACGCCACGAGAACCTACATGGAAGTTCCTGGGTATGCTCCTGGGTGTACACCTGGGTATGCACCCCTGAGTGGGTTGAGGAGAGGACCAGAGTCTCTGGGAGGCAGGAGTAGAGGATCGGGAAGATCCTCCAACAGGTCCCTGACGCGGTCGGAGATCAACGAGGTGCTCCAAGGAGCCACTTCGAAAATCGTGAGCGACCTCACGCAAGAGATCAGGGAGAAACTGCAGCCCCTGATGATCCCGTCCCATGCGTCACCTACGACAGTGGGGATGTCACCCCACCGAGTACAGGCTAACCACCTGGCGGCAGGGTTGACGAATACCCTGGGGAGCCTGAGGAGCCGACCGATGCCGACTCCTGCAGCAGTACCAAGAAGCCCATTCGTCCCGAGGACAGCCCAGCCGCCCTACAGTCACGTGACGAACTCGACGAGGGCCGAGCTGGACCAGCTGGGGCTGACAGCCCTAAGGGCTATGGTGGACGTGGAGCCTTATGGCTCCAGTGATCTAGGCGGAGACCCCTCCGATGATGGGCCGCCTTCGATGACTTCTTCTTCGCCATCGGATGACGAAGACCCTGAGGACCCCGAGGACTCCAAGGGTAAGAAGAAGAAGAAGAAGAAGAAGAAGACCCGACGCCCTGAAGGACGCCGAGCTCAGGAGGCGAAGGCTATTGCCACCTCCAAGATAGTGGTGAACCTGCCTGAATTCACAGGCAAGGACCTCAGCGAGTTCGCTGAGAACTTTGGCCGGTTCCTACGACTGACCGGCCAAACCCACGCGAGTGGGCGAGTGAAGTGCGACCTGCTCCTGCAGTGCTGCAAGACGAAGTACCTGGAGAAGCAGGTCAGGCAGATCGTCACCAACTCCGCCACCTTTGCCGACGTGTTGGTTGCCCTGGAGAGGCAGTACCCAACCTACGAGACCGACCTCTCCATCAGGGCCGAGATCCAGAACCTGCCCGTCCTGCCCAACAACCCCAAACCCGGCAGGGTCTCCGAGCTGTTGGCGGACCTGGACCACTGGGCTGGACGACTGACGCCCGGTTCCTACAGCAGCGACGACCTGCTGTTTTGGTTGTGCTCCAAGCTCCCCCGTGAGCTATGGGATGAGTGCCGTCTGACGGCTGAGCGCAAGGCTAGATCCCTCCGCTACGAGGATCTATGCGTGCTGCTCCTGGAGATGGCGCTGGAGAAGGAGAGCGACCAACACCTGAACCACTACCGTCCTGGTGGTGGAGGTTCTGAAGGCAAAGGGTACCAAGGGTCCCGACCTGGGCAGGGGACTACCCCCAAACACGCCCACGCCCGCCTAATGGAGAACGTGAAGGAGCTATTCTGGTGTGATGCCAGAGATGAACAGGGCCACCTGCAGCATGCCTCCGACTGCGAGCAGCGAGACTGCTTTGTTGTTCAGGGGAAGCAGCAGGAAAAGATCACCGGCGCCAAGGTGAAGATGCCGGATCATTACCGCTGCACCATCACGTGTGCATTCTGCGGTAAGCGGAAGCACTATGAGGACGAGTGCTACCATAAGCAACGCCTATCGGCGAAGCTTAAGGGGGAAGATCCTGGCAAAAGCTCAGGCAAAGGTGGAGGCAAGGCCAAAGGCAACGACTCCGGCAAGGGCAAGTCGAAAGGACGTGGTCAAGGTGGTCAAGACAAGGGTCAAGGCGGACGAGGAGGAGGCGCTAATCGCCAGAACGACAACAAGAACAAGGACAAGAACGGAGGTAACCCCAACCCTAATCCAGGGGGGAACTCCGAGCCCTCTGGAGGGCAGTCTGGACCTACCACACGCTCACAGACGCAGGCCCAGCAAGAACAAGGAGCCAAGCGTGAGCATGAAGGTGGTGACGACGGCAACGCCAAGAAGAGAAGCCGTTTCATGAGGATGGCCCGCAAATTGCGGAACAAGGGGTTCGAGGTGACCTGTCCCGCGGAGTTCTGACGGGGACGCTCTGGTGGCACCCAAGACCTGGTGTTTTGGGTACGTATCCGACTAGGGGGACGTGAATACCTGGGGGTACTGGATACTGGAGCCACAATATCGATAGTGGCCAAGAAAATTTTACCTTGTGGGAGCCTGAAGAACACCATGACCACCGCCGCTATACGGATGGGGGATGGACATGTGGTGCACAGCTGCGGGGACTGCGAAGTGGAGGTACCTATGGGCTCCAAGACTATCGCCCATCGGTTCTATGTGATGGACACTGATGCCTTCGACTTTGTACTGGGTACTGACTTCTTCGTGCAGCACTCCCAGATACAATCCCTGACGCTGCAAGCGCCCTACCTCCTGTACGTGGACCACGGCAGTGGCAGAGAGTCTGTGCCACTGGAGCAGTCGGAACATACCTCGAGTTACCTGAGACTATCGAAGGAGGAGCCCTCGAACATGATGGCGGCCTCCAAAACTGAGGACTATCAACTATTGGGGGAAGTCCTAGACCAAGGTCTGAAGGAGTTGGGTTACTCTCGAGAAGACCTAAGTGTGGAACTGTTCGCCAGCGACAAGCAGCATGTACTGGACCTATACTGCAGCAAGGGGAAGAACTGCAGCTACAAATTTTACTGGCCCTCTTTCGGGATGGCCTACGGGAACCCCAGATTCAGTGAACTGGGGAAGGTGCTGACCAAGGTGGCCTTGGAACGTTCCCGTATGGTCCTGTGTTCCCCCGATTGGGGAGCCCATGGGGGCAACGAGTACTGGCGAACCCTCCTTGACAAGCTGACTATCAGCTCTGTGCGGTTACCTGATGAGGCCATCTACGTGCCTCTGGGACGCAAGACGCCCATTGGGAAGCCCGGATGGGGGAGTATGCTCAGCGTGGTGGACGGAAGTCTTACCACCATCCCCTGGGAAGACCTGGACCCTACTCTGGTCCAGGCTATACAACGAGAAAGCGATGGACTCGCCTTGGGTGACTTGAAGGATCGCCTACGACCTCAAGATGCTGTTGAAACTATACCCGGAGGAGATGAGTACGTCGTGACTGACACCAACGCCCCCAACTCTCCCTGTCATGTACCTGTCCCTGATGGAGTCTCTGAGTGTGGACTATCTGAGCTACCTAGCTCTATCCACTCAGACGACGAAACTGAGCACGACGCCTTCTTCGTGCAGACTGCGGTGGAAGAAGTGGAGAACGCCGAGTACGTCGCCCCACTAAAACCCCTACTCTCCATGAGGGTGGAAGACCCCGTGGATGAAGAGCTGGACCCTCGATCCAGGCTCAGGGAGTATGTGGATTCCAAGAGGAAGTTGGTGGCGAAAAAGCTATGCTACGCGAAACCTACCCGCAGCTCATGGCCACTGAAGCAAGGACGGATGGGAGACCTATCCCAACTGAAGGAGGACCTCGAACAGAAGATCACCACCTGGCAAAGGGAGGTAGATCTCAAGCTCATGAAGAGCGTATGGGGTGCCCATGTGAGGACCCCAGAGGAGGACGACCTCTCGGAGGAATGTGTATGTGAACCCCCTAAAGCGTGCCTATGTTGCCATCGTCCACCGGAGATGGTTGAGCAAGACCTTCTGTATGCCTACCAAGGGCTGAAGGATGCTACCGCGGGCGAAGAGTCGGTGGAGGACCACCTCCCGACGTCTATTCAAGGGGCAAGCAACTTACACTCCGACGAGGACATGGAGGACAAGATCAAGGTACTAGACCCGCGGGTACAAAAGCTGATAAGGACCTATCTGGAGGTGTTCGGAGAACTACCCCCTCCAGCCTCATGCGACAAGCTGGTACAGATGCACCTCAAGCTGAAACCCGAGTTCGTGGGTCACAAGATCCGGAGGAGACCCTATCCAGCTCCTAAAGAGCAGGCCGACGAGATTGAGCGACAGATACAAGAATGTATCGACGCTGGCCTAGTCCTGGAGTACAAGGATGGGGACTACCCCCTACACTGCAGCCCCTGTTTCCTGGTGGCTAAACCTGGGTCTACAGCCAAACGGCTGGTAGTGGACTATGGAGAGCTGAACAAGAAGACGCTGAACCACTCAGGGTCCATTCCCAATATGGAGTCTACCCTGGAGAAGATAGCCTCCTGTCGCTACAAGACCAAGATGGACAAGCGAAGTGGATTCTGGCAAGTGGACCTGACGCCCAACGCGCAGGAACTACTGGCCTTCATCACCCCTCAGGGGAGGGTATTCAAGTGGAAGGTCATGCCATTCGGCGTGGCTAACGCCCCCGCTCTGTTCCAAGAGCTGATGAACAAGATCTTGTCCATCCTACGAAGGAGACCTAAGGTGCAGGAGCTCATATCCCGTGGTGCCCAGATGGAGGCTCACATCGACGATGTATGCCTCGGGACCAATACCCAGGAGGATCACCTAATCCTCTTGGGTGAGTTCTTTGCGGTCTGCCAGGAGAACCACACACGACTCAAGCTGGAGAAGTGTGAGTTCATGCAGGAGACCATGCAGTACCTGGGGTTTGACGTTGGCTATGGGTGGTGGACCCCAGCGGCCTCTAAGGCCAAACCCCTGATGGATGCCAAGGTACGACACGAAGACCCCAAGAAAGGACTTCATGATGTACGCAGTTTCATTGGGGCGTGCAACTTCTATCGCCGCCACATCAAAAACTTCACCTACACCAGCGCGGTACTGACTGACTTGATCAAGAAGAGTACTACTTGGCGCTGGGGCCCACAAGAGCGACAAGCGTTTGACGAGCTCAAAGACAAGGTAGCCAACGCTAAGTGCTTGGGCGTGCCTAGGGCACAAGGGGAGATTATCCTGGTGACCGACGCCAGCAATGTGGGCGGTGGTGGAACGTTGTTCCAGTGGCAAGCACTAGAGAAGGAGGAGTTCGACTCGGCCATTTCCCAATGGGGGACGGAAGGTCTCAACCGAGATGGAACCCTCAAGCACAGCTACCCTGACGACAAGTGGGTCCTAGTACCTCTGGGCCACTGGAACTGGAAGTGGAACCAGGCCAGGGGGAACTACTCCACCTATGAGCAGGAACTGCTCGCGGGTATGCTGGTGCTATCCTCACAAGCACGACTGTTGGGGAGTAACCCTGTGGTCTGGCTATGCGACCAAGAACCGGTCCGCAGTTTCCAGAAGGGCCCCCCACCTGAGAAGGCCAAGCTACGTCGCTGGTGGACCTACCTCAGTCAACTACGGCTGACGGTACACCATATCCAGGGAGTGAAGAACGAGTGTGCCGACTACATCAGCCGCAACAACTTCGACGCCCTGATTGGTGCCCGGTCTGAAGCGCTGGCTAAGGAAGCGTTCAGCCGTATGGACGTACACCTGGACCTGAACATGACCATGATACGCCCCCTGGATGGACTCCAACAATCGGAGTACCTACAGGAGTTTGGGGATATCTACCGGCGCCTGGAGAAACGCCTTGAACCCCTCCTGGTCAACCAAGACCAGTGGAAGCGGGACAAGAGCTACCTCTGGCACGAGGACCGCATCGTGGTGCCTAGTGACCGAGTCCCAGCGCTGCTGAAGTGGACCCATGAGTCCAGTGGTCATGTGGGTGCTGACCGTACCCTGAGGCTGTTCAAGCAGTGGTTCCACACTACGTGGACTGACGACCAGCTGCGGAAGACGCTCCTGCCTATCGTGGACAAGTGCCCGTGCAGGTCCTGTAAACCAGGGGATATCAGGGACAGAGGTCTATACTCGACCCTGCCCATCCCTCACTGTGCTAACAGTGTTCTATACGTGGACTACACGGAGATGCCGAAGTTCGGGGGCTATGACTTCGCCCTCGTGGTAACCTGTGGGTTGACCAGGTTTACCAGGGTATTCCCATGTACCAAGCACATTACCGGAGAGGAGACTATCAAGATACTCCTGGAGGAGTGGTTTTGTGTCTATGGGGCGCCCAAGGAGATCAACTCCGATGAGGACGTACGAGTACGCTCAGATACTGGCTGGTACAAGAGGGTCCTGAGGTCCCTCAATGTCCAGGTGTCTACGGGGATTCCCTACTCTCACACGAGCAACCCCCTATGTGAGCGACAGATTCGTGTCCTGAAGGAGAACGTCAGGATATGGTGCAAAACTGAACGCACCAGAGACTGGGTGAGACTACTCCCCGTCATATCCTTGATGATGAACTCCCAAGAGAGTTCAGCTACTGGCTACTCGCCACATGAGCTATTCATGGGGCGCCCGGCATGGTTCCTACATGCCCCCTATCCGGAGGACACCCATTCTTCTGTGGGTGAATGGGTCCAAGAGCAACAAGCGAAGGTGGACAAGGCCAAGGCTATGCTCCAGAGAGTGAGGGAGCGTCAGTGGAACAAGAAGAACAAGCACCGTGTACCGGCCACCTACCAAGAAGGGGACTGGGTGCTGGTGCACCACAGTCGACTACCCGCCTGGCCACGCTCTACCAGCGATGACCCATACTTCGGGCCGTACAAGATCCTATCTGTGGATGGGCACCGTATCACCGTGCGGTGTTCTCCCCGGCTAGGGGGGACCCTGGTGTGCGCCGCTCAACACCTGAAGCGCTACCATGATCCTGAAGACCTCTGTGGGGAGGAGTGGGAGCTGAACGACGAGGAAATCGCTGCTCTGGACCTACAAGGGGCTGCCAGCCCTATGGAGGTTGAAGGTGAACTCCCCGACATGAACGCCGAGGAGATGGCTAAGGAGGGCTTCTACCTGGTGAAGTCTGTCCTACGCCACCGCTATCGCCAGGGTTGGCGCTTCCTCACCCTCTGGGAAGGGTTTGGAGTCGAAGAGGCCACCTGGGAGCCCTTCTCTGCATTTGTTCTACCTGAGGGACGCCTAAACTCAGTTCTGGTTGACTACTTGTCCCAGAACAACCTTGGTGAGTTGTTGAGGCTCGCCGAGACGCTTGCCTCCAAGAATAAAGCTAGGGACTGAACCTTACCCTTACCTGCCAAAGCGTATGTGTGAGTGTGCTAGGCCTAAGGTCCTGAGAGCAAGCCGCAGAAGTGGTGTCCTAATTATACCCAAGTCTGCGCCCTTGCTGAACCTGGAGGGTTGGCTTATTGATGCCACGGGGTACGCCCCGGGTCTCCCCTCCCCTATGCGCCCAATTTCTGTGCTGGCGCAAAACCTTGGGGGAATACCCAGAGTGTTAATCCAGGTATTGTTTTCCTTACCTACCTGTCTACTAAAGGGAGGGGTGGCCAAAAGCTATGAAGGCATGCAAAACGCCTGTTTGCTATGTGGCCAAAAACACTAACCTAACCCACTGTCACAGCCCACCAACCCAGCTAAAATTGCAGGAAAAGGGTGGGACAGTGACACGCCCCCTACAGGTCCTACACACCCTACAGTGGCACCATCCTGGTGGGCGAGCGCTGGGCAACTGGCTCTAGCCCCCACGCAGGACTACCACTCCTACACGCACACTCTACTTGGCGTTGCGAAGAGGAAGCTCTCGAGGGTCCTAGCGACCCACCTGTGAAGTGACAAGAGAACACAGCGCTGCTAAGCAACTGTGGCCTCACAGGGGACGCCACAACGCGTTTCCCCTGCAAGGGCTTGGAGGGAAGGAGTGCTCGCGTGTGCAAGGCGCAGATGTCGATGGAGTCGGACTCCCTGCTCTGCCACAGGCGGAGCGGAGTTACTTGTTTGTGTGATCTGCGCCCCTGTTTAGCAGGGCATAAAAAAATGCTGCTGCACCACTCACCCTACCTGCCCACCTGCAAAACAAAGGCAAATGAAAGGGCGTTTGCGGCGGAGGAACCAAGGCACACTCCAGGTATTATACCCTTCTCAGTGTGCCCTATAATACACTGTCCGCAAACACGCTGCATGGAGCAGCTACCCTTATCAAGCAAGCAAGCGTTAAGGGACTCCTCAGGTTCTCTTAAAGAACGTACCGAGGAGCCCCTGGGTAGCCTAAACAAGGTTTACCGTGCGCACTTCGCGTGGCCTACCCTTTAATGCGTGTGTGCATGCACGACTATGCACAATCACGTGGGCAAACCTGCCCATCTCCACAACAATCTTGACTCCACCAGGGGGTGGCCCCGCCTGGGCGTACCTACCTTACCTACCGCTGGGAAGTGAAGCAAGGTGAGAGAACAAAAGGAGCGCACGCGAAGAACGTTGCTATGCACTTGTGTGTATGACTAATCACCCTGATCTGACCGCTAATCATCTGCAACCTTTCTAATCAATCCCTCTACCGCGTCCTATCGTGGTTATCGTTGTTAACGCTGCTACACGACTCGTTCACGGAGACACGAGACGAGCAATGTGTATGCGGCATGCAAGACGAGCATACCTGTAGTTTATACCTGATTCATTGAAGTCTTTTCAATTGACTTTCGAATTCTTGAATTTTTGAAGCTTCTATTAGTGTGGGTGGAATCTGTATGTTTGTTTATTAATGTGTGTCTCGTCATTTTCAAGACTACGTGATACATACGTTTATAATTCCATTATTTTTCCATTTTCCGGCGCTTCGCTAGGAGCCGCTCCTGCGCGCCGCCATTTTGTACGTATGAATTTCTGGATTTAAAAAATCCAGAGATGACTATAATTTCTATAAAAATGTGCTGAAGATGCACAATTGGATTCTGCTCAGGTGTGTCGTTTCAGAAAAATTCTGCGCCGTCATTTGACGGATTTTGGTGTCGTCGCTTCGTTTTTGCGTGGATTCGTCCATAATTCTCCCATTCCTGCCTCTGCAGATACCCACGCGCAGCCTCGCTGAGTAGGCCGTGTTCGGGCCGAAACGCAGGTGCCTGGAGAGACTGAGCAGAACCAAGACCCCACCAAGGGGCAAATTAATTTCTTTTCGACTCCCTACGCCCTAAGACAGGTCACAGGTCGCCAGCAGGTTTACGAGAACCCATGCGAGTGTGTATAATGTGTCTTGCGTTTGGGTTGTGTCGACGCTGCGTCTTGGAGGAAGGGATGCATATGCACATGTTTGGCATGCTCCCAATCTAACCCAACCAAGCCACAGGAGCCCCGGCAGCGCCGAGAGCGCTGAGTCTTCTGTAGGAAACTGTACAATCAGAGCAGCAAAAGGACGCCAGCCATGGTGAGCGCCCATTTTTCAGTGTGAGGGAGACTGTAGGTATTTTAAAGTAGATGTGGAAACCAAGGAAAGGCCAAGAAAAATTCCCTTTTTCCTAAAATGCGACAGTGGTGGGCACCACAGCACAAGGGGGGAGTAAGAAAAAGTGCTTTTCCATTGCTTTGGGACATACTCTAGTTGTATTAGAGATGCACTGAGCATCCATGCATTTTTATCTTAGTATTGGTCCAGCCAAAAGTGGTGAGAACACATTTTGACCTATGGAACCAAACACCCAATCAGGATATGGAGTGGACCCCTTAATCCCCTTTCAATCAGAAGTAAAACATCTTTTCCTGAGTTGACTGAGCACTGACATACCTAAGGTAGAGCCTATGAATTTATCTATGTTTTTCCATGAATACTTATCTGCCCTAGTGGTATACAGCACCATAGGGGGTTAGGCACCTCTTTTCGAGAGGTCCTGGGTTCAATTCCTGGTCAGCCTAACTAAGTAGGAAGATCCCAACTAAGTAGGAAGATCCCATGTGACATGGCAGTGACCTCATCGCCACATACCATGCCACCTCAGCACATATGGGACCCAAAACAAAGAGTGCACATCTCCTAAGATGGCACTATGGAGAGAGAGTGATCCTGAGGCAGTTTTCTAACTCTTTTCCCAAAACATTTCAGCTATCTCTGTGAATATGCATTCATTTGTATCCTGAGTTGCAGTTTCTGTGAATATCTAATCATCTTTCACTGTTTACACTGCAGCCCTTCATGCTTTGATCCTGAATTACCTTCTCCTTGCATACTATTGGCTTGGGCTATCCTGGATTGAGTTGGCTTTACTGTATTTCAACAAACAAAAGCTTTTCATCATCCAAAACCAGCAGCAGGACACCCTACAGCAACAACAAGCAGCAGGAGAAGCAAAAACACAGTGCTGAAAACACTATAAACTTTTCTACTATGACAATTTCAGCTTCGCTACTTTGGAGTCCTGTACTTGCATTCGCAAACTGGGGTATTTGCTTTGCAGTTTGTGGTTGAGACGTGCATGCCGCTTTGGGTCAATAGACTTCAAGGTAGAAAAGTTGCAAAATTGTCACAAAATTTGGTGGTTGAAATATTAGTTGGAATGGTACAGCTTGAAGCATGCTGATTTATCTCAGGCCCTAGGTGGAGTACTGTTGTTTGCTGCAGGTGCTTGAGAATGTGCGTGGCTTGACAAGGACACCAGGATGCAATTCAACAATGGTGTCGTTCATGGGATGGTTGTTTCGTGGAATCTGTTGGGCTGATGAGTGGATTATGAAGCTCCAGGAAAAATCAAAGGGCCTGGGTGGAATGGTATGTTTTGACGCAGGGCATTGTGGCTTGGGGCCGATTCAATAGGTCTTGACAGTCAGTGGCTGCTTTGTATCCATGTTTGTAATAGACATTTGAAATGTCACGGGGCTCAATTAGAGCATTTGAAAACTCTTCACCGAAGTGTTTTTCTAGAAGCTCATAACTGGTGGACGGTGGTAGACCTAGAGTAAGAAAAAGTGCTTTTCCTTTGCTTTAGGACATACTCTAGTTGTATTAGAGATGCACTGAGCAACCATGCATTTTTATCTTAGTATTGGTCCAGCCAAAAGTGGTGAGAACACATTGTGACCTATGGAACCAAACACCCAATCAGGATATGGAGTGGACCCCTTAATCCCCTTTCAATCAGAAGTAAAACATCTTTTCCTGAGTTGACTGAGCACTGACATACCTAAGGTAGAGCCTATGAATTTATCTATGTTTTTCCATGAATACTTATCTGCCCTAGTGGTATGCACCATAGGGGGTTAGGCACCTCTTTTTGAGAGGTCCTGGGTTCAATTCCTGGTCAGCCTAACTAAGTAGGAAGATCCCATCTAAGTAGGAAGATCCCATGTGACATGGCAGTGACCTCATCGCCACATACCATGCCACCTCAGCACATATGGGACCCAAAACAAAGAGTGCACATCTCCTAAGATGGCACTATGGAGAGAGAGTGATCCTGAGGCAGTTTTCTAACTCTTTTCCCAAAACATTTCAGCTATCTCTGTGAATATGCATTCATTTGTATCCTGAGTTGCAGTTTCTGTGAATATCTAATCATCTTTCACTGTTTACACTGCAGCCCTTCATGCTTTGATCCTGAACTACCTTCTCCTTGCATACTATTGGCTTGGGCTATCCTGGATTGAGTTGGCTTTACTGTATTTCAACAAACAAAAGCTTTTCATCATCCAAAACCAGCAGCAGGACACCCTACAGCAACAACAAGCAGCAGGAGAAGCAAAAACACAGTGCTGAAAACACTATAAACTTTTCTGGTAGCAAGAGGCAGCCTGTCTCTGTGCACCGGCAGCGACCCCGCGCCGTACAACCAGTGCTCCGAGCAGGCAAACATAAGCAGAAGGGTGGATTAAGATGGATCCAGGAAGAGTGGACGCCGAGGTGAACACAGCGCCAGCGCCAGAGACACCGGCAAGGCCGGCGCCTGACGCTGTACCTTCGGTGGAGCCCTTACATGGGCCAATGGATACGGCGGAGGACCCCTTGGATGGCCTCCAGACGGCCTTTGGGGCCCTGTCGGTGAAGGAAATGGTCTCTCAGCCTCAGCCTGTGAAGAGGAAGAGAGGAAACGAGAGCGAGAAGGATGCTGGAGAAGGAGCAGACGAAGGAGAGGAGCAAGGGCAAGACCCGACGGATGTCCTGTTTCATGTCCCTACCTTCGAAGGCGCACCAAGCGCTTCTGGTCTCCATGCATCACCCTCTCCCATAACCACCACACTCCCAGCCGCCGCTACATCCACTTCCACAACCAACCAGCCTATGGCAGAGGGCACAGGCTTTACTGGCATGCCTCACTACCCCGCCTATGGCATGGGCCCACCTACCACTGCGCTCCTTGAGGCAACTACTGCCAGTGAGCCGGTGGCTTCCAGCTCTGCGCCGCGTTGGTATGCGGCTGACCATCCCCATCCACTCCACGCCACGGGAACCTACTGAAGCGGTACCCAGAACCCCATGGCCAGGTTACGGCATACAACCGGTCTCCGGTCCACTAACCCCATGCACGGCGTGTTCCGTGCCGTGAAGCCCCGCATCGGCAACCGATGCACCGCCAGCGGAGATTTGTGTATCAGAATATCAGGAATCAACAGGGTTTTATTTTCATATTGTTTCCGTCAATTTTTATGCTTCCGTTCCGATACTCACTGTTTTGACTGCTGGCGGTTGGTTCGCGACTTTACCGTAACCGCCAGTTTAACTGTTTATAATGGAAATTTTAACGCTATCCGCGACGAAGGCTCCAAAGTCGCCAGGAACTGCATGGATGCTTCCGCAATTTTCATAATTAATACTCGCAACCTTAATCCGAATTTTTCAGGATGTCGAAATCGGATTTTCGACTTCGACATCCCCGCACTTGATTTGACCTCTTTCGAGTGGACCTACGTGCTTCCGTATGCACGAATCAACTTCCCTTTTATCCTGCCCTCCATTTGTCTTAAAGATATGGGCAAAACAAAGTTGATTCGTGAGGCCACTTGTGAAGGTCATATCTCGTGCCGCTTGCGAGTATTGACGATAAGGAAACGTGGGATGTATTCACAATACTCCCGACGTAATTTAGGAAGCTTCATATGCCTTGCGTTTCTACACATGCGCGCTAGTGTAATGGATCATGGTCAAGAGGGTAGAGTTTGCGTTATAACTCTATGACCATGATATTGCGTGCGTTAAGATAACTTTCGAGTGTAGCGCGCAAGTGTTGGTGTTGCATAGGAACTCTCTTTGAGTTCCTATGAGCGATTGACACAAAGTTATGCCCTTGGAGGGGCATGACATATCGTGGTGGGAGCTACATTTTTGGGCAATATTTGGTATGTGCCATGTGTTGTGTTGCGTGCCCATTTGGCGGGCCCATTGCTCCAAGACAAGCCCGCCAATGGACCTCATATTGTGCAAGCCCCTTCTCCGTACTCCCTACGGTCAATTGCAAGCCTAACCTTCGTGAAGGGAAGCTTGTGTGGTGATCCCGAAGCGATGCGTTGGGAGCAAGGTGTGTATTTTACATTTTTCCATATTTTCATGTGCCCACTTGGGAAGCAGCGCTCGTAACCTTTCAAGGCGCCCCAAGTGGAGCACACACGTGGGATCGAAGGTCATTGGTGTCAAGTCATTGTGTTTAGAAGGATTAAGTGATTGCACGATCCAAGCCAAAGATATTATAATATAATTATGCGCCTTTCAAGGCACTTTGGTTTGTCTTTGTGCCAATTTTGCCATTTTTGGCCCGTCATGATGTCAAGTGGCGACCGTGTATTTCAACGTTGCGCTCAATTGACATCATGACCCAAGTATGATATGAGGGTACATACTTCGGTGCCCAACATATCTTGGACCCGGCGAATAGCTCCTCTTAGGCTTGGCATACCGTGGCCGCCATGTTGGCGATTTGGGACTATCCCAAATCATGGGCTCACTTGGCGACCCTGCCATTCCCAATACCGGAGGAGTTGGGCGACGCCCCAAAGATATGTTGGACACATATGACTTGACATCAATCCTATGGCACACTCCGGTCCAAGTCGGGCACGTGCCTCATTTGCCCTAACCATGAGCGTGCGCAATTTTGGCCATTTTGAGCATTTTTCCACTTTTGCTGCCCGCCGTGCCCCATGTTCTAACCTTCGTGCACGCCGGACGCATGGACCAATGGACCATATATGACATGGGTGTTATGGGTAATGGTCCCCATGGTCCACACACCACGTGGGCGAAGCGGAGCCGCCTTCGTCAAGGCGCTAGGCCAAATTGAGTATGGGCAATTTTGCCATTTTTGCATTTGTGGACCCAATTGGGATCGTCACCACGCCGAGTGGCATGGAGATCTTTGAGAGCCAAGGGCATGGGAGTCTCCGTTGGACTCCCGGTGGATCACGTATGGAATGGCGGATCCGATCTCCAAGCCGGCGTGGAGATATACTATTGGGAGCACACCGAATTTTGGCTCATTTCAAGCAGCCAAAATGACCCAACTTTGGGACCCCAATTTCCCCCTTCCGTGTGGTCAATTGGCGGCCCCATTTATCTAAGCCCATAGGGAGCCCGGACCTAAATCCAAGTTGTACACTCAGATATAAGTCCTAGGTCCTGCCTCCTACCCTGTGAGCCATTGGCCTCACCTTGGCCGAGCGAGCCGCGCGTGGGAATGACGCCAATTTTGGTGATTTTGGCATCATGACCCCACTTGACTCATCCGTGTTGCCCTGATGCCGGGACCTCAGAGGGAACCAGGTTGGGTGAGGGCTCCAGGGAGTTCGTACTCGAAGGGCATAGGGTCAGTTGCCTCGTCCCTACCTCTGGCGGGTCCGGACGAGGGGTCAATTTTGGAGTTTTTCAAGCCAATTTCAGTTTGGGCTGAAACAGCCCATTTTCAGCTACCAACTCCTGGGTGATAATGGCGGGGCCATATCTCTGGCTCAGAGTGGAGTTGGGACCTGCCGTTAAGGGAGCATAGGGAGCCACTGTCGGTTGGCCTTGGAACCCATTGGTTCCCAGGAACTCGCCTGTGGCTGTGCGGGACACCTCTCCCATTGGCAGGGTTTCAGGGTCCGGACTGAGCAGGGCATGGGTTGTGTTTGAGCCCCCGCCCCCATCAGCCACTGAGAGGGTCGGACCTGGGATTGGGATATGAGTCGGGACTGAGTGTCTATTGTCCCTTGATGCCCTTACCCCAGTCCAGTCTTAACCCCATGTGTACATATCCTGATGTGTTGCTGTACATACTTTCGTTCCCTCTTTGCAGAGTGGCAAGGATTCTGAAACGCTTTGTCACATGACACAGGCGTATTGATGCCCTTGTGAGCGTAGTGCTTTGCCTGCCTGCTCACTCGTGCGTGTCACCGCAGCGTCCCGTGGCCGGCCCCCCACGGGAACGCGTCAAAAGCGTTTCACCGCCGCGGGGTTACCCAACCCTCGCGTGCCACTCGGGGCCACCAACCCCGAGCAGCGCGTCGCAGCAGCGCGGCGCAGCTCGCAGCTCGCAGCGCAGCGCAGCGTCTCGCAGCGCAGCGCAGCAGCTCGCAGCGCCACTCAGCGACAGCGCCGAGTTCGTCACGGAGCCCGCAGCGCCGTCTAGAGCATCGTCCTGACCGCGCAGCGCCCGTGGAAGAGGTGCACAGACCAGGACTCCTGCATCAGCCCCATCGGCCGACCCGGAGTCCCAACGGCCGACCAGCAAGGCCGCGTCAACCACCTCCACAACCACCGGCTGACCAGCACCAGCCGCACTTCCAATCCAGTGCTGCAGCACCCTCCCCAACAACCACAACCAGTTCGTTGAGGTGAACGAGTGCACATCAAGGACTTCAAGAACATCTACGCCCCCGCTGCCATGGTGAATTGGCAGGAGGCGGGCAGGACGTGGCCGCGGCCCCACCCCCATGCAGCACGCCTGCTGCGTGGGTTGGTTTGGGACCAGCATTACCGCCACAGCAACCCCCAGTGCGAAGGGGGCATGCCCAGGAGCTTCGAGCTCCGCACGGACATCGCCCCCGACCGCCTGCAGGCCGTGGAGGACTGGCTGCGGGCGGAGGGGTACGAGTACCGCCACCAGCAGAGGCGCTGGAGGGCGTGGACCCGGCCGGACAGGCCCGGGGAAGGGCTGCGTCCCGACGGGATTGAGGAGGACGAGGAGCCCAACGCCTACCCGTCGGGCGCCTCGATCAACGTCTCCCTGTGGGACGTGATCGAGAAGAAGTTCCCGGAACCGGGGAACGAGCGCAGGCTGCAGGGCAGCAGCAGCGCGTCTCCGGCGACGGAGAAGAGGTCCGCCGGGGACAAGAAGAGGGACCGGAGGTGGCGGGAGTACCAGGAGTCCCTGGCTGCCGAAGCCGCCCAAGGCGCCAAGGGCGGAACCCCAGCCCCCAGTCCCCAACGGCCCAATGGTGGACACCACCCCGGCTCCACCACCCTTGGCGACTACATCCAAGTCGCCAAGCAGACCCAGGCCAAACCCCGTCCGCTGCTCCTGAGGGCCCGGCAGGCCTCAGCAGGCCCCAGCAGCGACATCGAGTCGGCCCACCGCGGGAGGACGCCGGCCGACCAGGCCAGCTCCAGCAGCAGCGTCGCTCCCGAAAGGGACGTGGCGCGCGCCTGTGAGCGCGCCTGTGGGGTGCCCTGCAACCGTCGGGTTGCCCGGCAACGGGCCAAGCAGTACAGCGCTGCTGTGGAGGGCGCCGCCGGCATCGCCCAGGAGGAAGCTGCGCAGTGGGCGCATGGCATGGCCATCCACACCCAGACCGTGGCGGCCATTGCGGCTGGACTCACGGCCGTGGCCGCCCATGGGGTAGCGACTGCCCAGGTCAACGGTGAGTTGGCGGCAGCCGACGAGGAAGCCCGCCTGACGCAGGAGGCCATTGCCTGCAAGGAGGCCGAGGTGAAGGCGCTGGGGGAGGCGCTTGCCCAAGAGAGGGCAAAGAAGGAGGCGGAGGAAAGGGCCCACGCCGAAGCGACGGCTAAGGCCCATGAGGATGCCGCCAAGAAGGAAGCCATCGAGGCCGCGCGACGGAAGGTCGCTGAGGAGAAGGCCAAGACGGAGGCGGAGCTGGCGGCGTTGGAGGCGCAGAAGGCGCAGCTGCTGCAGGCCCGGGAGACCGAGGCGGCTCGTGCTCGGGAAGAGGCCGAAGCGCGAGCTGCCGCAGCCACCGCCGCCGCAATGGAGGAGGCAGAGGCCAAACTCCGCCACGAGACTCCCCCGGGAGGATCGCGAGTGGAGACCCTTCGAAGGCTTTTCGAAGGGGACGCCTCCTCCAGGATGAAGCTGGATGAGGCGGACACGGGCAGCAGTGGGAGCGGTAGCACCACCGCCCGTCGACGGAGGAAGGGCAAGGGGAAGACCCCCGAGAGGCCGCGGAGGCCAGCGGGTGGGCACCCCCACGACAGTGACCCCTTCTTCACCGCCAGTGACGGGGATGAACGAGGCCGTCGACATCGCCAAGTGGTGGCTTGGACGGGCGGAAGTGGCGGAGACGTCCCCATGGAAGGTGAGGATGAGGATCCCCCTCCTCCCTACCGGAGCTCCGAGTCCTCCGTGACCGAGACGCCCAGGTGGGGCGACATGGACGAGGATGACGACATGGACTTCGGCATCACGAGGAGGCGCCCATCCTCGGACCCACCGAGGCGACCCGGCGGAGACCCACCGGGACCCCCTGGCGGAGGACCTTCAGGACCCCCTGGAGGACGCCCACCAAGTGGACCCCCTGGAGGCGGACCACCGGGCGGGGGAGGACCCCCTGGACCGGGCGGACCCGGCGGAGGCCCTCCTGGAGGACCCCCTGGGGACCCCGGCGACCCACCAGGGAACGGTGTCCCGGATGCCACCTGGCGGTGGATTGTCTACCTCCGCAGGAGAGTCCAGTTGCTCGAGCTGGAGGTAGACACGGGCAAGAGCGAGATGGCTCGCATCTCCACGGTCGCCGCGCGCGCGCAGAAGGACCTGGACATCGCCAGGGCCGAGACCAAGTCGCTGACCAACGTCGTCAGCGGCCTGCAGGAGAGGCTGGATGCGCTGGAAGCCCGTAGGAGGGTCGGCAGCGACCACCCACCCCTGGAGTCTGGCTCGTCGGACGACGGCTGGGGACCCGGACCAGGTCCAGGCAGACCCCACGCCCCCGGCGGAGCCCCCAGGAGTCGCCCCAGCGCCAGTGCCCCCTCTCTCACCGCCCCCTCTCACCACAGCGCGGGCCGCCGCAACGATCGCGTGCCGCCCGGCAGTGGCAGTGAGGAATGGCGCGATGAGTGGCTCAGCGCGGACTACCACAACCGCCGTGCCCCACCGCGGACGCCTGTACGCCCCCGACGCCCGGCACCAGCCCCGGCGCCAATCCCCAGGGCTGGAGGACGTTATGGTGGACTCAGGGATGAGGTCCCCAGAGGAGACGTGGAGTGGGATGTCGGCGAAGGTGAGGACCTGGACCTGGACCTGGACCTGGAGGAGTTCGACATCAGCCCGCCGCGTGGTGTACGACGGGAGGCCGCTGAACGCAGCCGCCGGCGCCGTGATGAGGATGCGTACATGGATGCAGTACGGCGTGAACATTTCGGTTCAGCGTACGTGGAGGAACCGCGGCGTAGCCACAGGGATTCCATGGAGGAGATGGACGTGGCGGCCGTGGGAGTCCGTGGGCGAGGGCGATGGGAACCTCGGTCGACCTCGCGGCCGGCGTTCATGGTCTCTAAGGCCGCGGACGCCGCCGTGTGGGAAGACTTGAAGGACATCAAGCCCCCCATGTACGATGGCAACCCCCTCAACCTCGACCGCTTCTTGGAGAAGCTGGACGATTGGGGGCTGACCGTCACTGAAGACCAACCTCCCGCGGATGCGGAGAGATATGTCTTCAAACGGTTCAGGTACCGCCTGCCGGAAGTGCTCGGCGAGCTATACTTCGTGGCGACCAAGGAGGGGAAAATCAAGACCCTCAAGGACGCCAAGAAGTGGCTCAACGAGCAGGAGCGGGTGGACGCTCCGCAGGTGGCTGCCAAGCGCTGGAAGTCCGTCAAGCTTGAGCATGATGGACGGGAGATCCGCCTACGAGAGTGGCGGGACTTCCGAGGGAAATACACCCTCTTCCGCCGCAACGTGGAGGATTGGAACGAGGGTGACGAGCAGGCTCGCCTGCTCTCCATGCTGCCGGAAGCATGGATCAAGAGGGTCACCAAGGAGGAATCCAAGCGGGCCAAGTCCAACCACACGGTCAAGATGATGCTCCCCAAGGAGTATCATACGAACGTGGTGAGTTGGGCGAAGAAGAACGTGGCCCGGGATGTCAAACGGCACTCCCTGCGGAACGCTCTTCTCATCACCGTCTCGGGCGATCGCGAGAAGACCGCGATTTGGCGCCTTGACGATTGTGAGTTGAGCGGCCAGACCATCCGTCTGCAGCCCATCCCGGCGCGGATGAGCTGCGACGAGATCCTGGAGTGGGTTGGCGAGGAAGTACTCAAGGAGTACCGAAACCTCCACCACACCCGCGGGTTGAGGCCCGGCGACCGCGACGTCAACTACGTTGGCGAGGGACCTGGCGGGGAATCTGCCATGGACCCAGCGGGAGCCGGCGGCGATGAGACTCTCGTCGACGATGACGACGACGATGAGCCCGCCGAGGTGGCCGTCTGTGCCTTCGTGGCCAGGAACCTGAGCGCGGGGAGCAAGCCGGGAAACTGGAAGCCCCTGCCGCAGGGTTGGAGGAAGCAGGAGAAGAGGGACCCTCGCCGCATTGGCAACCCTCCGCTGTCCTTCGGGGAGTTCATACGAGCTCACCCGCAGGGCTGTTTCGTGTGTTATGGGAGGAAGAAAGGCTTCAACCATGACCACCGAACATGCCCCGTCCACAAGGCCGACACGGAGGCTTACAAGAAGGCGCACGGGTCGAAGAAGCGTGCGCCCGCGGGTATCCGGGAAGCCAAGATGGAGGTGGACAAGGACGAGCTGGCCAAGCTGATGTCGTCGGTGGGAACCGAGTTGGCCAAGGAGATCCAGGAGATCAAGCGGAACTGGGTCCCCAGGTCGGACAACAAGAACAAGGAGAACAACCAGAATGACCAGAACAAGGACAAGGACAAGAAGGGTAAAGGAGGAGGTAAAGGGGGAAGAAAGAAGGGCATCAACGACGTTGAGGCCGAGGAGAACACCCCCTCTTCCACAACCGACGCCCCCTAGCGGAGCCCCTGCAGCCAAGGGCCCCAGCTAGGGCGGTCGCAGGATGGTGACGTGGGAAGCGCCGAACCATCCCTGTCGGGAGTCGGTAAACACAAGGGGACTGCCGCGGGCGGAAGGCCCGGTCTGGCGCCCAGTCGCGGAGGCGGGGTGAGGGCAAGTGAAGGCACGAACCCTTGCACCCGTCCGTCCTTCGCGACCAAGAACGTGTTTGATGTACTACAGGATCTATCCGAGAGCATCGGAGGATCACCCGGACCGCAGCTGGATGCTGCAGATGGGCAGCCTGAGCCCATTGTCCACGACCTGCACCAGTCGCTTGTGGAGCTTCTGGAACGGCCGGAGATCCTGAGTTTGCACGCCGTGCGCCGTGTCGGTCGCGAGCGGCAGTTGCATCTTAAGGTCCGTGCCTTATGCGGGGAAGTGGAAAAGGTTTTCGACGTGTTGGTCGACACGGGAGCTCAAGTCAGCTTGGTCAAGGCTGGCCTGCTTCCGCCAGAGTGTCTTACCAACAGTCGGAAACCTGTCAGGCTGAAGGTGGCGAACGGCCAGTACATGGTGGGAGGCACGAAGGAAGCGGCCATTGGGCTGCAGTTCGTGAACCATCGTGAACTGAGCCGCCCAGACCTCGGCAAGGAAATCCTCCTGCACGGTAGCTTCTACGAGGCCGAGATGGACTGGGACATGATCGTCGGGTACGACTTCATGATGGAGACGGACTCCGGCGTCCTCCCGGCCCAGGCTTCCATGACCCTGTACCAGGACGACCAACTCTCGTGGCTTTCGTCACCTGAGCACCATGTGGAATGCCAATGGATCCACCCCGAACGCAATCAGCTCGAAGTGGCCGCGCTGGACACTGAGCCAACTGGTTCTGCAAACCAGGAGTACGGCGTAAGGCCGGAAGTGGCGAGCCGAGTTGTCGCGGACTTGGGAGCTTCGGATCTGGCCCTGGATGCGTTCTCTTCAGGAACCTCCGCCCATCTTCGGGTTTGTGAGAAGTACTGGAGCGCCCAGGACTCCGCGTGGAAGAAGCACTGGGGTCCGCATCAGGGATTGATGTGGATCCATTGCCCCCGTTGGGACATTCCAAGAGCGATAGCGAAGATTCGCAAGGACCGCTCCAAGGCAGTGCTGGTTGTTCCTATGGGATGCACCGAGGAGGAAAGTACCCGACATTGGGTAGCCTCATTGACCAACATGACCTTGAACAAGGTCGTCCTACCGGCTGGAGAGAGTGTCTATCAGGACGCTAAGGGACAGCCCATGCCACCCCAGAGATGGCCAACAGAATTCCACTATGTGGATGGGGGCCTTGATCAGGCCGACACCACGGACTTCGTGTGTGTCAACCGTATCATAGCAGAGCCATGGCGGCAATGCTTTGCGGTTCCCCCTGTTGACATCGAAGAATCGGACTCCAAAGACCCCCTCACTGAAGAGGAGTGGGATCTGGTTCAGGGGTATATGGATCAGCCCTTTCACGACTGGGGAAACCAGCGTGAGGGCAAAGGCCAGGACAAAGCCTGGTGGGAAGTGGACTCAATCGTCTCCGGTTCCTATGACGGGAATACCTTCGTGCAGAGGGTGCTGGATCACATGTCCAGCCAAGACGAGGGGCCTGGCGGTAACCCACCCACCTACGGCGATCTGTTCCGAGGCAAGACCAGAGATGGCCCTTTGGGCCACCTGGGAAGACCACCTGAGCCGAAAGCGAGCGGGGTCGCTACCCCTCAAGTAAGCTCCGTGGTTCAAGTGCCCGGAAAAGCCAAGGCGGAGTCCGATGACTGCCCCAAGATCCAGGCGTTGAGGGCCAGGCTGAAGCAGAAGTATGGCGACACCTTCTTCAGCGGTAAGCCTGTGTTTCCTCCACCGGTGCGTGGACCGTATGGCGAGGCCAAGATACGACTGAAGCAGGACCCCCGTGTGTATCGGCACCGGGAGTTTGCCCTGAGGGGCGAGAGGAAAGAGGCCATGGAGAAGATCCTCCGTGACTTCATCCAGAGAGGCTGGCTTGAGCCGTGCCACTCCGAGTGGGCCTCTCCCTGCTTCGTCGTCCCCAAGAAGGTTGCCGGTGAGTGGCGGCTCGTGGTCGACTACCGCGGCCTGAACGCCCAAACGCAGCACGACAGCTATACGCTGCCCCTCATTGAGGACATGCTGCAAAAGCAACACCGGCGGAGGATCTTCACGGTGATTGACCTGAAACATGGTTATCATCAGATGCCTCTCGCCGAAGAGTCCCGTGCCTGCACAGCCATGAGCACTCCACTTGGACCTCTCCAGTGGAAGGTGATGCCCATGGGCGTCACCAACGGCAATGCGGCTTTTCAGCGGATGCTGGAGAACCTGCTTGAGCCGGTGCGCGACTGTGCGGACCCCTTCGTGGACGACGTGATCATCGCGTCCGGGGACCCCAGCATGAGCTACGAGGAGCTCCTGGAGGCACACGAGAGGGACGTCACTCGAGTGCTGGACCTTCTGGTTCGGCACAAACTTACGGGCAGCAGTGACAAGGCCACCATTGCGGTAAGCGAGGTGGTCTTCGCTGGCCACGTAGTCGGGAACGGGCAGCGAAAGCCCATACCCGGCAAGGTGGCTGCGATCGAGCACTGGGAAAAGCCCAAAACGGTCTCTGAGCTACGGGCGTACTTGGGGTTCTGCAATTACTACTCGGGGTATATCAAAATGTATGCCGAGTATGCAGCCCCCATGACGACCATGCTCAAGGGCAACCGAGAGGAGACCAAGAAGGGGTCCAAGAAGGCTCTGGTCTGGACTGAAGAGTCCGACCGTGCCTTTGAGGGGATGAAGCAGGCGCTGCTATCCGCAGTGGGTCTGCACCTCGTGGATCCCGACCGAGGGTTCGTCCTGCGCACCGACGCTTCCGACTACGCCATTGGCGCTGTGTTGGAGCAAGTGCTTGACGATGGGAGGCACGTGCCCGTGGCCTTCTGGAGCCGGGTCCTGGCGGAAGGCCAGAGACGGACGTGGACGCCCCGTGAAAAGGAGGCGTATGCCATCGTCATGGCTCTCAGGAAATGGGCTGGGTACATAGCCCTCCATCCCGTCACCGTCTGCACCGACCATCAGAGTCTGCAGTCGTGGCACAAGGAGCACGTAGACACCCCCTCAGGTCCCGCCTCCCGACGGGCAAGATGGCATGAGACCTTGGCCAAGTTCGACCTTACGGTTGTTTATATTCCTGGAAAGGATAACACCGTGGCGGACTGTCTCAGTAGGTGGGCCTATCCCGCCAGCAAGGGCATGCAGGATATCTCTGCCCATGGCGATGAGGCTGAGACCGCTGAAGCCAAGAAGATCATTGAAATGGAGCGCCTGATGGAGGAGGAGGATGTTAAATGCTTCGTCGTCATGGCCGCAGATGCCCCCCTCGCTTCGAGGGTGAGCAGAACGGTCAGTGTACTCGCCCCTGTGGGCGCCGCGGGCGGAAGGCCCGGTCCGGCACCCCCTGTGGGAACTGAGTCCGACAAGCACCTCTTCCCAGAGTCTTGCCTCCAGGACGACTGGACCGACGACTACGCCAAGTCTGAGGCCTTTGCGGCCGAGTATAGGGCTGTGACCGACCCTGACGACGGGCAGAAGTGGCCAAAGGGGCTGACCGAGGAAGATGGCAAGCTCTACCGGAATGGTAAGCTGCTAGTCCCGGAGTCCCGGGTGCTTGAGCTGTGTGAAGCTTGGCACCACCACATGCTGCACCCAGGGGTCAAGAAGCAAGCTCTAGACATGCAGCGTCGGTTCGAGATCGACCACATCGTTCTCTACACCGCCATCAAGAAGGTCAGGAAGGGTTGCTCGGTCTGTCAGGCCTGCAATCCCGACAACCGGAACGTCAAGGGGGAACCCCAATGGACCCCGGTTCCTGATCAGCCCATGGAGAGCGTGGCCATGGACGTCTTCTCCATGCCCGAAGTGCACATAGGCAAGGAGACCTTTGACTGTGTGGTTCTCTGTGTGGACCGCCACAGCGGCTACGTAGTAGCCGTTCCGGCACGCAAAAAGGGGTTGCTTGCCAAGGAAGTGGCAGTCATGATGATTCGTCATTGGCTGACCGTCTTTGACATCCCCCGCACCATTTGCAGTGACCGAGGGCCCCAGTTTACTGGTGGCTGGTTCAAGGCTATGTGTTCCCTCATGGGAATACGACATGCCAAGAGCGTTGCCTATCTCAGCCGGTCTAACGGCCGTGCTGAAGTGGCTGGACGGCAGCTGTTCGAGAAGCTGCGCAAGATCCACATCACCAATCCACGGCGGAACTGGTTCGAGGAGATGTGGCCTGCTCTGAAGGCCCATCATGACACCCCCACTCCGGGCGGTTTGTCCCCTCACCAGATTCTGTTTGGCAGGGACCCCCTGGGTAGGGGACTTCCCTTGTCTGGTGATGGCATGGCTATGGATGCCAAGGAGTTCTTCGCGCGGCAAGAGCAAACGGCGCGGGACATCCGCCAGCAGCTTGAGAAGGAGCATGCTGAGCGTCAGAAGTCCGCCCCTAGCTCGACAGCGCAAAAGTTCAGGGTGGGAGACCCGGTGTGGGTGATCAGACCCCGCCCCATGGGCACCCACCGCACCAAGACCTGGTTCACACCCGGCGAGGTGGTCCGCAGGATTGGTGAGGACACCTACCGCATCAAGGTGGGTCACGGACAGTTCCGGGAGCGCCACGAGAGTCAACTCCGTGTGCGGGAACCCGACCTCCGTGGCCGACATGTGTCCCTGGACTACGCCAAACATGAGGCCGATTCGGACGACGACTATGCTGAGCAGGACGACTATACTGTCGAGAAGATCCTGGCTCAGCGTCCGAGGGCCTCGGCACCCGGAGGTCTGGAGTTCAAGGTTCGTTGGCGAGGCTATGGGCCGTCCCACGACACCTGGGAACCCGTCTCCTCGTTTGTGCCGCGGGTCAATACTCCCTTCATGGAGTACATCCGCAAGCACAAGACCAAGATCCACGTTTCAGACTTGGCAGCACTCACCCGGGCGATTGCAGCCAGGGGTGCCTGATCAGCGCCCTGGGCTCTCCCCTGATGTGCCTTGAGGCGCTTGTGAGGCCGACGAACCGTCCCTTACTTGCTTGCTCTCTTCCATCTTTCGGTGACAGTATGGCCATATACCCCCCCCTGCTGAATCCAGAGGGGGATGGCCCCTCTTTTCTTCTATTCGTCACTCCCCCCCCTGCTGAATCCTTGGGAAACCAGGTAGGGCGACTGACCTTCATATTTTTGAGCTCTTGGGGCCTTGAAGCCCATGCGACGTTGCGCAACGGATGCCGCTGTCATCGGCATTGCGATTTTTTTGGTGTGTGGTCTGGTTCCATGGCATTTGCGGAATCCAGACCAGTCGACGTGTGTCTCGAGACTATATATGCCTGAACTCAGGCGTTATCCTGTCCATCCTCCTGCATTTGCCTTATCCTGACCGTGGCGTGGTTTGGCACTCTGTTCTGAGTGTGTTTACACGCCTATTTACCCAAATTGTTGCTTGCTTTTCTGCCCTCCAGGATATGTGCATCTGTATGTTAAGTGTCATCAGCCCATCGCTGAGGGATGGACTGTTTTTCACCACGAATCGGGATACAGAGGCGCCTTGAGTCGCCGTGTACATATCCTTACAGCCTGGTCCAGCCTGGACCAGTACTTGATTACAGATTCTACTGTTTGAGTGCCCGTGATACCGTGTTGCCCTATTCGCTGTGATGTGTGGAGATCCTGATGGCGCCAGGCGGGAAGCCCAGTTGCCTGACTACACTCCCAGCGGTCCGCCACTGTCAGTCCCAGTGTGAGCCTACCGATTTGCAGACGCACTTGCATTCGGATGGCGGCCTCCGGTGCTCCTGACCTCGGTCAGTCTGCCTGGGAAACTGGTGGTTTGAGGAGTCGACGCCTCCGCCCACACTGCATGAGGACTCCCTCATGTATGGCCACGCTTCGTGGTAGTAGGGCGAGGGAAAAGACGGCCTTGATGCCCGATCCCTTCAGGAGGAGTTCCCTTGCGATTTGGGGTTCGTAAGGAGTTCGACTATGGCACTCTGGACTCGCGTCGTATGGATATGGACATGGTGCGCCCGAGGAAGGACCCGTGGGGACTCTCCCCAGTCGGCGGGCCTTGGGAAGCTTGGGGTAGCCTGATGGATCTTTGTGGTCGCTCTCGACTTGTGGGGCCACCTCGGCCGTCGTGTGACGCCTATGTTGGCCGTGTATGCCACTACCACTGTGGTGGTGACCGTAGCAGCCGGCACCCGGTGCGCCTGGTATGGGTTAACGGGTCCTTTGGATGCCGAACAATCGCCGCCAGGACCCGGGACTTGATACTTGATACTATACATGTGCTACGAGCTGTTACAGCAGCATACCTATCCCACTGTGGGATACCTATCTTACTGTGACATACTGAAGTGAGGATGTGACACCCCCCCCCCCTTCAGGTGTGGTCCTGGGTACCCGCTGCCATGCATGCGTGTTATCGAGCCCCCCCAGGGTTTGCTCTAAGGAGGGGGGTGAAGCGGTACCCAGAACCCCATGGCCAGGTTACGGCATACAACCGGTCTCCGGTCCACTAACCCCATGCACGGCGTGTTCCGTGCCGTGAAGCCCCGCATCGGCAACCGATGCACCGCCAGCGGAGATTTGTGTATCAGAATATCAGGAATCAACAGGGTTTTATTTTCATATTGTTTCCGTCAATTTTTATGCTTCCGTTCCGATACTCACTGTTTTGACTGCTGGCGGTTGGTTCGCGACTTTACCGTAACCGCCAGTTTAACTGTTTATAATGGAAATTTTAACGCTATCCGCGACGAAGGCTCCAAAGTCGCCAGGAACTGCATGGATGCTTCCGCAATTTTCATAATTAATACTCGCAACCTTAATCCGAATTTTTCAGGATGTCGAAATCGGATTTTCGACTTCGACATCCCCGCACTTGATTTGACCTCTTTCGAGTGGACCTACGTGCTTCCGTATGCACGAATCAACTTCCCTTTTATCCTGCCCTCCATTTGTCTCAAAGATATGGGCAAAACAAAGTTGATTCGTGAGGCCACTTGTGAAGGTCATATCTCGTGCCGCTTGCGAGTATTGACGATAAGGAAACGTGGGATGTATTCACAATACTCCCGACGTAATTTAGGAAGCTTCATATGCCTTGCGTTTCTACACATGCGCGCTAGTGTAATGGATCATGGTCAAGAGGGTAGAGTTTGCGTTATAACTCTATGACCATGATATTGCGTGCGTTAAGATAACTTTCGAGTGTAGCGCGCAAGTGTTGGTGTTGCATAGGAACTCTCTTTGAGTTCCTATGAGCGATTGACACAAAGTTATGCCCTTGGAGGGGCATGACATATCGTGGTGGGAGCTACATTTTTGGGCAATATTTGGTATGTGCCATGTGTTGTGTTGCGTGCCCATTTGGCGGGCCCATTGCTCCAAGACAAGCCCGCCAATGGACCTCATATTGTGCAAGCCCCTTCTCCGTACTCCCTACGGTCAATTGCAAGCCTAACCTTCGTGAAGGGAAGCTTGTGTGGTGATCCCGAAGCGATGCGTTGGGAGCAAGGTGTGTATTTTACATTTTTCCATATTTTCATGTGCCCACTTGGGAAGCAGCGCTCGTAACCTTTCAAGGCGCCCCAAGTGGAGCACACACGTGGGATCGAAGGTCATTGGTGTCAAGTCATTGTGTTTAGAAGGATTAAGTGATTGCACGATCCAAGCCAAAGATATTATAATATAATTATGCGCCTTTCAAGGCACTTTGGTTTGTCTTTGTGCCAATTTTGCCATTTTTGGCCCGTCATGATGTCAAGTGGCGACCGTGTATTTCAACGTTGCGCTCAATTGACATCATGACCCAAGTATGATATGAGGGTACATACTTCGGTGCCCAACATATCTTGGACCCGGCGAATAGCTCCTCTTAGGCTTGGCATACCGTGGCCGCCATGTTGGCGATTTGGGACTATCCCAAATCATGGGCTCACTTGGCGACCCTGCCATTCCCAATACCGGAGGAGTTGGGCGACGCCCCAAAGATATGTTGGACACATATGACTTGACATCAATCCTATGGCACACTCCGGTCCAAGTCGGGCACATGCCTCATTTGCCCTAACCATGAGCGTGCGCAATTTTGGCCATTTTGAGCATTTTTCCACTTTTGCTGCCCGCCGTGCCCCATGTTCTAACCTTCGTGCACGCCGGACGCATGGACCAATGGACCATATATGACATGGGTGTTATGGGTAATGGTCCCCATGGTCCACACACCACGTGGGCGAAGCGGAGCCGCCTTCGTCAAGGCGCTAGGCCAAATTGAGTATGGGCAATTTTGCCATTTTTGCATTTGTGGACCCAATTGGGATCGTCACCACGCCGAGTGGCATGGAGATCTTTGAGAGCCAAGGGCATGGGAGTCTCCGTTGGACTCCCGGTGGATCACGTATGGAATGGCGGATCCGATCTCCAAGCCGGCGTGGAGATATACTATTGGGAGCACACCGAATTTTGGCTCATTTCAAGCAGCCAAAATGACCCAACTTTGGGACCCCAATTTCCCCCTTCCGTGTGGTCAATTGGCGGCCCCATTTCTCTAAGCCCATAGGGAGCCCGGACCTAAATCCAAGTTGTACACTCAGATATAAGTCCTAGGTCCTGCCTCCTACCCTGTGAGCCATTGGCCTCACCTTGGCCGAGCGAGCCGCGCGTGGGAATGACGCCAATTTTGGTGATTTTGGCATCATGACCCCACTTGACTCATCCGTGTTGCCCTGATGCCGGGACCTCAGAGGGAACCAGGTTGGGTGAGGGCTCCAGGGAGTTCGTACTCGAAGGGCATAGGGTCAGTTGCCTCGTCCCTACCTCTGGCGGGTCCGGACGAGGGGTCAATTTTGGAGTTTTTCAAGCCAATTTCAGTTTGGGCTGAAACAGCCCATTTTCAGCTACCAACTCCTGGGTGATAATGGCGGGGCCATATCTCTGGCTCAGAGTGGAGTTGGGACCTGCCGTTAAGGGAGCATAGGGAGCCACTGTCGGTTGGCCTTGGAACCCATTGGTTCCCAGGAACTCGCCTGTGGCTGTGCGGGACACCTCTCCCATTGGCAGGGTTTCAGGGTCCGGACTGAGCAGGGCATGGGTTGTGTTTGAGCCCCCGCCCCCATCAGCCACTGAGAGGGTCGGACCTGGGATTGGGATATGAGTCGGGACTGAGTGTCTATTGTCCCTTGATGCCCTTACCCCAGTCCAGTCTTAACCCCATGTGTACATATCCTGATGTGTTGCTGTACATACTTTCGTTCCCTCTTTGCAGAGTGGCAAGGATTCTGAAACGCTTTGTCACATGACACAGGCGTATTGATGCCCTTGTGAGCGTAGTGCTTTGCCTGCCTGCTCACTCGTGCGTGTCACCGCAGCGTCCCGTGGCCGGCCCCCCACGGGAACGCGTCACTACATGGAAGTTCCTGGGTATGCTCCTGGGTGTACACCTGGGTATGCACCCCTGAGTGGGTTGAGGAGAGGACCAGAGTCTCTGGGAGGCAGGAGTAGAGGATCGGGAAGATCCTCCAACAGGTCCCTGACGCGGTCGGAGATCAACGAGGTGCTCCAAGGAGCCACTTCGAAAATCGTGAGCGACCTCACGCAAGAGATCAGGGAGAAACTGCAGCCCCTGATGATCCCGTCCCATGCGTCACCTACGACAGTGGGGATGTCACCCCACCGAGTACAGGCTAACCACCTGGCGGCAGGGTTGACGAATACCCTGGGGAGCCTGAGGAGCCGACCGATGCCGACTCCTGCAGCAGTACCAAGAAGCCCATTCGTCCCGAGGACAGCCCAGCCGCCCTACAGTCACGTGACGAACTCGACGAGGGCCGAGCTGGACCAGCTGGGGCTGACAGCCCTAAGGGCTATGGTGGACGTGGAGCCTTATGGCTCCAGTGATCTAGGCGGAGACCCCTCCGATGATGGGCCGCCTTCGATGACTTCTTCTTCGCCATCGGATGACGAAGACCCTGAGGACCCCGAGGACTCCAAGGGTAAGAAGAAGAAGAAGAAGAAGAAGAAGACCCGACGCCCTGAAGGACGCCGAGCTCAGGAGGCGAAGGCTATTGCCACCTCCAAGATAGTGGTGAACCTGCCTGAATTCACAGGCAAGGACCTCAGCGAGTTCGCTGAGAACTTTGGCCGGTTCCTACGACTGACCGGCCAAACCCACGCGAGTGGGCGAGTGAAGTGCGACCTGCTCCTGCAGTGCTGCAAGACGAAGTACCTGGAGAAGCAGGTCAGGCAGATCGTCACCAACTCCGCCACCTTTGCCGACGTGTTGGTTGCCCTGGAGAGGCAGTACCCAACCTACGAGACCGACCTCTCCATCAGGGCCGAGATCCAGAACCTGCCCGTCCTGCCCAACAACCCCAAACCCGGCAGGGTCTCCGAGCTGTTGGCGGACCTGGACCACTGGGCTGGACGACTGACGCCCGGTTCCTACAGCAGCGACGACCTGCTGTTTTGGTTGTGCTCCAAGCTCCCCCGTGAGCTATGGGACGAGTGCCGTCTGACGGCTGAGCGCAAGGCTAGATCCCTCCGCTACGAGGATCTATGCGTGCTGCTCCTGGAGATGGCGCTGGAGAAGGAGAGCGACCAACACCTGAACCACTACCGTCCTGGTGGTGGAGGTTCTGGAGGCAAAGGGTACCAAGGGTCCCGACCTGGGCAGGGGACTACCCCCAAACACGCCCACGCCCGCCTAATGGAGAACGTGAAGGAGCTATTCTGGTGTGATGCCAGAGATGAACAGGGCCACCTGCAGCATGCCTCCGACTGCGAGCAGCGAGACTGCTTTGTTGTCCAGGGGAAGCAGCAGGAAAAGATCACCGGCGCCAAGGTGAAGATGCCGGATCATTACCGCTGCACCATCACGTGTGCATTCTGCGGTAAGCGGAAGCACTATGAGGACGAGTGCTACCATAAGCAACGCCTATCGGCGAAGCTTAAGGGGGAAGATCCTGGCAAAAGCTCAGGCAAAGGTGGAGGCAAGGCCAAAGGCAACGACTCCGGCAAGGGCAAGTCGAAAGGACGTGGTCAAGGTGGTCAAGACAAGGGTCAAGGCGGACGAGGAGGAGGCGCTAATCGCCAGAACGACAACAAGAACAAGGACAAGAACGGAGGTAACCCCAACCCTAATCCAGGGGGGAACTCCGAGCCCTCTGGAGGGCAGTCTGGACCTACCACACGCTCACAGACGCAGGCCCAGCAAGAACAGGGAGCCAAGCGTGAGCATGAAGGTGGTGACGACGGCAACGCCAAGAAGAGAAGCCGTTTCATGAGGATGGCCCGCAAATTGCGGAACAAGGGGTTCGAGGTGACCTGTCCCGCGGAGTTCTGACGGGGACGCTCTGGTGGCACCCAAGACCTGGTGTTTTGGGTACGTATCCGACTAGGGGGACGTGAATACCTGGGGGTACTGGATACTGGAGCCACAATATCGATAGTGGCCAAAAAAATTTTACCTTGTGGGAGCCTGAAGAACACCATGACCACCGCCGCTATACGGATGGGGGATGGACATGTGGTGCACAGCTGCGGGGACTGCGAAGTGGAGGTACCTATGGGCTCCAGGACTATCGCCCATCGGTTCTATGTGATGGACACTGATGCCTTCGACTTTGTACTGGGTACTGACTTCTTCGTGCAGCACTCCCAGATACAATCCCTGACGCTGCAAGCGCCCTACCTCCTGTACGTGGACCACGGCAGTGGCAGAGAGTCTGTGCCACTGGAGCAGTCGGAACATACCTCGAGTTACCTGAGACTATCGAAGGAGGAGCCCTCGAACTTGATGGCGGCCTCCAAAACTGAGGACTATCAACTATTGGGGGAAGTCCTAGACCAAGGTCTGAAGGAGTTGGGTTACTCTCGAGAAGACCTAAGTGTGGAACTGTTCGCCAGCGACAAGCAGCATGTACTGGACCTATACTGCAGCAAGGGGAAGAACTGCAGCTACAAATTTTACTGGCCCTCTTTCGGGATGGCCTACGGGAACCCCAGATTCAGTGAACTGGGGAAGGTGCTGACCAAGGTGGCCTTGGAACGTTCCCGTATGGTCCTGTGTTCCCCCGATTGGGGAGCCCATGGGGGCAACGAGTACTGGCGAACCCTCCTCGACAAGCTGACTATCAGCTCTGTGCGGTTACCTGATGAGGCCATCTACGTGCCTCTGGGACGCAAGACGCCCATTGGGAAGCCCGGATGGGGGAGTATGCTCAGCGTGGTGGACGGAAGTCTTACCACCATCCCCTGGGAAGACCTGGACCCTACTCTGGTCCAGGCTATACAACGAGAAAGCGATGGACTCGCCTTGGGTGACTTGAAGGATCGTCTACGACCTCAAGATGCTGTTGAAACTACACCCGGAGGAGATGAGTACGTCGTGACTGACACCAACGCCCCCAACTCTCCCTGTCATGTACCTGTTCCTGATGGAGTCTCTGAGTGTGGACTATCTGAGCTACCTAGCTCTATCCACTCAGACGACGAAACTGAGCACGACGCCTTCTTCGTGCAGACTGCGGTGGAAGAAGTGGAGAACGCCGAGTACGTCGCCCCACTAAAACCCCTACTCTCCATGAGGGTGGAAGACCCCGTGGATGAAGAGCTGGACCCTCGATCCAGGCTCAGGGAGTATGTGGATTCCAAGAGGAAGTTGGTGGCGAAAAAGCTATGCTACGCGAAGCCTACCCGCAGCTCGTGGCCACTGAAGCAAGGACGTATGGGAGACCTATCCCAACTGAAGGAGGACCTCGAACAGAAGATCACCACCTGGCAAAGGGAGGTAGATCTCAAGCTCATGAAGAGCGTATGGGGTGCCCATGTGAGGACCCCAGATGAGGACGACCTCTCGGAGGAATGTGTATGTGAACCCCCTAAAGCGTGCCTATGTTGCCATCGTCCACCGGAGATGGTTGAGCAAGACCTTCTGTATGCCTACCAAGGGCTGAAGGATGCTACCGCGGGCGAAGAGTCGGTGGAAGACCACCTCCCGACTTCTATTCAAGGGGCAAGCAACTTACACTCCGACGAGGATATGGAGGACAAGATCAAGGTACTGGACCCGCGGGTACAAAAGCTGATAAGGACCCATCTGGAGGTGTTCGGAGAACTACCCCCTCCAGCCTCATGCGACAAGCTGGTACAGATGGACCTCAAGCTGAAACCCGAGTTCGTGGGTCACAAGATCCGGAGGAGACCCTATCCAGCTCCTAAAGAGCAGGCCGACGAGATTGAGCGACAGATACAAGAATGTATCGACGCTGGCCTAGTCCTGGAGTACAAGGATGGGGACTACCCCCTACACTGCAGCCCCTGTTTCCTGGTGGCTAAACCTGGGTCTACAGCCAAACGGCTGGTAGTGGACTATGGAGAGCTGAACAAGAAGACGCTGAACCACTCAGGGTCCATTCCCAATATGGAGTCTACCCTGGAGAAGATAGCCTCCTGTCGCTACAAGACCAAGATGGACAAGCGAAGTGGATTCTGGCAAGTGGACCTGACGCCCAACGCGCAGGAACTACTGGCCTTCATCACCCCTCAGGGGAGGGTATTCAAGTGGAAAGTCATGCCATTCGGCGTGGCTAACGCCCCCGCTCTGTTCCAAGAGCTGATGAACAAGATCTTGTCCATCCTACGAAGGAGACCTAAGGTGCAGGAGCTCATATCCCGTGGGGCCCAGATGGAGGCTCACATCGACGATGTATGCCTCGGGACCAATACCCAGGAGGATCACCTAATCCTCTTGGGTGAGTTCTTTGCGGTCTGCCAGGAGAACCACACACGACTCAAGCTGGAGAAGTGTGAGTTCATGCAGGAGACCATGCAGTACCTGGGGTTTGACGTTGGCTATGGGTGGTGGACCCCAGCGGCCTCTAAGGCCAAACCCCTGATGGATGCCAAGGTACGACACGAAGACCCCAAGAAAGGACTTCATGATGTACGCAGTTTCATTGGGGCGTGCAACTTCTATCGCCGCCACATCAAAAACTTCACCTACACCAGCGCGGTACTGACTGACTTGATCAAGAAGAGTACTACTTGGCGCTGGGGCCCACAAGAGCAACAAGCGTTTGACGAGCTCAAAGACAAGGTAGCCAACGCTAAGTGCTTGGGCGTGCCTAGGGCACAAGGGGAGATTATCCTGGTGACCGACGCCAGCAATGTGGGCGGTGGTGGAACGTTGTTCCAGTGGCAAGCACTAGAGAAGGAGGAGTTCGACTCGGCCATTTCCCAATGGGGGACGGAAGGTCTCAACCGAGATGGAACCCTCAAGCACAGCTACCCTGACGACAAGTGGGTCCTAGTACCTCTGGGCCACTGGAACTGGAAGTGGAACCAGGCCAGGGGGAACTACTCCACCTATGAGCAGGAACTGCTCGCGGGTATGCTGGTGCTATCCTCACAAGCACGACTGTTGGGGAGTAACCCTGTGGTCTGGCTATGCGACCAAGAACCGGTCCGCAGTTTCCAGAAGGGCCCCCCACCTGAGAAGGCCAAGCTACGTCGCTGGTGGACCTACCTCAGTCAACTACGGCTGACGGTATACCATATCCAGGGAGTGAAGAACGAGTGTGCCGACTACATCAGCCGCAACAACTTCGACGCCCTGATTGGTGCCCGGTCTGAAGCGCTGGCTAAGGAAGCGTTCAGCCGTATGGACGTACACCTGGACCTGAACATGACCATGATACGCCCCCTGGATGGACTCCAACAATCGGAGTACCTACAAGAGTTTGGGGATATCTACCGGCGCCTGGAGAAACGCCTTGAACCCCTCCTGGTCAACCAAGACCAGTGGAAGCGGGACAAGAGCTACCTCTGGCACGAGGACCGCATCGTGGTGCCTAGTGACCGAGTCCCAGCGCTGCTGAAGTGGACCCATGAGTCCAGTGGTCATGTGGGTGCTGACCGTACCCTGAGGCTGTTCAAGCAGTGGTTCCACACTACGTGGACTGACGACCAGCTGCGGAAGACGCTCCTGCCTATCGTGGACAAGTGCCCGTGCAGGTCCTGTAAACCAGGGGATATCAGGGACAGAGGTCTCTACTCGACCCTGCCCATCCCTCACTGTGCTAACAGTGTTCTATACGTGGACTACACGGAGATGCCGAAGTTCGGGGGGTATGACTTCGCCCTCGTGGTAACCTGTGGGTTGACCAGGTTTACCAGGGTGTTCCCATGTACCAAGCACATTACCGGAGAGGAGACTATCAAGATACTCCTGGAGGAGTGGTTTTGTGTCTATGGGGCGCCCAAGGAGATCAACTCCGATGAGGACGTACGAGTACGCTCAGATACTGGCTGGTACAAGAGGGTCCTGAGGTCCCTCAATGTCCAGGTGTCTACGGGGATTCCCTACTCTCACACGAGCAACCCCCTATGTGAGCGACAGATTCGTGTCCTGAAGGAGAACGTCAGGATATGGTGCAAAACTGAACGCACCAGAGACTGGGTGAGACTACTCCCCGTCATATCCTTGATGATGAACTCCCAAGAGAGTTCAGCTACTGGCTACTCGCCACATGAGCTATTCATGGGGCGCCCGGCATGGTTCCTACATGCCCCCTATCCAGAGGACACCCATTCTTCTGTGGGTGAATGGGTCCAAGAGCAACAAGCGAAGGTGGACAAGGCCAAGGCTATGCTCCAGAGAGTGAGGGAGCGTCAGTGGAACAAGAAGAACAAACATCGTGTACCGGCCACCTACCAAGAAGGGGACTGGGTGCTGGTGCACCACAGTCGACTACCCGCCTGGCCACGCTCTACCAGCGATGACCCATACTTCGGGCCGTACAAGATCCTATCTGTGGATGGGCACCGTATCACCGTGCGGTGTTCTCCCCGTCTAGGGGGGACCCTGGTGTGCGCCGCTCAACACCTGAAGCGCTACCATGATCCTGAAGACCTCTGTGGGGAGGAGTGGGAGCTGAACGACGAGGAAATCGCCGCTCTGGACCTACAAGGGGCTGCCAGCCCTATGGAAGTTGAAGGTGAACTCCCCGACATGAACGCCGAGGAGATGGCTAAGGAGGGCTTCTACCTGGTGAAGTCTGTCCTACGCCACCGCTATCGCCAGGGTTGGCGCTTCCTCACCCTCTGGGAAGGGTTTGGAGTCGAAGAGGCCACCTGGGAGCCCTTCCCTGCATTTGTTCTACCTGAGGGACGCCTAAACTCAGTTCTGGTTGACTACTTGTCCCAGAACAACCTTGGTGAGTTGTTGAGGCTCGCCGAGACGCTTGCCTCCAAGAATAAAGCTAGGGACTGAACCTTACCCTTACCTGCCAAAGCGTATGTGTGAGTGTGCTAGTCCTAAGGTCCTGAGAGCAAGCCGCAGAAGTGGTGTCCTAATTATACCCAAGTCTGCGCCCTTGCTGAACCTGGAGGGTTGGCTTATTGATGCCACGGGGTACGCCCCGGGTCTCCCCTCCCCTATGCGCCCAATTTCTGTGCTGGCGCAAAACCTTGGGGGAATACCCAGAGTGTTAATCCAGGTATTGTTTTCCCTACCTACCTGTCTACTACAGGGAGGGGTGGCCAAAAGCTATGAAGGCATGCAAAACGCCTGTTTGCTATGTGGCCAAAAACACTAACCTAACCCACTGTCACAGCCCACCAACCCAGCTAAAATTGCAGGAAAAGGGTGGGACAGTGACACGCCCCCTACAGGTCCTACACACCCTACAGTGGCACCATCCTGGTGGGCGAGCGCTGGGCAACTGGCTCTAGCCCCCACGCAGGACTACCACTCCTACACGCACACTCTACTTGGCGTTGCGAAGAGGAAGTTCTCGAGGGTCCTAGCGACCCACCTGTGAAATGACAAGAGAACACAGCGCTACTAAGCAACTGTGGCCGCACAGGGGACGCCACAACGCGTTTCCCCTGCAAGGGCTTGGAGGGAAGGAGTGCTCTCGTGTGCAAGGCGCAGATGTCGATGAAGTCGGACTCCCTGCTCTGCCACAGGCGGAGCGGAGTTACTTGTTTGTGTGATCTGCGCCCCTGTTTAGCAGGGCATAAAAAAAATGCTGCTGCACCACTCACCCTACCTGCCCACCTGTAAAACAAAGGCAAATGAAAGGGCGTTTGCGGCGGAGGAACCAAGGCACACTCCAGGTATTATACCCTTCTCAGTGTGCCCTATAATACGCTGTCCGCAAACACGCTGCATGGAGCAGCTACCCTTATCAAGCAAGCAAGCGTTAAGGGACTCCTCAGGTTCTCTTAAAGAACGTACCGAGGAGCCCCTGGGTAGCCTAAACAAGGTTTACCGTGCGCACTTCGCGTGGCCTACCCTTTAATGCGTGTGTGCATGCACGACTATGCACAATCACGTTGGGCAAACCTGCCCATCTCCACAACAATCTTGACTCCACCAGGGGGTGGCCCCGCCTGGGCGTACCTACCTTACCTACCGCTGGGAAGTGAAGCAAGGAGAGAAAGCAAAAGGGGCGCACGCGAAGAACGTTGCTATGCACTTGTGTGTATGACTAATCACCCTGATCTGACCGCTAGTCATCTGCAATCTTTCTAATCAATCCCTCTACCGCGTCCTATCGTGGTTATCGTTGTTAACGCTGCTACACGACTCGTTCACGGAGACACGAGACGAGCAATGTGTATGCGGCATGCAAGACGAGCATACCTGTAGTTTATACCTGATTCATTGAAGTCTTTTCAATTGATTTTCGAATTCTTGAATTTTTTGAAGCTTCTATTAGTGTGGGTGGAATCTGTATGTTTGTTTATTAATGTGTGTCTCGTCATTTTCAAGACTACGTGATACATACGTTTATAATTCCATTATTTTTCCATTTTCCGGCGCTTCGCTAGGAGCCGCTCTTGCGCGCCGCCATTTTGTACGTATGAATTTCTGGATTTAAAAAATCCAGAGATGACTATAATTTCTATAAAAATGTGCTGAAGATGCACAATTGGATTCTGCTCAGGTGTGTCGTTTCAGAAAAATTCTGCGCCGTCATTTGACGGATTTTGGTGTCGTCGCTTCGTTTTTGCGTGGATTCGTCCATAATTCTCCCATTCCTGCCTCTGCAGATACCCACGCGCAGCCTCGCTGAGTAGGCCGTGTTCGGGCCGAAACGCAGGTGCCTGGAGAGACTGAGCAGAACCAAGACCCCACCAAGGGGCAAATTAATTTCTTTTCGACTCCCTACGCCCTAAGACAGGTCACAGGTCGCCAGCAGGTTTACGAGAACCCATGCGAGTGTGTATAATGTGTCTTGCGTTTGGGTTGTGTCGACGCTGCGTCTTGGAGGAAGGGATGCATATGCACATGTTTGGCATGCTCCCAATCTAACCCAACCAAGCCAGAGGAGCCCCGGCAGCGCCAAGAGCGCTGAGTCTTCTGTAGGAAACTGTACAATCAGAGCAGCAAAAGGACGCCAGCCATGGTGAGCGCCCATTTTTCAGTGTGAGGGAGACTGTAGGTATTTTAAAGTAGATGTGGAAACCAAGGAAAGGCCAAGAAAAATTCCCTTTTTCCTAAAATGCGACAGTGGTGGCCACCACAGCACAAGGGGGGAGTAAGAAAAAGTGCTTTTCCATTGCTTTAGGACATACTCTAGTTGTATTAGAGATGCGCTGAGCAACCATGCATTTTTATCTTAGTATTGGTCCAGCCAAAAGTGGTGAGAACACATTGTGACCTATGGAACCAAACACCCAATCAGGATATGGAGTGGACCCCTTAATCCCCTTTCAATCAGAAGTAAAACATCTTTTCCTGAGTTGACTGAGCACTGACATACCTAAGGTAGAGCCTATGAATTTATCTATGTTTTTCCATGAATACTTATCTGCCCTAGTGGTATGCACCATAGGGGGTTAGGCACCTCTTTTTGAGAGGTCCTGGGTTCAATTCCTGGTCAGCCTAACTAAGTAGGAAGATCCCATCTAAGTAGGAAGATCCCATGTGACATGGCAGTGACCTCATCGCCACATACCATGCCACCTCAGCACATATGGGACCCAAAACAAAGAGTGCACATCTCCTAAGATGGCACTATGGAGAGAGAGTGATCCTGAGGCAGTTTTCTAACTCTTTTCCCAAAACATTTCAGCTATCTCTGTGAATATGCATTCATTTGTATCCTGAGTTGCAGTTTCTGTGAATATCTAATCATCTTTCACTGTTTACACTGCAGCCCTTCATGCTTTGATCCTGAATTACCTTCTCCTTGCATACTATTGGCTTGGGCTATCCTGGATTGAGTTGGCTTTACTGTATTTCAACAAACAAAAGCTTTTCATCATCCAAAACCAGCAGCAGGACACCCTACAGCAACAACAAGCAGCAGGAGAAGCAAAAACACAGTGCCGAAAACACTATAAACTTTTCTCCTAGGCGTCCATGATCTTTGATCATTGTGACCCACTCCCCCTTTAACACAAGTTTCTCACGAGCTTGTGCTCGTTTGGAGGGAACCGTGTGCCCCGTGTGTTCTAGGTTGGCTTTTGTAACCTTCCAAGAGCTATCCTCATCAGGACGGCTGCAAATAACACGACAAGAACACTTAATTTTAATTTCCTTAGTGTCTTTCTTCTTCTTCTTGTCCGTGTCGTCTTCTGCATCCGGAACTTCTACCTCCGGAAGTGGCAGTTTTTGTTGCTCTTGTGGCACATTGACATTTTTCCAACGTTTCGATAAGCGGCTCCGTACCTTTTGGACGTCGCCACCTCCACTGGCCCCACGTTGGTCTGGATGCCACTTCCGACCATAGAGACATTGCAAATACAGGTATAATTCTTTGTTGCAGGTGCCGGTGACCAAGTCATAGTCCACTCTTTTGTTGACCTAATATGAATAAAATGGTTCATGCGTTCTGAAAGGGCCAAAAGTGCATTACAAAACGGATCAAAACAAAAGAATACCTCCGCGATCATGTCTTTTTTGGAAAGATTCTTTCCAAAAGTGTCACCCACCTTAACAGGAGGGAGAGGGTCTTCTTCTTTGGCATCCTCTTCTTCCCCCTCACTATCCCCAAGGTCACCAACGTCATCACTAAAGGAGACGTTGGAGGCCTCCTCCTCCTCCTCAACTTCATCGGACTCTGCATCCGACAATCCCATGACATCTTCTTCTACTTGTGCTTCTACTTGCATCTCTTCAATGTCATCAAGTTCTTCTTCTTTGATTCTTGGGGATTTAGGTGAGTGGCATTTTGGGGATGATACATCACTCAGCAAATCAACATCAATAATTTTGGGCCTTTTGCCCCTCATGGTGCTATGGGCTTGCATTTTGCAACAACAGGCTAAGGAGACAAATTTTGCAAATGTAAAATCTGAAATTTAAAGGCTAAGGAGACAAATTTTGACAAATGTAAAATCTGAAATTTAAAGGCTAAGGAGACAAATTTTGACAAATTTAACATCTGAAATTTAACAGATGCACCAGAGAATAATAACAGTAATAATAATACAAATGTAGAAAAATGTAAAATATAATGTACTGTCCTATAATGGGCTGAAATTGACCAAAATCTGGCTGCGGCGCCAAATTTCTCCGGATAAGGGTTATCCGGAGAAAAACGCATTTCTCCGGATAACACTTGCGTGGTTTAGGATGGACAAAAGGAAGAGGAAGTTGGATTAGTGACTTGCATGCAGCATTTGATAGAACCCTGGGAGTTGTTTTTTATCATCAAACTAGGAAATTTGTTTCGAACATGGATGGATATTGTGCTTTTATTCAACATTCGAAGAGTGTACCGGAAGCCGAGCCTTGGCGGTAGCATAAGTCGTACAGTGAGATAGTATTTGACCGGTGGGCAAACGTGTCGCGTAACGAACATTATCGCCAACCGCTCTTCGCTAGCGCTTGTCGTACCTCCCATCATGTTGTCACTTCGGTAGCATGAGAACCCGATGTTGACCCTATGCAATTGCTTCATGTGTCTCGGGATTGCTTGACCTCAAGTGATGGGTAATGGTGGGTTGGTTGGTATATTTGGGAACTAAACTTGTGATTAAAAAACGTTGGGTGAGGGCACCTCGACTAGAGTTGGATCCTCCGTCGTCTTCTAGGCCAAGCCCACCACGAGTAGCAATACGAGGGCTTCAGCGAGAACCGCGAAAATGAGTGGAAAGTAGCGGCAAGCCGTGAGGCTAGCCTCCTTAAAAGCAAAAACACGATAGAGCGAACATTTGACGTGAGGTTCGCGTGTCTGGTGGCCATCGAAAGACACACGCACACATTCGCAACACACCGCAAAATGTTTTCCTCACCTTATTACCACATGTAGAAATGTGTACACTTGGGTCATGGTCATAGGCCCATTTGTTTTCTGGAAGAAAAACGAGGGCGATAATTCCGATCTCCTTCCACAATCAAAAAACTTGGAGACACATAAGGCCCGGTGGAACAAGTAGCTGATGACCCTTGAGCAACAAGAGGCAAAACACATCCAAATTGTGCTGATGTTTCAGCAACAAGTTGACAATTCTTGTTCCCAATAGAAATGAGCGTTTCAAGAACGTTCAACTCCGCACCGTAGTTAGCTCTTTCCGGAGCGTGACTGTATGGTGGTTTTTAATGATTTCGTAGTATGCACCGTGCTACGTTGTGTCGTATACGGAAATTTTAACGAGAAATTACAAGAATGGATGGTGCATCTAAGTTGAGGTTTGTTTTGTTTGTCGTGCCTAGTAGCTTTCAAGATCGTTATGATAGTAAATGGGTGCCAAGATGCTCGTGCCAACTACCGTCGAAATCTTCCTTCACATTTTGGGTTCGGGGACTTTTGTCAATTTGACAACGACACACCATTTGGTGTTTTCATAGGTGTGGATGACTTTTGCTATGGATCAAAGAAAGCTTCGACCGTTGGCGGTGTGTATCATTTGTTTTGCGTCCAAGGCGCATTTTGACACATCACAACGTTGTGATCCACGCAAAAGGCGAAACAAACAAAACATTTAACAATTGGTTTGGAAACCACGTTCGCTTTTCAAAACAAAGAAGGTGATCACGGCGACGCGGAGCACACCCACCATTCTTGTCGTTGTCAAAAGCACGAACAAACATGTTTTGGTCGTGGGCGATGACCTCATGAAGTTTCAATTCGATGTTACTACTTTTGGTTGGAATTTCACGAAAGGAAGCACGGCAAGTGGTGTTGTGCGAGACAAATGGGTCAAGGTCCATTATCACACTGCTACCAAGGACTTTCTTCTTCAATGAATCCATATTTTTCCAACTCTACTCAACCAAGCCTACAACCCAAGTATGTTTCGCCGATTCTTCTTTGGTTTTTCGTGCTTTTGCAAACATATTCCGCGAGGCCGTGCACTTTGCTTTGCTGAAGTTTTGTCGGTGTGATGCGTTTCGGTACACCGCATAGAACTTTGCAACAGAGGCGCTTGTCGCCCTTTTGTTAAGTTTGGACTTGACGAACCATTCCGCATTGCCGCGTCTCCGAAAGTAGCACCAAGCGCAATGCATCAAGGCAACAAGGAGCTCTCACGTGTGCGTATGAAGCGTGACAATTTCAGGCGAGGATTCGTGGATTCTTTCGGCGACACTCGACATTCATGTGCACCTATTCACAGGGTTTGGCTATTGAGAATTTTTGTCTTGCTTTGTGCTTTTGTTGTATCATTCGTGGTTGTGTGCTACAAGCAAGGCTCAACCAATTTTTTGGCAATCGGGAGAGGCATACGTGGTGGCTACGTCACTATTTATGAAACGGAAAAGTGCCTTCGAAGTTTAACAAGTTTGGTTCCAACACTAGGTCTTTTCTTACAACTCGTTAGAAATCAAAACGCGGGGACCTCAACGCTCCCTTAACCAACGTGCACGCATTGTGATGACAACACGGTGAGACCTTGATGAACCACAACGATGATCGAGTGCGCACACATACTCCATCATTCGTCATGTCGTTGAACACATACGAAGGCATCAAAAGCGCACCCATGACCTATCGGTCAAGTGCGCATTTTCAAGATCTTTGCCTCGCATTTTTAATTTCTTTGCCTCGTTGAATTTTTTTCTATCACCTAGCCTTTCTTTGTCGTTAGATTGCTCGTGAATTCGGCATAGCATAAAAATTTTTGGGGCTATGTGGCAGCGAACTTGTGCTAGGCGAAGTCCAAACTCACTTGTTGTGTAAAAGACAACCACAAAACTTGGGTTTATGTACACCGGTGCAACCTTGCTTGCCAACATGAAAATTGTGTTGGGTTGTAGCATTTTTATTCCTTCGACAAAATCAAAAAACGTGGTTTGAGGTGGTTTCGAGGTACCGGTTTCTTCTGACTTTGCATGCGCTTTGCCTGTTTCGTATAAGGAGCCCGCCACTAGCGGGCGTGAGAGTTCAAATTGTGCAATAGTTCTATGTTACAGTTTACAAGGTGCAAACGAAAATCGTGCATCCATGGTCGGTTTCCCTCTTCACCCCGAAGTCCATTTTTGCAATCTATCCACCATTTGTGGTGCGATGCGTGTGTTACCTTGCAGTGTGATGCCGTCGCCGACCCCGTATTTGCAACCGGGGGCTCCTTATGCGCAAATGATGACACCGGGGATTCCTTATGCACAAACGACAACTCCGTATCCTGCGTATGGTCCCACGAGCCAATACCATCCATCCGCGTCAATGCCTTACTACTCACAATCATATCAAGGGTCTTGGCAAGTTAATCCCCCAACTTCAAGCTATTTGCAGTCCCAATATGGATCCGCGGCAAGCGGCCCGGAGGACGTCCGAACAAAATGCGCAGAGGCGGCAGAGAAACGAAGGGACAAAGCCCCCACCGGAATCTCTACGAAAACACACAAGGAGATGATCAATCGCCGCTAACTCAACACGTTTCTTGGCTATGGGGTTGACAAACACGTTTCTTGAGATGGCCTTTTCCTCATGTGTTGCGGAGTGCCCCCTTTTTCTCCTTCCATTTTGCATCTTCTTTGCCGACACCTTCATCTTCGCCAAAACCGCGGCAAGCTCATGCCTTGTGCGATGTAAGCCTATTTTATATATATTGCCTATTGCTCTTCATCGCAATGTCGCGACCCCCCAAAACTAGATTTTTTTGCGTCACGAGCATCACTAACACGCATTACACAAATACCCCAAAAACACACGTACCGTCGACCCTAGCGAAGTGTGGTGTTTCCTCAATCTTTGACCAATCCCTAACCTCCATTGTACAAACATGGTACCAATCCGGCACGTTGAGCTCTTAAGCGCATTCTCACTTGCTCTAGCTTGTTCTATTGTCCCGAGCTTCAAATGCGTTTGTGAGCGGCTGTGTGGTGTTGGCCCTGCTCACAGAGGTGTACTTTGCACCTTCTATTTTGGAGTAGCGCTTCCATAGCGTGGAAGCGCCTCGTTGCCCGCTTTGCTACCGTAGCCCAAGCCAAACTCCGGCATTTTGCCGCCCATCATGCGGTTGTTCAAGTTCGGAGGGTTTGCAAAAAAAATTGATCTGCGGAGAAATTCACACCGCAAGCGCTCCTTAACCTACGAGCTAACCCGTTCATTGCCCTAGCGGTCACAACGCAGGGATGCGACGTGCTGCGATCAAGGTTGGTCGACATTGTGTGGATTGCAGAATAGTATATTCTACTCAATCCTAGAATAGTATATTCTACTCAATCCTGGCCAATGTTGTGCATGTTGTGACCTTGAAAGGAGCAACTGCATGCTCAGTCAGTAGCTTTCGCGAGATGCCCACCATTTGTATTTCAAGCTCCTCAACCATTTGATTCGCCAAGCCTTGTTCCAATCCGATGCTCAACAATGTTGGCCTTTGGGTGACTTCTCGAGTTTCGTGTGTAAAAATACGGACAGGCCACATCAGCCTGCCGAAAGGTATGGTGTTGACCAACCCACTGGAGACTCGTGTCTGCACGGCGGCAAGCGTTGTCCGTTGCGACAGGGTAGTGCCATCAGGCACCCCGGGTTGCGTCATTTCTTCGCCTGCTTTTGCAGCATCGCTGGCCAGCCTTCTTCAGTTGCATTCTGCATTTTGCATTCAGTCACGTTGCTGTGGATTCTCAAATGTTGCACCCAGGTTCACCCGTGGAGCGTTTTACCCATTGTACTTCTCCACAAAGGTCTATGTGCCGTAAAGGTTAGTGCTGGACTGCGTAACGGATCATTTCTTCTGCCCCGTGGTTTCGCGCTCAGCTGAAGGTTAAAAAGGGTGCAGATGTGCAACGAAAGATATTCCAGTCATCCAACAACATCGCCTCTGAGACGGAAGACGATTATGACCCATTCCAATTGGGTTCCTATTCGCCCCTCGTTCAAAGGCGAAGGTGCTTACTTTTGGGGATGCCGGGCTGCAATCCAAACTTGCATTGTTATCCCTGTTATGTGTCGCCTCCAACACCTTGAGCATCACTTGTCCTGCACTCAAATCTTCTTGCCGTGTTGTGTGCTGTGTTATGTGCTGAAGCTTCGAAAGTTGTGATGAAGGATTGTGTTTGTTCCAATCATCCAGTACAATGGATGTTGAAAGACCCTCCTCGGGCAGGATACAAGCAGTTGCCAGAAGCAGCAGCAGCACAAGTACGCAAGGTTTGATTGGTATCTGCATAGCCAGCATTAAATACTCTGCAACCATGTGAATTAGTGATACTTGTTGGAAAGTGGTCAATCAAGGCGGAGGAGGCACTGCTGGAACGGGACGCTGATGGCAAGAAGCAAGGATTTGAAGCAGAGAACAGCAACAATTTGCATCAAGGCAAACTGTGGGACAGTGCGGGGAATGAGGAGGTATAACATGGATTTGGATCTTGTCGGGAAGTAGTGGGATTCTTGTGCACGCACCAAAATTATCAGAAACTTGGGAATTTGTGGTCGCAGGCTTGCCTGCAGCAAGTCCTGAAATTTTGGGACCAATCGAAACCGAGCCATCAAATATCCACGGCTAATGGCTGACAACCACAGATTGCAGACAGTGCTTGCCAAGGGGTGTGGTGAGCAGCCCTGTGGAGGAGGCTGCACAGCCGTGCGTGGAATCATGATGAACGTTTGCAGCTTTTCTCTTGCAATCATGCTTCGAAAAGAATTGCCTGCGCACACAAACCCGACAGACAGAAGATCCATTTTCAATGATTGGAACCATGCTTTTACACCAGAGCTTGCTTGAACTCGTGCTAGGCTGCGGTTATAAGAATTGTTTTGCAAAGGGGGGTTCCTCTGATGGGGCTAAAAGGGAGCACGCGAAGTGGCAGGCATAGGCAATATGAGAAGGTAAAGAAGAATATGCGTCCCCTCAACTTTCTCAAGGTGAGCTCAGCACAGCCAACAGAAACTACAGCAGCCAGCAGTAGCTCCAGGTCTTATGGCAGCAACAGATTCAGCTCTAGTAGCAGCAGCAGCAGCACTAGCAGTAGCACCCCCATTTCAGCCCTTCCCATAACAAGGAGCGGCAACAGTCCTGCAGAGAGCAGCAGCCAACAGCCTCAGGGAACTAAGGGAGGGACCCAGCCAGCCAACACCAACAACAACGATAACAACCGGGCGACACAAACAACAACGCAGCCCAGCCCCAACACGACTGTCACACCCAAGAAAGACAAAGCACACCCCTCACACCAGCAACCCCAGCCGAACCAAAGACCCAGCATCAGCAGCAGCACCAAGTAGCAGCAAGACCAGAAACAGGTGTTAGGGCATCGCCCAGAAAATGCCCAAAATATAAAAAAAAAACAGAAACTCACAAAACCATAAAATCCAAACAAAACCAGCAACAGCAAGCCAGGCAAGGGCAAGGGAAGGCATTTGGGGCCCACCCTCATGAAATCCCCAGGGCAGGCCAGAGAACCGTCACCAGTCGATGACACGATATGAAGCTACATGCGGGGCCATACATTTTTTTATTTGCACGGCAGCATCAATGGGTGAATTGCAAATTGATGATTTTCCTGCTGATGTGTATGTGACCTTTTGGAGTGGGATGCCCTGAACCCAGGAGAGTGCCTCAACATCAATTTGACTTAAAAAAAATGCGCACCACAGAATCATAAGAGGGGGGGGGGGCTTGGTGGGTCCGAAGTCAGGTTGGTGGGTCCAAAGTTTGGGGGGCTGGGCCTCATCCCCCCCCCTGCTCTTACAAATGCCGGACTCAATCATGAACAGCTCGAACTGTTGCCCCATATTTCCACAAATTCAAAGGCAATCTGTCAAGAAACGTGGGGCGCTTCTTGATCACCATGGCAATGTGAACAGGTGGTGCCTGTTTTTGTTCATTTGCCAAGGGTGCAGTGTTGGACCAAAGATATGGTTGCACAAATGGCAACAAAGACAAAACAGCACAATATATGTCTCCACATTCCCCGCATTTGTCCCATCACATAATCCCCCACCCTTTCCATTTTTCCCAGTCTTCCTCTGCAGGTTGTGAATCCTTGACATGAAGCTGTGGTTATCTGTGCTCTGGATCTTGCTGTCGCTCCATGGTAGCAACACAACGCCGGCATGGCACCTTGCTGGCGACATTGAGCGGCACTCCTACCAGCGATGGCTCTTGATCAGTTCACATTTCACCGCTGGCTACGAGAGAGGAGGAACTTCATTTGGGCCCCTCATAGCGCTCAACGATGATGTGATGCTCCCACAGTCGGGCCACACGTTGCATCCCCACGCTGAAATGGAAATCCTGACATACGTGATCAGTGGACAGTTGACTCATGAAGATACTGCTGGGCGGAATGAAACCCTCCCGCCTGGGGCTGTGCAAAGCATCACCGCTGGGACTGGCATCTATCACATGGAGATGAACAGGGATGGGGGGACAGAGTTGCGGTTTGTGCAGATGTGGTTCTTACCATGGCGTTGGAATTTGGCCCCACGCACATCCTCTCGCGCCCCCAGCCCTGCAGAGACGCGGCCCAGGCGGTGGCGCCCACTGGCAACTCCTGAAGGTGACGCACAATGTACCGAGTGTGTGCGAATGGAACAAGACGCGTACCTTTATGCTGCGCACTTGGAGCAGGAGGGATTCGGGACAATGTACCACGTCAAGCAGGGCCGGCAGGTTTATGTGCTCTGTTTAGAAGGGTCTGCCAGGGCGTTGGGCCCAGAAGATGAGGATGATGGGGATGTGCAGCACACGGAACCCAATCTGATGCAGGGTGAGGCGCTGTACAGCATCACGGCGACGACGCTGGAGATCATATCGGGCAGTGAGGGGGTACATTTGCTGCTGGTGGATGTACCAGCTAAGTCGTATGCCAGAGAGTACGACAGATGGTGGGAAAGGCAGCACCATTTGCGCGATTCTGTGGAGATGTTGGGCCATCGGTAGACTGTCAGAAATGTGGGTGGAGCTGGTTCCAACCCAGGCCAACGCGACAAAACAGCCAAATACCGAGGAACTCTGAACCTGTTGAGGCAGTGATCCCAGCTTTGAGGGGCTGAGGGGAGTCAAGGAAAACCTCGTGATATGGCCAGGCCAACAGCAGGCCCTCGGCGCAACCAGTGCAGCAGTGGGCGAACAACAAGTGGGGGATGCACGTCGGGCCCTCCGCACAACCCTGTCATTCTTTCGGTTTGAGAGCTCAGCAGCAGGGCCCGATTGGTGCACGTTTGGTTTGCTCGGTGAACTGAGTCGTGGCCCTCCACACGCCGCGCGCATGCCGTGTGTCCCAAGTTTCCCTCGCCACTTACACTGCCTCACCGAAAGGGCGGGGATTGTCGGGTCGCTTTTGGCCAACTGTCCACAGGCATTTCAGGCTACACTTGTCTCCTCATTGCCACACTTGGCCAATGGTCCGAAGAAGTGTCCTGTCAGTTACCACTGAACCCCGAGCAGACTCTGGTGAGTTGAGGGGTTATACCCAGTCTTGCGCTGGCATGTGAGTGGGAGTTCTCAGAATAGGGCTCATGCCCTGACATACCACCAAAAGCATACATCCTGTCGCAAAGCCCCTGGTGTGAACGCTGCACATGAGAAGGGCATGCATGCGCAGATGGCTGTTCCTGCATCGGGTTGTGTCGGGTCCCATACCCTCAGACGAGGAGCGTGGTGGGGTGGCAGTGGACTGGCATATGGTTGTCGCAGACGTTGCACAATCGCATGGCAGGTGTGCACATCACATCTGTTTTGTCAGGTCTCCACAGCAGTGAGTCACAAGAGCAGTCAACAAAAACTTTCTGAGGCGCATTCAGAAGCGGACGGAAAACAACATTAAACCCTGATCAAAGCGCTGAAGCAGCGTTCCATAACGGACGGAGAACAGCGCCAAACGTTAATCAGTTCAATGTACGCTTTTGTTGCAGTACCGAACGTAGTGGGATTCATATTTGATAGCATTTTGGTGGGGCTGGGCACACAATGGACCTTGATGAGCATGGGCCGCAAATCTGAAAGCCGCCGTGCGGACCCCAGCGCTGAGGCAGAAGGCGTTTGCAATAAGCCCCCTGTCAGCACGTCACGCCCCGTCGCTGAAGAACGGAACAGAAGTGGTGATGCAGCACATGTGAACTCCGGATACACAAACCCACAATGCATGAATTGTGTGGGCAGATATTACCTTAGGCCTTAGGCCTGATTGGGATTGGGGCCATGTCTGCATCGCAGCCCTAGGCGGGGGGGCTGTTGCTGGAATGGGCATGGGGGGGCAGCGAGGAGCAATTTGCGTTCACGATCCCCTGCCCCACAGACACCACAGTTTTCTGTGCGCCAGTTGTATTTCGTCATCTGTGTCCCGGTGTGTCACTGCGAAACGTTCCCACACACTGCCATTCATCCACCCACATGTTTGACTGGCCCCATGCACGCTTCTGTAGGTGGGTGGTTTTCAGGGGTGTTCCCTGGATAAACACGGTAATAATTGGCTTTGTTCCATGAACGGTTACGTCCAACAGAGCTGGTCATACTGTCTCATCTGTACTGCCAGTTCTTCTAGTTCCAAGACACATGAAATTTCCGTCTCCAAAATCCATTTAATTCCGGATTGGATTGACAGATCTTGCTTGCGTAAGCAAGTACACATCCGCCGCATCTCCTTCAATCACCACAACGGCTGTTTCTTTGGCTTCTAACAATGGATGCCTCTATGTAGGTGTGTAACTGTAAACCACAAACGAAAAAAAGCAAACAAAGCGCTTGGTGAGAACCAAAAGTGTAAAAAATGACTGGGTGCTTTTTTTCTTTTTCCATTTCTGGTATTGCAGGCCTGTTGTTATTCTCGCTTTTTTTTTTTGGATTGAACAACGCAATTGCGGCCGGAAATCTTGGAAGGGAAAAAGTGCAAGGTTCCTTCCCTAGTGACCTGTGATGACACTGCTCTGGAGGAGCTGTGCATGCCCGCTAACAGCACTTCTACAGATTCATCCTCTAGCTTTTCGAATGCGTCATCTAGTGGTGATGGCAGTAGTCCGGTTCCACCGTAGACACCTTAGACAGTTCAGCCACAGACCCTTCTGAATGGCAAAGGATTTTGGCGAAATGTTTGAATAAATGATTGCACTTGAGTCAGTCATTGTCTAGTGTCTCGTATTCTCAAGGAGGACCAGGTAACCATTAGTGCATGCTGTGCATTGGTGCAGCCAAACAGGGGAATCATCATTCCGTGTTTTTGGGGGGGTTGGGTTGGGGGGTGACCCCCCCCCCACTATATCCACCCCTGCAACCACACGAGGAATCAACAGCAACCATACACAAGGCATCAAGAATCAACAATGACCATGAAGAAGCCACCAGGAATTCGTAGCAAAGGCCATCAAGAATTAACAGCAACCAAGTAGCAACCATCAAAAGGTTTTCAGGAATAAACAGCAAGCACCGAGGAGCCTCCAGGCATTTTCAACAAGCATCCACAAACCTGTGGGAAATAACAGCAAGCAGCCAAGAAGCCTCCAGGATACACCATTTAAAGGGGTTCCACGGATTGACCATTTCCCCATAGTTGGTTCCAACACACTGCGCGGTGCGTGTGCAGTCCGAGTAATCCAGTGGGACCTGTGGGCCTTTTTGAGAGCTGATTGAGCTGACCCTGCTGATAAGATTCTGCACATTGCAGAGGACTTCTTGAAGCTGAGTTTTCGAGCAGACGGGTGCCAAACAGCTTGTGAGCCTGCTATCACCTGAGATGCACCTATGAGATGCCTGTGGCTGTTTGGTGGCTTGTCACAGAACATGATGGCTGCACCACACTACTACGATGCTGCAGAAGCCACTCCGATGGTGCAACAGGAGGAGGAGTCGAACTCACTGATTCAAGTCGTTGCTTATGGTTGTCTGGTGGGTGCGATGTGCTTTGGAGCACTCGCCTACAACGCATCTGTTCCATCAGCTACACAGTTGTCCCTTGCAACGTCGACCATGACTGGGCGTGCCACCAACATGATGCCCAGCTTTGGATATCGTCCCGGGCAGGTTGCACCCCGCTCTCAGGACAGCAGTCTGAACGTAGTTGCTGACGACCGCCCTCTGAACCTGGACGAGCTTTCCTCACGTGTGGACCGTCCCATTCCCATCCCGGATAAGGTGAAGGTGGAGCTGAAGGATGGGGTTTTCACGGTTGAAGGGCCACATGGGAAACTGGTCCGATCCGTTCCCCCTGAGGTGAGCATCCGCCAGGAGAACGGCATCCTGATGGTGTACTACGACCCCAGCAAGCGCAACTCGCGTGCCATGTTTGGATTGTACCAGGCGCTGTTCAAGAATATGGTGATTGGTGTGTCTGAGAAGTTCACCAAGAAGATGGAGATGGTTGGAGTGGGTTACAGGGCCAAAGTGCAAGGCAAGCAATTGATTCTGAACGTAGGAAAAAGCCACGATGTGATTATGGACATTCCTGAGGGCATTGAGGTGAAGGTGGAGGAAAACACCAAGATTGAGGTCACTAGTATTGACAATGAGGCCCTTGGCCAGTTCTGTGCCAATGTCCGCAAGGAGCGTCCTCCAGAACCCTACAAGGGCAAGGGCATCCGGTTTGCTGGAGAGCAGATCATCTTGAAGGCTGGCAAGAAATAAACAACCCCTATTTCAGGCACTGCTGATCATATATTCATCCAGTCTCTGTTGCAGTCATTTCACCAGGCTGCATCAGAGACGCCTCCCTGCTGTTACTCCCCATTTTTTACCTACCACGAAATGGCCTGGCATTGGCACATGTGTTCATGTGTTGCAGTTTCCCAACTGAGTGTGTGCGAGGCGACACCAAAGTTCACAGCCACTCCCATATGTTCACATGTGTTGCCCACCTTTTGCCACATTAGTTTGTGGCGCCTGAGTTTTGGTGCCCTGGAGGGAAAGGTGCCAGCATTGTGCCTTCCAGGTGGTGGCCAGTTGTGAAGCCGTGCTTTGTCAAGCTGGGATAAAGTTCACAGAGCAGGGGCAAATCTTTTAAGCAAGGTTCACCAACCTCTGCGCCAATCTACATGGACGACCCCAACCTTTGAGACAGGATGCCTTCATATTTTCCAGAGTATCTTGAAACCTGAAATCCTTCTGTCTCCTCAAATCTCTCTGTTTCTCTTTGCCTTTCTGAGGGCGGCGAGGAGATGGATTGCCATGACTTAGGTGTGGGATTTCAGTTGGGGATCACCGCTGCAGTTGTTTTTGCATCTGGAAGGAACCCATTTATATAATGTGGTGCTCATTTGGGTTCGGTTGGCTACAGAGGAGCATTCAATGTGCACTTTGGCCTGGCCAAAGGTAGAGATTTGGATGTAGCGGTCCCACCTGCTGCTTTCGGTGTACAATGGGAGCCTCATCCCCAGCAGGTGGTTCTGGAATTCTGTTTTGATTTTGAGTTCTGATTTTCCGTCGGCTGTGTTTGTGCTTGTGGTTATGGTGGGGGTTTGCGCAGACCAGAGAAGAAAACCGACTCTATTTCAGACCAACAGAAACTGTCATTTGAAGGCCCAGGCCAGTTGCTCAAGAGGACAGAAATGTGAGTGAGTGGGCTCCGTCAAAATTTTCAGGTATCCTGTTGGTGTGACGTCAGCTGCAAATTCAAGGGCAAGGGCACATGCAGGCAAGGACACACATCTGTTGAGTGCACAGCTGGGTAGGCATTGATTCAATGCATCTGCTGTGGGCTGGCGCTTCATCGTGTCGCCTGATAACAGCTGGCTTTACGAGACAATGCAAGGAATTCGAGCCAAACTGGCCGAGCACGTCCTAGCCCTGCTGTCCAACTGAGAAACTTCGCAAAATCTGGATACCCCAACCTTAGAAATGTTCTGAACCCCGCCTTGCCCAACCGAGAATGTGCAGCGCACCCAGATGGCAATGCAGAAGAGATTTCCAGAGGAGGACCTGTTAGTGGCAGCCAGTTTGTTCGATCGAAGAACGTGGCCAGCAGATCTGAAGTTCGACAAGTCCGATGTGAAGTCAAAGCTGGCCGGCATACAACAGGTGTTTCCAGATGTTCCCAGACCGGATCCAGAAAACTTTGCACTATTTGCGGGACGAACATTGCAGATTTCCCCTCTATTGCGCTCGCGGCTGGGGCACATCAAAATGGCTGACTGTCATCATTATATGGTGAAGTCGTTCGAAGTGTTGCAAAAGGAGCCACTCTGTTTGCCGTTTCTTCAAGTTGCCGCCCCTGTTATGTCCATCTCCGTGTCGCAGAGTAGTACGGAACGTGCAAATTCGGTGCTGAAATTGATTGCAGGGGATCGGCGACACCTGCTAGCAAATGGTACTATGCAGGACGAGATGGTAGTGCGGCTGTTGGGGCCCCCTCTCCATGAGGCATCAGGCATAATCCACTCAGCCATGTTGCAATGGGCTCAAGCCAAACGCCGCCGTCCTGGCCAACGTCAGCGACGTATCCCAGTGGACGATGCTTCGGGCGATAGCACATCCGGCTCGGATACGGATACTTCTACATCATGCAGCCCAGCGAGAACCGTTTCCGAGGTCTCTGATTCTGGAAGTTTGGTATCTGCTGATGGTGCAACGTCCTCTGCTGCATCTGGTACTAATTCGGAAGATGAACGAGCCCTGCGTGTCCAACCAGAAACGGCCATTCCCAGTGCACCCGCGCAGGGTACAGCACAGCAAGATGCCACCCCTGCCTCCTCGAATGTTACACCCCAACCAGCCTTCTTGGAGTGGTTGACAAATTTTCGGCCAGCCCTGCAACCATATCTGCCTGCTTTGCAAAGAGATGGGTGGGACACGTTAGAAGCCCTGAAGGCCATGACTGTGGATGACATGTCAAAATGTGGATTATTACCTGGGCATCGAGCTGTACTCAAATCGTCTCTGGAATCTTTGTGATGTTGACCTTCCAAAGCATGGGAATGTTGTATGTGGGGTAAAAAAAGTGCTACCGGCGGCCCGCCTAAAAATTTCCGCCCGTATGCCCCAAAAGGTGAACCTCGTGCACCGCAAAAAAATCCATCCCCAAGTCCAAGTTGTATGCCTCCAATGTTGAAGTGTATGGCGGGAACACGCCAGCCCGGGTCACAAGGCCGGGCGGTCTAAGCCTCATACTGCTTAGACTAGCTGTGGAGTGACGCCATGGGAACAACAACCGCATCCGGCGGCTTCCGGTTGAGAATTGTGTTGTGTCCGGCGGCCTCCGGCACGGAGGTGCGCTTTCGTCTGGCGACATATGGTTTGCCGGACGTAAGGCTCATCTCTGACAAAGCCAATTCACGTTGAGTAGGGCATGTGGTACATTTAGTGTCACAAGACAAGACCAAGTGCTGATCATTATCTGTGCGGATGCAACGCCCCTATGGCAAACCTCAGCCACGAAGTGCGACGTGCACGTGACCATATGGTCGGAGAGAGTAGCAGCCGCAGCCGATGTGCGACGCTGGCCAACGTGGTGGGCGCTTGATGGTCCGGATGACACACACTGTCTCCGGGCCATTGACACTAAGGGGGACCTTAATCAACAAATTTTGGACGTTCAATCCGTTGTGGATGTTTGGCACCTAGGCCATCGCATCCCTGGTGTATGTGCCTTGACAATGGCAAAGCCATGCTTTCTGCCAATTACCACAAGGGTAAGTGTTGGGTAGGTTGCAGTTCCATCAACTGTTTGGAACATGCTAGTTCTGTGCCGCCCCAATGTAGATGGGGGTCTTTTTTGTGGGCAATTGGTCCATGCAACCGCGTGGGCGATGTCGAGCATGGCTCGTGTCACATAGCTAACGCTATTTTGAAGCGACTCAATGAAACCTTTTATGAGACTAGTGCATCGGACTTTGCTCGGGCCGCAAGGGAAAGCTCTGGTTTTGGAACTTCATAAAATTTTGGATGAGGTGAAAAATGTCCCTCATGCTGAGCGCTTGGCACCACAGCCAACAAAGGCCGGCAAATGTGATTTAACGGGGGGCAAAATGCTTTTTGAGGATAGTGCATTGCATGCACGGGTTGTGCCGCAAGGTATGTACTATTATCCATGCACCGGTTGCATGCCCTATGGCGCAAGATTGGGTGACACGGGAGGAACTCAAGGACATGGAGTATTGGGGGGAGCCTTAAGGGCAGTGCGCGCGCAGTGCAACTATTTGGGCGTCTGGCCGTATTAGATACTAGGGGCCCCTAGGGGTATCATGGTGACCCCTAACGGAGGTTTTGACTCTCGATTTTGTCCCCCTTTGTTTGGGGATCCCCGAGAATGCAGGGGTGACGTAGCATTTCCCCCCTCTTTTGGGCCCCAACCTTCCTTGATCTTCCGCGATCTCGCTTCGAGCACGCACGAGTCTGCAGATGTTAATATGAAACATCGTCATGTGAAGGAACTGTTCAATCGAGTTATGTAAGATACTTCGATGTCTTTTGAACAGGGTTTATCTTTGGATCGTGGAATTGGTTTCAAATTGGTGCCCCGCCTAAAGATCCTGCGAGAGGTTGTTGAGTTTTGGGAAAACGAGGCGATTTTCAAGAGAGAAACAACAATGGAACAGAAAGACAGTTGTGTGTTGTTGAGGGTGGCAACCAATGCGCTGTTCATGGCTTTTCCAGTTGTGCATGATGTTTGTTATGTGAAGGGAAGGTAGTTTGCAACTTTCTTGAGCTGGGGCAGTTTGGGTCACCTAATTCTAAGGGCGTTTCCAAGGGGTGTGCTTGGGGGCTCTTCGGGGGGAACATAGTCTAAAAGTAGCGCGCAGTGCGCGCGCAGTGCAAAGATTCCCCCTTGGTGTGACCGTTTAGGAGAAGCGTGGGGTAAGTTGCAATGGGGTGTTACCCCAGGGGTGCATTGGGCTGTTGTGCACAGCACCTATTTCGCACGCCGGTTTGGCAATTTGTATATCTTCCGCAGTATTCCAATAGAATACAGGAACCAACCATTCAAAAGGCATCTCAAAAACTCGATGTGCGGTTGGTGCCTTCAGCAGCCACGCATCACCCGTCTCGGAATGAGATATGTGGTCCACACCGACGCCTTGAACGTCTGTTTGCAATTGTATGAGGCGCGACAAGGCCGTTGTGAGGCCGTTGTGAAGCGACGCAAGCGTGTTTGGTGACGTTGAGACAAACAATACGATGGGACAATACGATTGAATGTGCACAAACCGGCGTTGCATGTTTCGTATACGGACATGAAGGGTCATAGGAAGGGTCTAGGAAGGGGGTTCTTGCCTAGGAACCCCCCTAGGAACCCCCCTTCCTAGCTCGGAAGGGGGGTTCCTAGGGGGGTTCTTGGCCACAACGGCATTTCCAAAAAAGCCCCAAAATTGACGAACACCAACCCGGTGCCCAACATCCTCCAAAGTAGGCCCATTGAAGGTGCGGTGTTTGTGTTCAAAGTGCTAGGGTGCGATCATAAGGTGTAGGAGTAGAAAAACTAGGAAGGGGGGGTTCCTAGACCATCCTTCGTTGGCAGAACCCTAGCCCTGGTAGTCCCCCTCCCCCTCAACTTGGGGGGGGGGGGTGTTGTAGGCTGAAGCAGAGGTCCGCTTTCTGATCGACCAGCACCGCCATGCGTGGTTGGAACTGCGCTATACGGAGTATCGCCAGTTTTTGGGGGTAGGTGCCCCCCGCCCCCCCCCATCCCCTGCAAGAGCAAGGGTTAAAGACTAAGCGGCACTGTGGGAGGGTGGTGGGTGCGAGCTGACCCCAATGTACAGATGGCCAAGGCCAAAGCACAGTCAGCAGCCACCTGGAGTGGTACAGAACTGGTCTGCGTTGCAGTGCAGCAAGGAAAACACACTGAACTATGTGATGATGACCATGCGCCTGTGACACGGGGGCGTATGCGAGCCCAGTATCCGTTGCCTCATGGCCCTTCCCCTACAGGGCGCTCTAGGGCTGGCGGCGATCTGCCGGCCGCGGTGCAGCACCTTGCCCCCCTGTCCGCCGCCATTGCCGGCGCTGCAGGGAGCCAAACCCATTGGACGGGCTCGGCCCGGTGTGCTGCGAGAGGAGGGTCAGGGGGTGATAGATTCGGCCTAGGCAGGGCCCAAGGGTGTGCTGCGGAGCCAGGCAGGGCCAGCACGAGCAGCGCACAGTGCGCGACACCAAGGTGCGCCGAGACGGGCAGGGCACGCAGGAGCAGGTGCACTAGCGGCGCCAAGTGCCGGGCACAATGCAGCCAGCGCACGGGAACCGAGGGCGGTATGCAGAGCATCTGCAAGGGAGCCAAAGGGGGCCCAGCAATTCATGTGGGGGGAGGGGGACCACAATCACCCGATCCCCCCACCAGGGCAGCGACAGCACCGTGCCCCCAGTGGAAATGTGGGGGCGACGCCGCCCACGGCAGCAGGCACCGGGGAAGACCATAATTTCCCCCTTCCCCAGCCGGAGGAGAAGGAGGTAGTGCAGGGCCTCGGCCTATGGCCGGCCCTAGAGGGGCAAGGGGCGATGGGGGACCACAATCACCCCCTCCCCACGGCGAGTGAGCATAGTCCCCCCCCTGCTCCAAATGGGGGAGAAGGAGGTGGTGCAGGGCCTCGGCCTGTGGCCGGCCCCGGAGGGGCATGGAGTGATGGGGGGTCACGGGGTGACCGACTCACCCCAGGTAGGGTATAAGGGCGCGCTGCAGGGCCTCGGCCTGTGGCTAACCCAGGGAGGGGAGAAGCGGCGGGGGGCGACCAGCAGCAGCCCCACTGACGGGCGCGTCCTCCGGGGCGCCGGGTAGCCCAGCCTGGGGCGGAAGGAAGCCGCGGCGGCGGCTGCATGGAAGGGCGAGTTTGGAAGTGACTTAGTCATGACTGCCTCGTCCCTCGTGGCTTCCGTGCAGGCACAGGCGGCGGGCCTGCAGGGGAGGACACGGGCGCCTGAACTCGACTCGGCCCACCTCCCCGCCCCTCGACCTCTGTACATAGGCCAGTGGACGCTAAAAGACGAATGCCCTCTTTCTGTGTTTTTCACCCTATTTGGGTGTTGGAGTGGGGGTGGGGGGCTTCCGAATGACTTTGCGACTACCTCACTGATTGACTGTCTGCGACTACCTCACTGATTGGCTCACTGTGCCCCCTCCCTCTTTGAGGTGTCTTGCCGATAGGCAATAGAATTTTCCATATTTCCATTTACATGTGTGCTGCTTTTTGCCACCTTGCACAGGGGGGGCGTCTCCTCGGTTCTGGTACTCCCCCCCCCCCTCCCCCCTCCCTGCCCTCCGGGCCCACTTAGTTGCCAAGGGTCAACAGCTACTGGCCATACATATGGTGGCGCCGAAGGCGCCCGAAAATTTTTTTTTTTCATTCCCCTTGCCCATTTTGTCCACTTTGCACCCCAACACTATCCTTGAACCCAACCTTGACTCTAATGCCCACCCCAACCCTCAGCCTACTCCTAATCCGACCCACAAACCTTACCCTTGACCCTAACCATAACCCTAGCCCCCCCCCCTCTCCAATGCCCCCCCCCCCCCCCCCCTGGGGCCTTCGGCCCACTTCTACTGGGGGGGAAGTCGCGTCTAAAAGCGAGGAGACGTCCCCGTGCCACCTTGCAATCTCAAATGCACAGTGTTGTTGTAAGGTGTGCTGTGATGGTGTGGCTGCAACTGCATTTTTCCTTCTACCACCTATTTCTGCATGCTGTTGTGTCCCTCAACTTGGATTTACTGTGTCTTTGTCCTGGGTCCCCCCTGGTACACATGTTGTCTATCATCGCATGAGTACGGATGAGCGACACAGCCTAGGAACGGTGTGCAGATCCAACATCAAGTTGGTGGGAAAGCACTTGTCCACCAGGCTGCTGCACTCCACTTTATGCAGATCAAGATCAGGAGCCAGTTCCCCTCGCCCCCATTATCTCCGCCACAGCCCCACAATGACAAGTGGAATTGTTGCTTCATTGCCTTTTGTTGCATATGGAACAGCCTGTTTTAAACAATGAAGTGAAATATTAACCCTCTGGGCCCGGGCCACATGTACCTCCCACATTTTGGCCTGATGCCCCTCACAACGAAGGGAGTACTCACTGCAGGCCAATTTTGTGCTTGGCAGGGTGGCCAGAAATGTGCATCTTGTGGACTGGAGCTCTGCGATGCCCTGCAAGAAATGCCCAGAGATAGTGACTCAGAGCAATCTCTAGTGTCGCCAGGATGTCCGTCACCCATCTGGGGGTTGGTATATGATCATAGTACAGACTGCATTGGGTGATACAGTGATGAGTCACAGGATTTGTTGGAGTCCCAGCCGTAGGATCTAGGGCACAGGTCAGGCAACCAAAGGCAAGAGGACTCGGGCTGTAGTACATCAATCATCGCAGAATAGTACATCAAATAATCACAGCATTGTAAAACATCATTTTGGGAGACAAAATTATCCGCCAATGAATTTACTTTGGACCCCTCAGCCTGTGTACTTTGGTACCGCCTTTTGGGTGATGGGGTATGGGGTGGGGTTAATTCTTGGTTGGCCTGTTGCGGCCAGTGTATGTTGATGTGGACCCAGGTCCTAGAGAACGAAGAGCCCAACTTCCCACTGGAGTATCCTTCAGATCCTATCCTAATTTGACACTATGCAATGCGATGCAATGTGTGTATGCAACAAGATTGCAAGAACCACACAATGGGCATGACCATATAAGGTTCAAATGAAAATCCTAACAATTAACATTCTTTTACAAACAAGATTCACTAACGCATAGCACATAACGAATAACGCATAGTTTGGCCTCACTGTTACAGTTGCGCCACTGTTGTTCTCATTTCCCCAGCACGCACATTTTCATATGCACTGTGCCTGGAACCCCTTCTCTAATTTCAAAAAATGCCTTTCCCCTAGTCGGCAGTATGCGAAGGGGGTGTGGGCCTCGCCTCTGCACTACAGAGTAGGGTTGCAACCAACTCTCCTAAACAAACCTCATTAAAGCAGAAGCTTTTCGTGGAAGCTGGGGGAGGGGTGGGGGGTGTGGGGTAGGTTTGTTGGTTGATATTTCTGGTTTAATCTACTGAGTTGCGTTCAATGGAGGCATGCCTGCAAGCTGTGGCATTCAATACGAGACAGTGCAGTGTTTCTGCTGCTCATCATTCATCACGGATTGGTTGGTTTCTGCGTTAGCCAGACTCACAAGCAGACATTGGGGTGTGTTGGTTGTCACCTTGCTCTCCGGGTAAGTACTTGAGCTTGTCTTCAAGAACATTCTGTCACGCGGTGTTGGCTGGTGGCTCGGGCTGTGCTCATCAGTGGCACTGAAAACACCTGAACCCCTGGGCCGCACTGGGCTCTGAAGCAATTTCAGCAAATTACCAGGACTGCATCAAAAAGTGAAAGGGTGAAGAATGGAACTTATCCAACTCAGATGTAGCCATGGCCTCTGATTCAGATTCTGAAGTCAAGCCCAACCTGAGGTACGCACACCGTTAAGTTTGGGCAGGTCCATAGTTCATTGTAGCATGCGTTGCATGAACTGTGTTGGAATGGCATTGGGGGCTTGGGTCTCTAATCAGAGATCCAAGGTCTCAAGACTATTACTGAGCAACAGCGCAGGTAGACAAGCAGCAACCCAGCATTCATGGCAGAAACCAGCTGCAAAATATGGGTGTGGTATTTGATACGCAGACAGAGTCTGGAGACTAATACACAGCATTTGAAAGCCGTTTGTCAGTTCATGCGATCAGTGCAGGTGTGAGCCATGCATTGGATCTTGAGAAATCCTCCACAGGCATGCACCAACATGTCCTCCATGCTATGAAGTGGACAGAAATGGAGATCCCACAGAATACACAGCACCTGCCCTGCAAAGTCCAAGGTAGCTGCCATACCAAGGAGGGCTTCTGACTAACCAGCGATGGCTGTAAGATTGTGACTTGCCATACAGGCCTTTTTGCAGGGTGTACCGCACACAGTCCTGATCAATTTGCAACTGCACACTGTAGTTGCAGATCACAGTCAATTGCGAAACCATCTGACGGTGTTCCTGCATGCAATGTGGGATTGCCTTTTATTCTGTCACAGAACATGATGGCTGCACCACACTACTACGATGCTGCAGAAGCCACTCCGATGGTGCAACAGGAGGAGGAGTCGAACTCACTGATTCAAGTCGTTGCTTATGGTTGTCTGGTGGGTGCGATGTGCTTTGGAGCACTCGCCTACAACGCATCTGTTCCATCAGCTACACAGTTGTCCCTTGCAACGTCGACCATGACTGGGCGTGCCACCAACATGATGCCCAGCTTTGGATATCGTCCCGGGCAGGTTGCACCCCGCTCTCAGGACAGCAGTCTGAACGTAGTTGCTGACGACCGCCCTCTGAACCTGGACGAGCTTTCCTCACGTGTGGACCGTCCCATTCCCATCCCGGATAAGGTGAAGGTGGAGCTGAAGGATGGGGTTTTCACGGTTGAAGGGCCACATGGGAAACTGGTCCGATCCGTTCCCCCTGAGGTGAGCATCCGCCAGGAGAACGGCATCCTGATGGTGTACTACGACCCCAGCAAGCGCAACTCGCGTGCCATGTTTGGATTGTACCAGGCGCTGTTCAAGAATATGGTGATTGGTGTGTCTGAGAAGTTCACCAAGAAGATGGAGATGGTTGGAGTGGGTTACAGGGCCAAAGTGCAAGGCAAGCAATTGATTCTGAACGTAGGAAAAAGCCACGATGTGATTATGGACATTCCTGAGGGCATTGAGGTGAAGGTGGAGGAAAACACCAAGATTGAGGTCACTAGTATTGACAATGAGGCCCTTGGCCAGTTCTGTGCCAATGTCCGCAAGGAGCGCCCTCCAGAACCCTACAAGGGCAAGGGCATCCGGTTTGCTGGAGAGCAGATCATCTTGAAGGCTGGCAAGAAATAAACAACCCCTATTTCAGGCACTGCTGATCATATATTCATCCAGTCTCTGTTGCAGCCATTTCACCAGGCTGCATCACAGACACGTTCTAACCCTTACCCCTTGGGCCCTGGGCCCGACTATCTATCACAAAGTGGCCTGGCATGGCACATATGCATGTGTTGCAGTTTCCTAACGGAGTGTGGCGACAGGCCAAGAGTGCAAAGCTTCACCCACTCCCATTTGTGGCGTCGCACAGCTTTTGTAACATCAGTTTGTGGCGCCTGAGATTTGGTGCCCTCGAGGGAAAGATGCCAGCAGTGCTAACAGGGGTCTTTCCCCCAACCTAACAGGGCTCGCCTGGATTTCAGCTGGGGAAGAAGAGCTGTGGGTGCCGCAGCAAAACAAGTTAATGACCATATTGGCCAGGCCAACAGAGTGCCGACCAGCAGCAGTTCTGATGCGCTAGTGGTTATAGCCTAAGTGTCAGCAGTGTACATTTGGTGTATTATTCAGCACCTGGGATGGAGACAGAGTGTGACACTGTTGCAGTTGCTTTTTTTGTCTTCGTTTTGCCCTCTTTTCAAACTGCGGATGATGAGCCCACCATGCCGTGTGTGGAGAGGCTTCGCAATCAGTCATCCTCTGACTGCGAGCTTGCTGGTGCTCTCCACCACTGACCCTGCCAGCACTGTCCTGCGATGAGTAGGCTGTGCTTCCATGGTTGCTCCTGGGCACTGGAGCAGTTGAGGAATAATGCATCCTGGAGAACCATACAAAGACCGAAACAAGAACCAAACAGGCAGTCTGGAAGTGGATGGTAGGGTAGGCTTGGGCTGTGGGTGTTGTAATATTTTGCTGCCCTGCTAGGACAGAGGGGTGTCTGGCGCAGGGGTTGTTTCCGTTTGACCTCCCAGCTCCCTTTTTGGTGGTTTCGCTACACTGGGCTTGCCTATGAATCAGGGACACTCTACCCTTGGGGCACGCTGCAACACCCAACTTTGCTCTAGGTTAGATCTTCCAGCCTAGAACATTCTAGGCTAGATTAGAACGAGATTAGAACGCCACTAGCAAACCAAAACATTCAATTTCTTTGTTTTGGTAGTCCTATTTTCAGACTCAGCTCATCCTCACCGTGTGCCAGATGCGCTACCACACAGCCACTGTGGGATCATTGCAGCACTGGACAGCTCTGAACCTTGAATCCGAGAGGCCATTTCGAGGACTGTAAAGTGAGCAGGCTATGCCAGCTCATCTTGCTTATAGGCAAAAAAACTTCTTTATTTTATTGCATTGCACTCAAAGTTGATGGGAAGGGCACAGGTTATAGGTGACAATAGGTACATGAGCTTAGGGGGGGGCATAGAGGTCAAACTGGGGAGCACAATCAACCACGGCAGGGGGGGGGGGGGCAGAGAAAACCCTGCATACACCCCCTAAGTGTGCGGCTATTCAATTCCCTTCCATTTGGGGGATGGTGTAGGAGGCTTATCCTGCTGGTTCTACTATGGTTAAGGTTGGGAGGGTGTGTTGCTTACTTTGCGGGTCTTTTTTGGATGTGTTGGGAGTTTTTTGAGTGCTGTGTTTTTCATGGTCCTTGAAAGCACAAGGGGTGTTACTCTTTCCCACCTCCCCTACTTCCCTCCTTCCCACCCTTGGTTGGGTGAGGGGTGGTAAGGGCTGCTGTCGGTTGAGGGGGAGCATTAGCGCGACAGGCGCGTGCCGGGCACCTGGAGCTACCCGGGGACCACCTATTCTTAGATTGTTTGCGGTTATTTATGCCGCACTTGGATTGGCTCACGGCGGGATATGTGTGCTCTTGCTCGGGCCCGGTTTAGAGACTGACCCTTTTACAGGATAGGTCTTCTGATATGGCGGAAGACTTCACACTTCCGTAGGCAATGCCGCCTTTGGCGGAAGCCCTGAGTGGGCTGTGCAATTTGTTCCCCGAGGGTGAATAGCGGGTCGGCGGGCTTGTGACCTACACCCCCCCCCCCCTTTCCGACTCAGTTGATGACTCCACGTCATGTGGGGGGAACCAGCATGCTTCACCTGAAAATGGTGGGCCATGCTATACAACCAAGCTATATCTCGGCACAACGCGCGCAATGCATGGGCTACTTGTTACACAGATTTTGTGCAGTGCTGCTGCCATTGCACCGTACCGCACATTCGTGGACTCCAATGCACAATTCGTTGCGATGACTGACACAACCCTACCAGTGTATTGCACAATAGTTCTGTGCTGCAATCATGGCCACCACAATCACGACAAACATCGCGTGCACACTCTCCACGTAGAAAATGCCTACCAATGCGTGTCCGCATGGAATGCAAAGCTACACACTTGACATGACCCTCGGGTTTGGACACCAACTCCCCCCTCCCTCCACTAACTATTGGCCGAAGGCCCCTTTTGGGGGGGGGGGGGGCTAGGACCCGCGAAGTCCCCCCCCCCCCGCCCCCCGGCTACCTTGCAGCTTCAGAGCATTCATTAGCTTCAGAGCATTCTGTTAGGCCTCGTGCCAAGGCCTACGGGCCCCTGCATACATTCTTCTTTCCGCTTTAGCTGTTTGTTTTTCCGGCCCGCCTAGAGAGTAGTACGCCCAATCCGAGTTGCATGCCCAATCCTGACTTGTACAGTGTGTTCCTCCCCCCTTGGCAAACCCTTGTTTTTTTTACTAAAAACATATGTTTGCCTTTCTTTTTCAGGCAGTTTTTTGTCCGCCCGCCCACCCGCCTGCTAGGGTGGCCGGATGGACTGTTTTTCCCCCCCTGTCAGCCCACTGCTTCTCTCACCTTTCTTTCGTTTGCAGCCCGCTCACCCACCAACGGTGGGTTCGGCCCTTGTTTTGCACATGAGCATGATTGCTGCGGTTTTCCTAGGGTGTTGGCCCACTTTTTTTTTAGCGTATTTTGGGGCGGAGCGATGGCTCTGCTGCCGAGACTGAGTGTTGTCCAAGCCTCATTTGCTAGTAGGTGGTGCGGGGAGGGGGGGGGGGCTGGATTTGGGAGGCAGGATCGGTGCCTGTGGGAATTAGAGTCGCTCCTACGAGCTTGAGAGGGTGGTTGGGTGCTGCAGGTCCCTGAGATCGCGCTGCCCAATGACAGTCCCCCTCACCCCACCTCCTTTTTGTAGTGGCCTGACCTGTCGTTTGTTTTGCAGCCCACCCGCCCACCCATGGTGGGTACGGCCTTTGTATGTTGAGCATGATTCAGCGCCCCCCCCCCCCCCCCCGGCAAACTCTCATCAGTGGCACTGAAAACACCTGAACCCCTGGGCTGCACTGGGCTCTGAAGCAATTTCAGCAAATTAGCAAGACTGCATCGAAAAGTGAAGGGGTGGAGAATGGAACTCATCCAACTCAGATGCACTGTGTTGGAATGGCATTGGGGCTTGGGTCTCTAATCAGAGATCCAAGGTCTCAAGACTATTACTGAGCAACAGCGCAGGTAGACAAGGGGGGAACGTTAGCGCGCCGGGCGCGCGCCGGGCATCTTTAGTGACCTGTGCCCTACCGGTGGACTGTTGCTGTTGATATGTTAGGTAACATTAAATGGATTTGGCCTTTAGCCCCCGGGACATCAGCAGATGTTTTGATTTGGAATGGGTATGGACCTTCTCGTACCCGAGGTGATTTCTTTGTTTTTGAAGTTGGGGGCCATGATGGTGCTTATAAAGGCCAGATTCATGTCATTGTGCCTCTCATTGGAAGAAAGAATGGCACTTTGACAGCCCGCCAACAATGTTACAATGATGTGAACGGGTGGTATAGGGCACGCATTGAGCAGCTGTTTGCTCGGTTGTGGCACGCAAGATGAGGCAGAGGATGAGGCAGAAGTGTGTGTTTTGTGTTGCCAGAAGCGCTCCGCCGTCGCAGTTTGTGATGAGAGTAAGGAGCACTATTGTACTGAATGTATTGACACCCACACTTGTGGGACCAATGTTGTTTGTTAAGTACAATACAGATGACAGTTGGAGTTGCTGAATTCACAGATATTGCTGTATTATGCAACGTGCTTTGTAGGGAAGGTGTGCAGTGTAACGTGGTCTACTTGGGGGGCTTCTCCATGAGAGGGTAAATCTGGGGCTGAAGTCGGGATAGTTAATAGAAAAGTAGCGCGCCGGGCGCGCGCCGGGCAAACATTCCCCCAAGCAGCCACCCAGCATTCATGGCAGAAACCAGCTGCAAAATATGGGTGTGGTATTTGATACGCAGACAGAGTCTGGAGACTAATACACAGCATTTGAAAGCCGTTTGTCAGTTCATGCGATCAGTGCAGGTGTGAGCCATGCATTGGATCTTGAGAAATCCTCCACAGGCATGCACCAACATGTCCTCCATGCTATGAAGTGGACAGAAATGGAGATCCCACAGAATACACAGCACCTGCCCTGCAAAGTCCAAGGTAGCTGCCATACCAAGGAGGGCTTCTGACTAACCAGCGATGGCTGTAAGATTGTGACTTGCCATACAGGCCTTTTTGCAGGGTGTACCGCACACAGTCCTGATCAATTTGCAACTGCACACTGTAGTTGCAGATCACAGTCAATTGCGAAACCATCTGACGGTGTTCCTGCATGCAATGTGGGATTGCTTTTTATCCTGTCACAGAACATGATGGCTGCACCACACTACTACGATGCTGCAGAAGCCACTCCGATGGTGCAACAGGAGGAGGAGTCGAACTCACTGATTCAAGTCGTTGCTTATGGTTGTCTGGTGGGTGCGATGTGCTTTGGAGCACTCGCCTACAACGCATCTGTTCCATCAGCTACACAGTTGTCCCTTGCAACGTCGACCATGACTGGGCGTGCCACCAACATGATGCCCAGCTTTGGATATCGTCCCGGGCAGGTTGCACCCCGCTCTCAGGACAGCAGTCTGAACGTAGTTGCTGACGACCGCCCTCTGAACCTGGACGAGCTTTCCTCACGTGTGGACCGTCCCATTCCCATCCCGGATAAGGTGAAGGTGGAGCTGAAGGATGGGGTTTTCACGGTTGAAGGGCCACATGGGAAACTGGTCCGATCCGTTCCCCCTGAGGTGAGCATCCGCCAGGAGAACGGCATCCTGATGGTGTACTACGACCCCAGCAAGCGCAACTCGCGTGCCATGTTTGGATTGTACCAGGCGCTGTTCAAGAATATGGTGATTGGTGTGTCTGAGAAGTTCACCAAGAAGATGGAGATGGTTGGAGTGGGTTACAGGGCCAAAGTGCAAGGCAAGCAATTGATTCTGAACGTAGGAAAAAGCCACGATGTGATTATGGACATTCCTGAGGGCATTGAGGTGAAGGTGGAGGAAAACACCAAGATTGAGGTCACTAGTATTGACAATGAGGCCCTTGGCCAGTTCTGTGCCAATGTCCGCAAGGAGCGCCCTCCAGAACCCTACAAGGGCAAGGGCATCCGGTTTGCTGGAGAGCAGATCATCTTGAAGGCTGGCAAGAAATAAACAACCCCTATTTCAGGCACTGCTGATCATATATTCATCCAGTCTCTGTTGCAGCCATTTCACCAGGCTGCATCACAGACACGTTCTAACCCTTACCCCTTGGGCCCTGGGCCCGACTATCTATCACAAAGTGGCCTGGCATGGCACATATGCATGTGTTGCAGTTTCCTAACGGAGTGTGGCGACAGGCCAAGAGTGCAAAGCTTCACCCACTCCCATTTGTGGCGTCGCACAGCTTTTGTAACATCAGTTTGTGGCGCCTGAGATTTGGTGCCCTCGAGGGAAAGATGCCAGCAGTGCTAACAGGGGTCTTTCCCCCAACCTAACAGGGCTCGCCTGGATTTCAGCTGGGGAAGAAGAGCTGTGGGTGCCGCAGCAAAACAAGTTAATGACCATATTGGCCAGGCCAACAGAGTGCCGACCAGCAGCAGTTCTGATGCGCTAGTGGTTATAGCCTGAGTGTCAGCAGTGTACATTTGGTGTATTATTCAGCACCTGGGATGGAGACAGAGTGTGACACTGTTGTAGTTGCTTTTTTTGTCTTCGTTTTGCCCTCTTTTCAAACTGCGGATGATGAGCCCACCATGCCGTGTGTGGAGAGGCTTCGCAATGAGTCATCCTCTGACTGCGAGCTTGCTGGTGCTCTCCACCACTGACCCTGCCAGCACTGTCCTGCGATGAGTAGGCTGTGCTTCCATGGTTGCTCCTGGGCACTGGAGCAGTTGAGGAATAATGCATCCTGGAGAACCATACAAAGACCGAAACAAGAACCGAACAGGCAGTCTGGAAGTGGATGGTAGGGTAGGCTTGGGCTGTGGGTGTTGTAATATTTTGCTGCCCTGCTAGGACAGAGGGGTGTCTGGCGCAGGGGTTGTTTCCGTTTGACCTCCCAGCTCCCTTTTTGGTGGTTTCGCTACACTGGGCTTGCCTATGAATCAGGGACACTCTACCCTTGGGGCACGCTGCAACACCCAACTTTGCTCTAGGTTAGATCTTCCAGCCTAGAACATTCTAGGCTAGATTAGAACGAGATTAGAACGCCACTAGCAAACCAAAACATTCAATTTCTTTGTTTTGGTAGTCCTATTTTCAGACTCAGCTCATCCTCACCGTGTGCCAGATGCGCTACCACACAGCCACTGTGGGATCATTGCAGCACTGGACAGCTCTGAACCTTGAATCCGAGAGGCCATCTCGAGGACTGTAAAGTGAGCAGGCTATGCCAGCTCATCTTGCTTATAGGCAAAAAAACTTCTTTATTTTATTGCATTGCACTCAAAGTTGATGGGAAGGGCACAGGTTATAGGTGACAATAGGTACATGAGCTTAGGGGGGGGCATAGAGGTCAAACTGGGGAGCACAATCAACCACGGCAGGGGGGGGGGGGCAGAGAAAACCCTGCATACACCCCCTAAGTGTGCGGCTATTCAATTCCCTTCCATTTGGGGGATGGTGCAGGAGGCTTATCCTGCTGGTTCTACTATGGTTAAGGTTGGGAGGGTGTGTTGCTTACTTTGCGGGTCTTTTTTGGATGTGTTGGGAGTTTTTTGAGTGCTGTGTTTTTCATGGTCCTTGAAAGCACAAGGGGTGTTACTCTTTCCCACCTCCCCTACTTCCCTCCTTCCCACCCTTGGTTGGGTGAGGGGTGGTAAGGGCTGCTGTCGGTTGAGGGGGAGCATTAGCGCGACAGGCGCGTGCCGGGCACCTGGAGCTACCCGGGGACCACCTATTCTTAGATTGTTTGCGGTTATTTATGCCGCACTTGGATTGGCTCACGGCGGGATATGTGTGCTCTTGCTCTTGCTCGGGCCCGGTTTAGAGACTGACCCTTTTACAGGATAGGTCTTCTGATATGGCGGAAGACTTCACACTTCCGTAGGCAATGCCGCCTTTGGCGGAAGCCCTGAGTGGGCTGTGCAATTTGTTCCCCGAGGGTGAATAGCGGGTCGGCGGGCTTGTGACCTACACCCCCCCCCCCCTTTCCGACTCAGTTGATGACTCCACGTCATGTGGGGGGAACCAGCATGCTTCACCTGAAAATGGTGGGCCATGCTATACAACCAAGCTATATCTCGGCACAACGCGCGCAATGCATGGGCTACTTGTTACACAGATTTTGTGCAGTGCTGCTGCCATTGCACCGTACCGCACATTCGTGGACTCCAATGCACAATTCGTTGCGATGACTGACACAACCCTACCAGTGTATTGCACAATAGTTCTGTGCTGCAATCATGGCCACCACAATCACGACAAACATCGCGTGCACACTCTCCACGTAGAAAATGCCTACCAATGCGTGTCCGCATGGAATGCAAAGCTACACACTTGACATGACCCTCGGGTTTGGACACCAACTCCCCCCTCCCTCCACTAACTATTGGCCGAAGGCCCCTTTTGGGGGGGGGGGGGGGGCTAGGACCCGCGAAGTCCCCCCCCCCCCCCCCCCCGCCCCCCGGCTACCTTGCAGCTTCAGAGCATTCATTAGCTTTAGAGCATTCTGTTAGGCCTCGTGCCAAGGCCTACGGGCCCCTGCATGCATTCTTCTTTCCGCTTTAGCTGTTTGTTTTTCCGGCCCGCCTAGAGAGTAGTACGCCCAATCCGAGTTGCATGCCCAATCCTGACTTGTACAGTGTGTTTCCTCCCCCCTTGGCAAACCCTTGTTTTTTTTACTAAAAACATATGTTTGCCTTTCTTTTTCAGGCAGTTTTTTGTCCGCCCGCCCACCCGCCTGCTAGGGTGGCCGGATGGACTGTTTTTCCCCCCCTGTCAGCCCACTGCTTCTCTCACCTTTCTTTCGTTTGCAGCCCGCTCACCCACCAACGGTGGGTTCGGCCCTTGTTTTGCACATGAGCATGATTGCTGCGGTTTTCCTAGGGTGTTGGCCCACTTTTTTTTTAGCGTATTTTGGGGCGGAGCGATGGCTCTGCTGCCGAGACTGAGTGTTGTCCAAGCCTCATTTGCTAGTAGGTGGTGCGGGGGGGGGGGGGGGGGGGGGGCTGGATTTGGGCGGCAGGATCGGTGCCTGTGGGAATTAGAGTCGCTCCTACGAGCTTGAGAGGGTGGTTGGGTGCTGCAGGTCCCTCAGATCGCGCTGCCCAATGACAGTCCCCCCCACCCCACCTCCTTTTTATAGTGGCCTGACCTGTCGTTTGTTTTGCAGCCCACCCGCCCACCCATGGTGGGTACGGCCTTTGTATGTTGAGCATGATTCAGCGCCCCCCCCCCCCCCGGCAAACTCTCATCAGTGGCACTGAAAACACCTGAACCCCTGGGCTGCACTGGGCTCTGAAGCAATTTCAGCAAATTAGCAAGACTGCATCGAAAAGTGAAGGGGTGGAGAATGGAACTCATCCAACTCAGATGCACTGTGTTGGAATGGCATTGGGGCTTGGGTCTCTAATCAGAGATCCAAGGTCTCAAGACTATTACTGAGCAACAGCGCAGGTAGACAAGGGGGGAACGTTAGCGCGCCGGGCGCGCGCCGGGCATCTTTAGTGACCTGTGCCCTACCGGTGGACTGTTGCTGTTGATATGTTGGGCAACATTAAATGGATTTGGCCTTTAGCCCCCGGGACATCAGCAGATGTTTTGATTTGGAATGGGTATGGACCTTCTCGTACCCGAGGTGATTTCTTTGTTTTTGAAGTTGGGGGCCATGATGGTGCTTATAAAGGCCAGATTCATGTCATTGTGCCTCTCATTGGAAGAAAGAATGGCACTTTGACAGCCCGCCAACAATGTTACAATGATGTGAACGGGTGGTATAGGGCACGCATTGAGCAGCTGTTTGCTCGGTTGTGGCACGCAAGATGAGGCAGAGGATGAGGCAGAAGTGTGTGTTTTGTGTTGCCAGAAGCGCTCCGCCGTCGCAGTTTGTGATGAGAGTAAGGAGCACTATTGTACTGAATGTATTGACACCCACACTTGTGGGACCAATGTTGTTTGTTAAGTACAATACAGATGACAGTTGGAGTTGCTGAATTCACAGATATTGCTGTATTATGCAACGTGCTTTGTAGGGAAGGTGTGCAGTGTAACGTGGTCTACTTGGGGGGCTTCTCCATGAGAGGGTAAATCTGGGGCTGAAGTCGGGATAGTTAATAGAAAAGTAGCGCGCCGGGCGCGCACCGGGCAAACATTCCCCCAAGCAGCCACCCAGCATTCATGGCAGAAACCAGCTGCAAAATATGGGTGTGGTATTTGATACGCAGACAGAGTCTGGAGACTAATACACAGCATTTGAAAGCCGTTTGTCAGTTCATGCGATCAGTGCAGGTGTGAGCCATGCATTGGATCTTGAGAAATCCTCCACAGGCATGCACCAACATGTCCTCCATGCTATGAAGTGGACAGAAATGGAGATCCCACAGAATACACAGCACCTGCCCTGCAAAGTCCAAGGTAGCTGCCATACCAAGGAGGGCTTCTGACTAACCAGCGATGGCTGTAAGATTGTGACTTGCCATACAGGCCTTTTTGCAGGGTGTACCGCACACAGTCCTGATCAATTTGCAACTGCACACTGTAGTTGCAGATCACAGTCAATTGCGAAACCATCTGACGGTGTTCCTGCATGCAATGTGGGATTGCTTTTTATCCTGTCACAGAACATGATGGCTGCACCACACTACTACGATGCTGCAGAAGCCACTCCGATGGTGCAACAGGAGGAGGAGTCGAACTCACTGATTCAAGTCGTTGCTTATGGTTGTCTGGTGGGTGCGATGTGCTTTGGAGCACTCGCCTACAACGCATCTGTTCCATCAGCTACACAGTTGTCCCTTGCAACGTCGACCATGACTGGGCGTGCCACCAACATGATGCCCAGCTTTGGATATCGTCCCGGGCAGGTTGCACCCCGCTCTCAGGACAGCAGTCTGAACGTAGTTGCTGACGACCGCCCTCTGAACCTGGACGAGCTTTCCTCACGTGTGGACCGTCCCATTCCCATCCCGGATAAGGTGAAGGTGGAGCTGAAGGATGGGGTTTTCACGGTTGAAGGGCCACATGGGAAACTGGTCCGATCCGTTCCCCCTGAGGTGAGCATCCGCCAGGAGAACGGCATCCTGATGGTGTACTACGACCCCAGCAAGCGCAACTCGCGTGCCATGTTTGGATTGTACCAGGCGCTGTTCAAGAATATGGTGATTGGTGTGTCTGAGAAGTTCACCAAGAAGATGGAGATGGTTGGAGTGGGTTACAGGGCCAAAGTGCAAGGCAAGCAATTGATTCTGAACGTAGGAAAAAGCCACGATGTGATTATGGACATTCCTGAGGGCATTGAGGTGAAGGTGGAGGAAAACACCAAGATTGAGGTCACTAGTATTGACAATGAGGCCCTTGGCCAGTTCTGTGCCAATGTCCGCAAGGAGCGCCCTCCAGAACCCTACAAGGGCAAGGGCATCCGGTTTGCTGGAGAGCAGATCATCTTGAAGGCTGGCAAGAAATAAACAACCCCTATTTCAGGCACTGCTGATCATATATTCATCCAGTCTCTGTTGCAGCCATTTCACCAGGCTGCATCACAGACACGTTCTAACCCTTACCCCTTGGGCCCTGGGCCCGACTATCTATCACAAAGTGGCCTGGCATGGCACATATGCATGTGTTGCAGTTTCCTAACGGAGTGTGGCGCCAGGCCAAGAGTGCAAAGCTTCACCCACTCCCATTTGTGGCGTCGCGCAGCTTTTGTAACATCAGTTTGTGGCGCCTGAGATTTGGTGCCCTCGAGGGAAAGATGCCAGCAGTGCTAACAGGGGTCTTTCCCCCAACCTAACAGGGCTCGCCTGGATTTCAGCTGGGGAAGAAGAGCTGTGGGTGCCGCAGCAAAACAAGTTAATGACCATATTGGCCAGGCCAACAGAGTGCCGACCAGCAGCAGTTCTGATGCGCTAGTGGTTATAGCCTGAGTGTCAGCAGTGTACATTTGGTGTATTATTCAGCACCTGGGATGGAGACAGAGTGTGACACTGTTGTAGTTGCTTTTTTTGTCTTCGTTTTGCCCTCTTTTCAAACTGCGGATGATGAGCCCACCATGCCGTGTGTGGAGAGGCTTCGCAATCAGTCATCCTCTGACTGCGAGCTTGCTGGTGCTCTCCACCACTGACCCTGCCAGCACTGTCCTGCGATGAGTAGGCTGTGCTTCCATGGTTGCTCCTGGGCACTGGAGCAGTTGAGGAATAATGCATCCTGGAGAACCATACAAAGACCGAAACAAGAACCGAACAGGCAGTCTGGAAGTAGAACAATGCTTTATGGTTGAACCAGAATATCAATATTTGATCTTAAGTCCTTTTGCTATTGCTGTGCAAGAGCTTGCTTGCCACATGCAGGCAGTAGGCCATCGGCTGCATTCTTATTTCGATTAGGCACAATACTGCAGGAAGACCATGATTGTCTTTGCTAACAAGCAATCCACATGCATCTTTGGCATGCCTCTCAAAGACCAGCGGATGTCTGTCAGGATTTCTCTCTAATTGGCTGCCACATCAGACTTGTAACCTTGTTGACTAAGAACTTTTGGTCTGCGGCATCTGTGGGACAAAGAAGTAATTTCTTTGCCCTCACCACTCAAAGATGCTTGCAAATGTGGTGTTGTATGTTTCTACCGTCTAGGCGATGGTGTAGAGGGCATCCCTGGCTATTGGGTGATATCTTAATGTAATTCCAGCTTCAGGTATCAGCGGTAGGTAGGGAGGAGTTGAGCAATCACATTGGAAGTGGTAACCCCCCACAGCCAGTGGTACAATTCTAGGATCAGGGACCCATGATACATCTTCGGGGTGCCCTCTGCACGCTAAGGCACCAAAGTTGCAGACAACACCAGCGAAGTTGTTGTTTATACAAGACCCGATGACATACATGACAAGGACATGGTATATGAAATTGGGGATTGTGCCACCCTCTCCCCCCCCCCCTCTTCAGAAAACGTGCTTCTGGGCGAGCCATACTTGAAGTGAACTGAACATTAATTTGGTCTGGACTGAGATTGCAGTGAAGGCCGTGTGAATGCAGGCGTTGTTGGAGCACAGTGGTGGGTCCACACCTGACCTTTTGAGGCCCTCTCAGGCAATGATGCCATTCCCAGCTAGCAAAGCATGCAAATTGTAGCAAATCCATCCATGTCTGTTCCAGCCCAGAAAGTGGGGCTACAAAATCCAGAGTTCCAACAAATGTGAAAACTGCTCAGCCTATCTAGGTCCTACAGGGGTTAGCGCAGAGGCAGGAGCAGGCCATGCTTAAGTGGCCCTCCCTATGCCGTGCCCTGAGTGTGCATGGCGTGAGAGGAGGATCCGGGCCAGTGGCTCAGGTGTCTTAGCGTGCTACCCGGCTGTGCCCGTCCCCTGGGCTTGGCGACTGCTTCACCCTCCAATGGGTGGGACGGGCTTCTCCCCTCTCGACCAGGTGGCATGCTGGGCACTCCTGGTGATGCCAATGGAGTGCAGCACCCTTGCTGGTCATTCCCATACCACCTCCGGGACTGAGCCCACCCGTGGGCTGAAACATCTAACCTTGGGCCGCTGTGGTGCCATGGGGGGAACGTTAGCACGCCGGGCGCGCGCCGGGCATCTTTAGTGACCCGTGCCCTACCGGTGGACTATTGCCGTTGATATGTTGGGCAACATTGTATGGATTTGCCCCTTGGCCCCCGGGACATCAGCAGATGTTTTGATTTGGGATGGGTATGGACCTTCTCGTACCTGAGGTGATTTCTTTGATTTCGAAGTTGGGGGCCATGATGGTGCTTCTAAGGGCCGGATTCATGTCGTTGTGCCATTCATTGGAAGAAAGAATGGCACTTTGACAGCCCGCCAACAATGTTACAATGACGTGCACGGGTGGTATAGGGCACGCATTGAGCAGCTGTTTGCTCGGTTGTGGCACGCAAGATGAGGCAGAGGATGAGGCAGAAGTGTGTGTTTTGTGTTGCCAGAACGCTCCACCGTCGCAGTTTGTGATGAGAGTAAGGAGCACTATTGTACTGAATGTATTGACACCCACACTTGTGGGACCAATGTTATGATGCAGCTCTACTGTTCGCGATACCTCAATAACGCCTATCGCTTCTACTGGAGATCGATGCGGTTGTGCTATCCTAACCCCCCATTCTCCCAACTTGCTAAGGTGTTGACCAAGATCGCCCTAAAAGGAGCGAGAGTGGTACTGTGTACCCCAGTTTGCAACTTTCTTGAGCTGGGGCAGTTTGGGTCACCGAATTCTAAGGGCGTTTCCAAGGGGTGTGCTTGGGGGCTCTTCGGGGGGAACATAGTCTAAAAGTAGCGCGCCGGGCGCGCGCCAGGCAAACATTCCCCCATGGCAACCAGTTGCCGCGGTATGGGGAGGGGGTGATGGTACCCCCACTGCCCCCCACTGCACCCTTTCATGACCGGATTTAGGGCCAGGGGGGCGGAGGAGTCCACTGCCTCGACCACTACTGGGCTGGCAGCTGTCATAGTCAGCTGAGCTCCATCAAAGACCTTCACTGGGGGCCATGGGTGATGCACCACCCTATATATCAGGCTGGTGGCTGGTGCAGCCGGCGATGCCCCCTCAAGCCCACTGATGGGAGGCCGCGGGCAAGACTCCTGCAGCACCAGCGGCGATGCGACGCCGCTTCCCCTCCCCTCCCCTACCCTGGGGTCTTGGGGGTAGGGGGGCCCGGTTTGGACAAAAGGAGCAGGGGGGGGGGGGGTTAAAACCATGTGTTATTCATTAAACATAAGTTTTGGATCCTCATCTGAGCTCTGTTTGTTTTTCTGGCCCAGGTGCTGGTGAGGACATCCCCTGTGCAGATGTACTCACTGCCCGTGACTTTTGGGTACCCAGAAGGGGGAAACCCAAGTCTGGGTGTGTTCGTATGTCTGCACAACGCAGCAAAATTGGCTGTCTGAGATGCAAATGGACGCTATGGGCATACCAAACATAAGTGTGCCTGCAGGCATTGACATGTGCGTCTTCATTCAAACATTTAATGTGTGTGGAACCCTCCTGGAATGTTTGAGATGCACACGCGGGATTCAATTACTCTGTGATTCCCCACCGGACACTGTATCTCACCCAGAGCCGCCAGCACTTCATAAATGGAAGATTCTTTTGATCTGTGAAGTGGTTCCAGTTACTATGATTCGTCACCAGTGGCATTTGCCAGAATCTTCAAACATCTAGTGGCAGTGTGCAGGTGTAATGGACACCGTGAAAGAAAATGAGCTCGGGTTTTGGGAAGCTTTTGCACTGGGCACTTCTTTAAAACCCATTTCTGCAACCAAGCCTCCAAACAAAGCCCCTTCCAAATGCTGCCGCAAGCCAGCCTCTGAAACAGCCTGGCGCAGTGTTGCTGCCCACCTGCCAGGTCAAACGTCACTTGTCGCTGTTATCAAATGCAATGTGGGACTGCTTTTGATTCTGTCACAGAACATGATGGCTGCACCACACTACTACGATGCTGCAGAAGCCACTCCGATGGTGCAACAGGAGGAGGAGTCGAACTCACTGATTCAAGTCGTTGCTTATGGTTGTCTGGTGGGTGCGATGTGCTTTGGAGCACTCGCCTACAACGCATCTGTTCCATCAGCTACACAGTTGTCCCTTGCAACGTCGACCATGACTGGGCGTGCCACCAACATGATGCCCAGCTTTGGATATCGTCCCGGGCAGGTTGCACCCCGCTCTCAGGACAGCAGTCTGAACGTAGTTGCTGACGACCGCCCTCTGAACCTGGACGAGCTTTCCTCACGTGTGGACCGTCCCATTCCCATCCCGGATAAGGTGAAGGTGGAGCTGAAGGATGGGGTTTTCACGGTTGAAGGGCCACATGGGAAACTGGTCCGATCCGTTCCCCCTGAGGTGAGCATCCGCCAGGAGAACGGCATCCTGATGGTGTACTACGACCCCAGCAAGCGCAACTCGCGTGCCATGTTTGGATTGTACCAGGCGCTGTTCAAGAATATGGTGATTGGTGTGTCTGAGAAGTTCACCAAGAAGATGGAGATGGTTGGAGTGGGTTACAGGGCCAAAGTGCAAGGCAAGCAATTGATTCTGAACGTAGGAAAAAGCCACGATGTGATTATGGACATTCCTGAGGGCATTGAGGTGAAGGTGGAGGAAAACACCAAGATTGAGGTCACTAGTATTGACAATGAGGCCCTTGGCCAGTTCTGTGCCAATGTCCGCAAGGAGCGCCCTCCAGAACCCTACAAGGGCAAGGGCATCCGGTTTGCTGGAGAGCAGATCATCTTGAAGGCTGGCAAGAAATAAACAACCCCTATTTCAGGCACTGCTGATCATATATTCATCCAGTCTCTGTTGCAGCCATTTCACCAGGCTGCATCACAGACACGTTCTAACCCTTACCCCTTGGGCCCTGGGCCCGACTATCTATCACAAAGTGGCCTGGCATGGCACATATGCATGTGTTGCAGTTTCCTAACGGAGTGTGGCGACAGGCCAAGAGTGCAAAGCTTCACCCACTCCCATTTGTGGCGTCGCACAGCTTTTGTAACATCAGTTTGTGGCGCCTGAGATTTGGTGCCCTCGAGGGAAAGATGCCAGCAGTGCTAACAGGGGTCTTTCCCCCAACCTAACAGGGCTCGCCTGGATTTCAGCTGGGGAAGAAGAGCTGTGGGTGCCGCAGCAAAACAAGTTAATGACCATATTGGCCAGGCCAACGGAGTGCCGACCAGCAGCAGTTCTGATGCGCTAGTGGTTATAGCCTAAGTGTCAGCAGTGTACATTTGGTGTATTATTCAGCACCTGGGATGGAGACAGAGTGTGACACTGTTGTAGTTGCTTTTTTTGTCTTCGTTTTGCCCTCTTTTCAAACTGCGGATGATGAGCCCACCATGCCGTGTGTGGAGAGGCTTCGCAATCAGTCATCCTCTGACTGCGAGCTTGCTGGTGCTCTCCACCACTGACCCTGCCAGCACTGTCCTGCGATGAGTAGGCTGTGCTTCCATGGTTGCTCCTGGGCACTGGAGCAGTTGAGGAATAATGCATCCTGGAGAACCATACAAAGACCGAAACAAGAACCGAACAGGCAGTCTGGAAGTGGATGGTAGGGTAGGCTTGGGCTGTGGGTGTTGTAATATTTTGCTGCCCTGCTAGGACAGAGGGGTGTCTGGCGCAGGGGTTGTTTCCGTTTGACCTCCCAGCTCCCTTTTTGGTGGTTTCGCTACACTGGGTTTGCCTATGAATCAGGGACACTCTACCCTTGGGGCACGCTGCAACACCCAACTTTGCTCTAGGTTAGATCTTCCAGCCTAGAACATTCTAGGCTAGATTAGAACGAGATTAGAACGCCACTAGCAAACCAAAACATTCAATTTCTTTGTTTTGGTAGTCCTATTTTCAGACTCAGCTCATCCTCACCGTGTGCCAGATGCGCTACCACACAGCCACTGTGGGATCATTGCAGCACTGGACAGCTCTGAACCTTGAATCCGAGAGGCCATTTCGAGGACTGTAAAGTGAGCAGGCTATGCCAGCTCATCTTGCTTATAGGCAAAAAAACTTCTTTATTTTATTGCATTGCACTCAAAGTTGATGGGAAGGGCACAGGTTATAGGTGACAATAGGTACATGAGCTTAGGGGGGGGCATAGAGGTCAAACTGGGGAGCACAATCAACCACGGCAGGGGGGGGGGGGCAGAGAAAACCCTGCATACACCCCCTAAGTGTGCGGCTATTCAATTCCCTTCCATTTGGGGGATGGTGCAGGAGGCTTATCCTGCTGGTTCTACTACGGTTAAGGTTGGGAGGGTGTGTTGCTTACTTTGCGGGTCTTTTTTGGATGTGTTGGGAGTTTTTTGAGTGCTGTGTTTTTCATGGTCCTTGAAAGCACAAGGGGTGTTACTCTTTCCCACCTCCCCTACTTCCCTCCTTCCCACCCTTGGTTGGGTGAGGGGTGGTAAGGGCTGCTGTCGGTTGAGGGGGAGCATTAGCGCGACAGGCGCGTGCCGGGCACCTGGAGCTACCCGGGGACCACCTATTCTTAGATTGTTTGCGGTTATTTATGCCGCACTTGGATTGGCTCACGGCGGGATATGTGTGCTCTTGCTCTTGCTCTTGCTTTTCCTCCCACCGCGCTTGCCTATGAATTAGGGACACTCTACCCTTGGGGCACGCTGCAACACCCAATTTTGCTCTAGGTTAGATCTTCCAGCCTAGAACATTCTGATGTTTCCATTTCCATTTCCATTAAACATTTACGGCATTTATGTGTACCCACCACAGAATGATCCCCCCCTTACCCATTAGTGGTGTTCACCGGTGTTTCCGGCTGCCACATATCATGACGGGGAGCACACAGTAAGTATGGGGAGCACCAGTGGACGATGGAGGTTCCTCCCCATCTAGCCATCTCTGCCCCACCCCTGTAGTGAGTAACAAAATTTGCACCACATTCTGCTGTTTTCCAAGCTCTTGACAGCCGTCATTTTTTATTGGCCAGCGCGGTAAACATTTTCGCAGAGATATTTCAATGGAAGCAGAATCTGTACACCAAAAATTACAAAGAGGTGATATTTTGACAGTTGTTTGAACTGCAGAGATCAATATTTTCTTGTTTGCAGTTGTCCAAATAGACACAAGCCTTGCCTCTGGTTCGCAAATTAGATCTTGCACCTATCCTTCTTTTTTTGGTTTCTTTTTCTACATTCCTCTGGGGCTGCCAGTGAACCATGGTACCATATCTTAAAAAAGCCTAGGGTTTGACGTATTGGTACAACATGTTGCTCGAACTGTGTTTTTCACACGGGGGGGCGGCCGGGCCCGGTCCTTGTATGCGACACCCCCCAGCCCCCCCCCGCTGTGCACAAAGACAGTGTGGTCATACTGCATGGCACAGCACTATGCAGATGTGCATGACACTGCACGGCACCCCGATTTGATGCACATTGCAGAGGCAGAGCAAGAGGCGGTGCTGAATTGGGTGCCTCACAAGGGCAAGAAAAAAAATCGGGGCAATGCACCTGCAGAGGCTGATGATGCCCCGTTTGATGCAGCGGCCTTGTCTGCACCCGGCGACGTTGCTTCATCGTCGTCAAGCTTGCCTCCCCTGCCTCTGCCCCAGTCAAAGCCTCCTGCCCCCCCGCTCCCAAGTGAGTCCGAGGCAACGACCTCTGGGGCTGAGCGATCCCGTCCCCTTAAAAGCGTCGGGAAGCGCAATAAGAAGAGGCGGGACGAAGCCCAACGAGAGCTTCAACCGAAGCGCGCCCGCCAAGACTCCTCCTCCTCCTCCTCAGAGGGGGAGCTTTTCAAGGACCTCTAACCAAAAGTCCATCCATTCTTTCTTTTAACCCCCAACTCTAACCAAGCCTCAGGAATTTTTCTCATAAACTAACCGGGGGGCACGGGGGAACAAGAGGGGAGAGGGAAGGGGGGAGGGGGAGGGGGGCGGGGGGAGGGGGGCGGGGGGCAACACGGCGACCCTTAAGACTTTCTTCTCGGCAAGGACGAGAAAGCGCTATTATCGCATACATACCTCCGTACCCCCCAACCCCCAGACACACAACCCCCGAGGAGGTATGCATGTGGTAGTAGTGGGTCGCGCGCAAGCCCCCCCACCTTGGGAACCGCCCCCCCCCCAGCCGAAATCCCCCCCCTACACCCCCCAGCCGACCCCCCCCAGATCCACCCCCAGCCCCCCCCCCCCCCCGAGTTTTGACAGATAGCTGGGGGGTATGTCGCATCAGGACCGGTTGTAGTCGCCCCCCCGTGGTTTTTCAGACAAATTTCGGTGCAGAGAAAATGGAAAATTTGACCAAGATTCGTCAATGTTTACGGCGCCGGCGCTGTATATTTTCCGTTTCCCCATTGGTGATTGAGGGGGTTAGAGCCCTCTCACACACATGTCTTCAAAAAGTGTGTATTTTTTACGGCGCCCTAGGTTTGGGGGTTTACGGCTAATTCTGTGCGCGTAGTGCACCCCAAGATTTGTGGGCCACTTCTGATTTTGTCTCCCGCCCTGAAGTGTTAGGGACGCCCCAAACGACAAGGGTTATGTAGCCAATTTGCCCACTTGTGGGCCTCTTCTAATTTTGTCCCCCGCTGTGAAGCGTTGGGGACCCCCCTAGACGGTGGGGGTTAGGTAGTCAATCCCCCCACTTGTGGGCCATTTCTGATTTTGTCTTGCGCTTCGCAGCGTTGGGCAAGCATGAATTAAGTACCAGCCAGGCCACTGGCAAAATGGCAAATAAACACGTTTGTGCGCTTACTTTTCAAAAAATGACCTTTTTGAGGGGATAACTGTTGTTTTTTGATATTTATTGGTGTTTATTGATATTTCTGCATTCGTTGCTGATGGTTTTTGTCCCCTTTGTGACGTATCCTTAGAGCATTTCTGTGTTTGTGTATCTTTGAGGGTATCAAACTTGGAATCTGGTGCAGGTGAGGGGAGGTGATTAGGATTGTGTGTCACCCGGCATGGTGCATCATAGTGGGAAGATCTGGGACGTGGGTGATGGAATAAATGGACACACGGACACGCCATGTACACTCATTCATGTCATGCATTCATGTCATGTGCATGGCGCGGGCTTGCTTGAGCGCCCTACACGTGCGTGCATTCTTGTCATGTCCATGGTGCGGGTCCTCCCGAACGCCCTACACGTGCGTTCATTCTTGTCTTGCCCGCATTGCATGTCCCGTGTTGTGTGTCATTAACAACTTTTCTTGTTCGGTGTGTCTGTTTGTCAGGCGCTCTTTCCCTTCCTCATTGTGCACATGGGGTCTGACGTATGGATGCCACCACTTGGGCCGGTTGCGGCTGATTGTGCGGCTTGGATGCACTTGGATGCACAGTGTTGCCGAGGCCCTCCGTTACATGCATTCCGAGGCGGGAGGGTCTTTGTGGCACCTCAAGCACACCCAAGTCGCCCGTGCTGCCAAAAACGATGCCACCCTGCATCATCACTAGAAAATACTCGGGCATCGTTCTACCGCGATACATTGCAAACGATTGGCAAGACTTGATCAAAAGGTGTTCTGCCTACTCTAGGGCATGAATGATGCCACGAGCATTGGTGAGTACGCACTCTATGGCCTAGCCACACAATGTCATTGTCTTGGGTTCACGCTGGTACCCTTGTCTTCTATCACCCCACAGCGCAAATGAGCAGGTTCCTACTCCTATTCTATCCCCTCACAACACCCCGGTGATTAACTACACATGTAATATGAGGTGAATGGGAAGGCGGTGATTCACGATGCTGCTGCACTCCAGCGCCTCCACTTCCACATTCGGGGCCCAACCCCAACACCCTAAACCTCTTCTACACTTGAATCTCATGAATAGCATGCCTTAGTGGATGGTCGGTCACCATCCCCCCGCCCAAAACCTTAAGGACAACATTGAGATTGTGAGAACGTGAGCAGGTGCCCATTTGTCGGCTGTTTTCTTGGTGCCCATGTGGCTAATTGGGGCCTTTTTGTGTGTCAAACATGTGGCTACACACCTTCTTGGGGGCTATGTTGCTGTGTGCTTATGAGTACGTGATTGTGTTTAGCGTGTCAGGGGCCAGTTTGTTTACGTGGGGGGCCATTGTACGGCCATGACCCATTGTCAGTGCTAGCCACCAGTTCACACAAAGCCGCCACAGAGGAAGGCTCCTCCCCTACATGACGATTTGCATAAACCCCATGTTCAACTCATGGTGTTTGGCCTCATAGACGCCCGTGGCGGGGGCATTTAGTCAATGAGTACCAACCAACAAGCCCCCAAGAGAAGGCGGATGCCTAGTGCATGCTGACGTGCCCTTAGCCTGGGTGCTGCTTGGGTCGTTCGCTTTGTGTGTGTGGTTTGAAGATTTATCCAGTTTTCACCCTAAATGGGGTTGCAATCATGAGGATGCTGACTGGATGAGATGACCGGATGAGATCACTACACACATGGAAGGGGCATTGTGTGCTCATGGCAGACCACATCTCTATGTACATGCCAGCTCAAGGATTTGAGGCCCAACCCCACAGGGGACGGGCATAACATGCCCAAAGTCTATGGCTATGGTTACAGCAGTTGTGCATACGCTAGGCGCCTTTGCCCTAGAGGGCTTGCTTCTTCATATACCCAGTATTGGACTGAGGACCTCTGCAGTGCCGGAGTACAAAAACAAAGGATGCTGACTACTGATGGCACCAAGTACCAGGCTAGTGGTCTAGCATGAGGTATGCAATGCGCCACAACTGCACAGAGGGATCTTTTGCTAGTGCGCCCTACTATTAGGATTGGTCCAAGGATTGGTCTCAGCTGTCAGCATTGCCACAAACATACTAAGCGCAGCGTGGAGCATAAGAAAATCGTTGACAGATTTTGGTCCTAGAGGTTCTGCTAACAGTCCGTGGTGCAAAAATATGTCGGTGAGAGTCTATAGACTTGATGTTAGCAGAGGAATGCTACAATGACCAGCAAATTTCCCACCATACACACTCTTCAGCACAATTGGGTATCAGTTGTTCTTTCGACACTTGAGGGGGGAGCGTTAGCGCGCTGGGCGCGCGCTAGGCATCTTTTTTTGACCCGTGTCCAAGCGGTGACCTTTTAGGGGGTGCACTCAGCGCCGTGCAACTATTTCGGCGTCTGCCCGTACTAGAGACCCATACTTTGAGATACTAGGGGCATCATTGTTACCCCTCGAAAAAAAAGGGGGGTTAGGGTTACCCCTAGTGTAGATTTTGAGATCTGATTTCGTCCCCTTTGTTGGGGACCCCCGAGAATGCAGGGGTGACGTAGCATTTCCCCCCTCTTTTGGGCCCCCAAGAAGGCAAGGGTGAGGCAGCCAATTCTGATTTTGACCCCCCTTTGTTTGGGGACCCCCGAGAAGGCAGGGGTGACATAGCATTTCCGCCCTCTTTTGGGCCCCTGAGAAGGTAGAGGTGAGGTAGCCAATTCTGATTTTGTGAAATACCCTTGCAATCCCCCCCCCCCCCCCCGGAGACCGTCACTTGGCGACCGTCTCCCCCCTCCCCCCACCCGGGAGACCGTCGCGCGCTAACCCAGGAGTTTGCAAGGGGGGGGGAGGGTATGAACACACACTGCCGCACTTGTGGATTAACAACCCCCTGCCTGAAGGAAATGCCAGAAAGTGTGGAAGTGCAAATAACACAGCCAACACAGCGTGCGACACTGAAGGGCTGAAATGTGAACAGGGCTCAGGATCAGACATCAGAATGCCGGCACAATATTTGTATCAGGAAATCTGCTCTGGTTTTGGGTCCAGACAGGGGAAACAAGTGTGGAAGTGACTTTGGATTGTGCGGGCACCATAAGATTATGCGGCTGGCTGGGAGGGGGAGGGGCGTTGAAAGTTGGGGGAGTACAGAAAGTCAGGACCACAGATGGGGAGCGAAGATGTTGCACATGAGATTTTTTCGCCATCAAACGGCATCCCCTGACAACCCAGCAGGGGTGGAAGGAGCATGGCAGAAATGTATGAAATAGTGGGAGATAAACAGTGGGAAATTGGCCAGCCTTTCCGGGGTAACAACCTCAAAAGTTGTACTCCCTCACAGCATGGTGACTGTATGCACACAAATGCGAAAGCAAACACCAAGGTCTGTCCCAGCTGAAGGGTCATACACCTCTCCATGTCCGTTGAATTCCTCTTTTCTAGCTCATCGCATGCGTGGAGGCAACTCAGAGGATGCCAGGTGCCCAAAGGCAGCACAAAGGATGTTCTTGAATGCGGCGAGACCCCAGCGTCATTGCACGACATGGACACTCACTGGCTTGCTGCAGGATGATCCTGCGCAGCTGAAGTCTGAAAAGACTGTCTCCTGCGCAATGTGTTGTCTTTCCATAGTGATAGGGGTGCTGATGACAGTGGCACATTGTGTAGGAGGCCATGCGGACAACCTGACCACACACTATTTCCGGCTGATCCACTATGTGATATGGATTGTGATGTTGGTCGGGGCCCTGGTTTGGTACTTCTTATGCAAGTCCCACGTTCTCATCCTCATTGTCGCCCTCATCCTCGGGCCCTGGGTTCCCGCCCAGTCATGGCTGGCCAACGGCTGCAACATTGAACGAACTGGGTCCGCCTTCTTCTACTCCTTCGCCATCATGGCACTGCTTTTCGCTGCGGGGGTCCGCCGCTCCATCATTGCTGCGTACGTGGCAGTGTCCATGTTCTTGGCCTCAGCATTCTACATCATCCACTGCTTTCACGTCCAGTCCAACGGGTACTGGACGGAGGCCCCATGGTGCCCTTTGAAGTCCGTGCCGCACTCCATCCCAGTGCAGACGTGGCTGATGCTCATCGTTGTGTTCGGGACCCAGTTCGCTTGCTTCCACATATTCGTGACTCAGCTCCTCAAGCACCAGGAGGTGCTGTGTGTCTCTGCTACACCCATGCTCTGCGCCCCCTGAACGTGACAGACAACAAGTTAGATGGCTTTGTGAGCATTTACCATGAACCAATCCCAAGGCAACACAAGGTGGCACACATTTCCGTGAATACCACAAACCCCTTTCCCAACTCCTGGTGACATGCAACAGAACAGCAATTTGGAGTGTGGGCAGGATTTCGCTGACTCACACAAAAAGAAAATAATTTGAACCGTGACTTTTGGTTCGCCACCTGCAAATGACCATTAAGCACCAGTAGTTCACCAATCAGAACCAGTGTTTATTGGGTAAGCACCGATCATTCACCCCTGAGCACTGGTGATTAACCGCTCATCGCCAAACCGCATGCCTGGATTTTCCTTGATTAGAAAAATCTCGTCCTGCGCAAAAAAACCTTGTGCAAAAATCTTTGGCCCCCATTTGAGCAACAGGTGTTGTCCCGCAACATTTTGCCACACGAAAATTTCCACCTCACTGCAGTCATATGCATACTCTGGGGATGGGGGGTTCGCTTCTGGGCATTTTTGGAAACACAGGATCCTGGGTATTGGAGGAGGGGAAGCGGGGTGATTTCAGCCAACACCTGGTGGACGGCTCTTTTGAACTGAGTCAGGACTGGAGGCTGTATCTACACTGTTAGTCTGTGTACCAAGGACCACAAACCCCACCCACCGCATCACCCTGGGCAACCTGGACACAAGTGCCACCCCTCTCCTGGATGTAGAAGAATGCACCCTCGCCTCATAGAGCCCGCATTTCTCAGTCAGCGGGGGCACGCTGGCCACCCAATGGCGCTCAAGAGCGCTGTTGCATTCGCCGCAGGAGCACACACCACTCTGTGGAGCGAGACAAGCACTATTCGTTGGCCCATCATCCCCGCAGTCACAGAGCACGGATACAGACGATGCTAAGTGGTTGGGCTCCGCGCTCGTCAGGCACGGAGTCCATGATAACGTGCAGCACGGAAGGCTCACGCTGCAACACCCCGAATGTGCACACACAACTGCAGTTCACCCCCTGAGCTACACGCCTGCTCCCCTGTGTGCCCTACCCCTGTGTGTTTTTGACTCTGAAACAACCTGTACCCACTGGGGGTTTTCAATCCTAAGGACCACGCAAATAGCAAGGATCGGTGGCAGCGATCAGCGTTCGACCTCTGACCGCAACCCTGAACCCTCCATGCCCCGGAACAAACCAAATGAACGGTGAGTGGCCGAATGGGGCCAGCAACAGCAAGCCCATCGGACACGAGATAAGAAGCACCATGGAATACCCTCAAAAGCCACGGCCCAAACGCAGACCAGGGGAAGTGACCGAAGGCGCTGAAGCCCAGAACCCAAAGCCGGCTCTCCGACTCTAGCCCCATTCAGGGGGGTGAGGGACCAGCACAAGGGCATGGACTTGGCAAAAGCCCCGGACATAACAATGGAACTGTGGAAGCGATGAAGGCCGTGAGGCAGGCGTGCCAGGAGCTAAGTGGCGGGTCTACGCCTGACCTTTTGATGCCACAGGTAGGCACAAGGTCCCTGTACATTACACACATTTGCAGGTCCTTTCGCGAGACGCCCAGTTATCACAGGATATGCTTGCCGCTATCTCAGAGATGGACCTCATGGCAATGGACGAGCTGGCACGCCGCAGCGGTGATGTCCAGACCTCCAGCACCGCACAGCGCACCATGCTGCAGATCCTGCACCGCATGCGTCAGTTCCGGCCCTACCTCCCTGACTCCCTGTTCAATTCCGAGGATGGCGATATGCCCGTCACAGTCCCAGTGAGTCGCCACAGCACCGGGCTGCAGCAGGACGTTGCAGCACCGCTCAGCAGCAGCAGCCTCCAAACACATCTGCAGGACCTGAACGACAGCTCCCCTTGGGGGTCCCCCAAGCATATGTCCGGGGAAGCAGCTGCCTCCAGCCCAACAAGTCCCGTTGGAAAGCCTGGCGGTGGATGGCTGGTGAGGGAGGACCGTACTCCTCCACGGCAAGGCTCACTCTCCCCCCAGAAGCGCAAGGCGGGCAGCGGGCAGCGGCAGACACCTGAGGGGCGGATCCAACAGCGGAAGGAGCCTGAAAGGCCGGTCGCACAGTCCGGAGGCTTCGCTTCCGGGTCCCGGATCGCCCAAAAGGATAAACTTAAGCACAGGGCTGCACTGCAAGCAGGTGTCACCCCGATGCTGACTTTCAGACAACTCTTCTCCAGTAATATCCACAGCCGTGATGCGGACGTTGTTGGCGTTTTTTGGTGGGGTGTCTACTACTCACCCAAACCCCTGCTGCCGGTCAGGGCCCACCAAGGGGCAGAAGCAGTACTTGTAAGCAGAGGGACACTCTCACCGACCAACAGTACTTTTCACCCGGTGGCTTGGGACACGCAAGATGAACAATTTGTGTCCAAAAACTCAAACCAGTGCAGACACCTGGAAGTACCAACCGCATTCCCTCAGCCTTTTTCGCAACCCCCCCCCCCCCACCTCACCACCGTTCGCAACGACCATCCCCCAGTCAATTGGCGCTTGTTTGAACATGCTCTGACGGCCACCCACTGGTCAAACAGGGAGATATGACTGGGTGTCTCGTAGTTCAGCCTGATTAGTGGCATGCACCGATTGCTGGCATTGGCCATACCCTGCCAGTGTACAGCCTTCCTGGCCCTGGGACATTCGTATGTTCAGTGCAGTGTGTGGACCAGGGGCCATGGTAGCATCCAATGGCGCACTCCTTGAGCCACCGGCACTCAAACCCCCATGCACCCCCTCACCCCCAGGCCGCAACCTGCGTGGTTACAGCTTCGTGTCGTCCCTCCCTGTAGAGCAGAGACCAGGCCCAGCACCGCTATACCGAGTGGGGCCTCCCAGATGTAGAGGGTGGCGGTGGACGCTGTAACAAGGTCATTGTAAAGACCCGTACGAATGACCACAAGGACCGCGCAGGGGTCATGCTCCCCGGATTTCGCGAGTCCCCAGTCTGCTACCCCCCTCCCCCCCTCCCCCTCCGTCGCTTGTATCACCCGCCATTCGGGATGTTGGATGATACGGTCATGCGCATTTCCGCTGTCTCGATGGCGACCCCGGACCCAATGCCCCTGCGCCGTCCGGTAAGGTATACGCACGGGCATGTGCGATCCCCTCGGATTCCGCAGATGTGGGAAAAGCAAAAACAAGTGCAAAACACCAGGGGCGCCACGTGGATGACGGTGTGGATTCAGCGGACCCTTGCCTTCTCCACAGGTTGTGTGGAAGTGTGTAGAAGACATCCCATGGTGTTCTTTGTCCATTTTGCCTGCGGACGATGAAATGGAATGATCTTCTCATTCCATATCCCACGGTTTCTTGAACCTGCCCAAAGTCATATCCCGTGACCCTCCCGCAGGGCTATCCTTCAGCACCCCTATTTTTTTTTGTTCAGGACAGCTCTGAAGGACAGCCCCCAAGGACCACCAACCGCCAACTGCCAACCGCCGTCAACCGCCAGCCATTGTTCAACTGTTTCTGTGGTCTTGTGTCTTGCCCATGTCTTGACCATGAAACAGAGAGCGTCCCCGTGAACGTTCTTTTCTGTTGGCGTGAAAAATCCTTTTTTTTTCCCCCTTAAGGACAGCCCTGCCCTCCCGTCATGTGTTCTTTGAGAGGCGGGGGTGCACCCCCCCCCTTTGAGCGACGCCCTGCTTGCTGCCTGCCGGGGGGGGGGGGGGCTGGCATGTTGCCATGATGTGTTGTTCGTCTGCAGCTGGCGGCGCCTACAGGCCAATGGCCATTCGCTGCCCTTTCCTCGGACCCTTTCCCTCCATAGGCGGTGGTGCCCATCAGCCTCTCACCACCCTGTGTCCTTCCTCTTCTTCCTTGCCCAATCATTCCCTCTCCACTTCCCTTTCCTTTCCCTTGGTCAGTTGTGCCAACGGAACCCCCGGACTTTCCCTGTTTCACTTCTCTGTGTTGAGTCCACACAGAGGAGGGCAAATGCCCTGGCCGTTGGCCAGGTGCGTCCAAGCGGTCATCCCCAACCGGCGGTGGGGGGGGGGGGGTGCATTGACTGCTGATTGTGTGGCGGTCCTCAGCCCTGCCTGCGGTCGTCAAACAGGTCACAGTGCTCATGGTGAACACGGTGGGGGTGAATGCTATGGCCTTTGAGTCCGGGCTGGCAGCCGTCGAGGCACGGCTCAGCCGCGTGACTGACGCTGTCCTGACCACCATCAAGCGGCACAGGGGGACCATCATGGGGTTCACAGGCGGCACAGTGTTTGCCGCGTTCAACGTCGTCGCCAACACCATGTCCCATGTGAACTACGCCTGCCAGGCTGCCCTCGCCATCCTCCGCAACCTGCCCGCCATGTCCCCCCCGGTCCGCTTGGGCATGGGGATCCATACGTGTAACGTCGTGGCCGGCAATATCGGGACCGCGCACGCCGCCACGTACAACATCATTGGGCCGGGGGTGGGCCTCGCGGGCACCCTCGCGCGGCTCAACCAGCCACTGTTCACCCAAATCGTGATGTCCGGGGCGACGCATGCCACCGTGTCGGACCATTTTGTGACGCAGGGTGTTGATGTGGTGGAGGTGCTGGCGACCGGGGCTGTGGAGGCAGGAGTTGTGCAGGTGCAACCCCATCCCCAGGGCTCCTGTTAACAACTCGGCACGACCCAGGGTGCCGGGGTGCTGGACCCCCCCCCCCCCCCCAAAGATTGGGCCAAATTTTATTCCAGGCCTTTGGCCGATCAAAAAATTACTCTGGGGCCTTTGGCGCCAATTTGTTTAGACCAAAAAAATTTTCGGCGCGTTTGGCGTCGAAGAAAACTCAGGAGCACTAGGGGTATTATTGCACAATGGCAGCTAGCTGTGCAGGGAACTGCAGCTTTGTGTATTATTGCACAATGGCAGCTAGCTGTGCAGGGAACTGCAGCTTTGTGTATTATTGCACAATGGCAGCTAGCTGTGCAGGGAACTGCAGGTTTGTGTATTATTGCACAATGGCAGCTAGCTGTGCAGGGAACTGCAGCTTTGTGTATTATTGCACAATGGCAGCTAGCTGTGCAGGGAACTGCAGCTTTGTGTATTTTTGCACAAAGGCAGCTAGCTGTGCAGGGAACTGCAGCTTTGTGTATTATTGCGCAATGGCAGCTAGCTGTGCAGGGAACTGCAGCTTTGTGTATTAGTGCACAATGGCAGCTAGCTGTGCAGGGAACTGCAGCTCTTTGCATTATTGCACAATGGCAGCTGGCTGTGCAGGGAACTGCAGCTTTGTGTATTATTGCACAATGGCAGCTAGCTATGCAGGGAACTGCAGCTTTGTGTATTATTGCACAATGGCAGCTAGCTGTGCAGGGAACTGCAACTTTGTGTATTATTGCACAATGGCAGCTAGCTGTGCAGGGAACTGCAGCTTTGTGTATTATTGCACAATGGCAGCTAGCTGTGCAGGGAACTGCAGCTTTGTGTATTATTGCACAATGGCAGCTAGCTGTGCAGGGAACTGCAGCTTTGTGTATTATTGCACAATGGCAGCTAGCTGTGCAGGGAACTGCAGCTTTGTGTATTATTGCACAATGGCAGCTAGCTGTGCAGGGAACCGCAGCTTTGTGTATTTTTGCACAATGGCAGCTAGCTGTACAGGGAACTGCAGCTTTGTGTATTATTGCACAATGGCAGCTAGCTGTGCAGGGAACTGCAGCTTTGTGTATTATTGCACAATGGCAGCTAGCTGTGCAGGGAACTGCAGCTTTGTGTATTATTGCACAATGGCAGCTAGCTGTGCAGGGAACTGCAGCTTTGTGTATTATTGCACAATGGCAGCTAGCTGTGCAGGGAACTGCAGCTCTTTGCATTATTGCACAATGGCAGCTAGCTGTGCAGGGAACTGCAGCTTTGTGTATTATTGCACAATGGCAGCTAGCTGTGCAGGGAACTGCAGCTTTGTGTATTATTGCACAATGGCAGCTAGCTGTGCAGGGAACTGCAGCTTTGTGTATTATTGCACAATGGCAGCTAGCTGTGCAGGGAACTGCAGCTTTGTGTATTACTGCACAATGGCAGCTAGCTGTGCAGGGAACTGCAGCTTTGTGTATTATTGCACAATGGCAGCTAGCTGTGCAGGGAACTGCAGCTTTGTGTATTATTGCACAATGGCAGCTAGCTGTGCAGGGAACTGCAGCTTTGTGTATTATTGCACAATGGCAGCTAGCTGTGCAGGGAACTGCAGCTTTGTGTATTATTGCACAATGGCAGCTAGCTGTGCAGGGAACTGCAGCTTTGTGTATTATTGCACAATGGCAGCTAGCTGTGCAGGGAACTGCAGCTTTGTGTATTCTTGCACAATGGCAGCTAGCTGTGCAGGGAACTGCAGCTTTGTGTATTATTGCACAATGGCAGCTAGCTGTACAGGGAACTGCAGCTTTGTGTATTATTGCGCAATGGCAGGTAGGTGTGCAGGGAACTGCAGCTTTGTGTATTATTGCACAATGGCAGCTAGCTGTGCGGGGAACTGCAGCTTTGTGTATTATTGCACAATGGCATCTAGATGTGCAGGGAACTGCAACTTTGTGTATTATTGCACAATGGCAGCTAGCTGTGCAGGGAACTGCAGCTTTGTGTATTATTGCACAATGGCAGCTAGCTGTGCAGGGAACTGCAGCTTTGTGTATTATTGCACAATGGCAGCTAGCTGTGCAGGGAACTGCAGCTTTGTGTATTCTTGCACAATGGCAGCTAGCTGTGCAGGGAACTGCAGCTTTGTGTATTATTGCACAATGGCAGCTAGCTGTACAGGGAACTGCAGCTTTGTGTATTATTGCGCAATGGCAGGTAGGTGTGCAGGGAACTGCAGCTTTGTGTATTATTGCACAATGGCAGCTAGCTGTGCGGGGAACTGCAGCTTTGTGTATTATTGCACAATGGCATCTAGATGTGCAGGGAACTGCAACTTTGTGTATTATTGCAAAATGGCAGCTAGCTGTGCAGGGAACTGTAGCTTTGTGTATTATTGCACAATGGCAGCTAGCTGTGCAGGGAACTGCAGCTTTGTGTATTATTGCACAATGGCAGCTAGCTGTGCAGGGAACTGCAGCTTTTTGTGTTATTGCACAATGGCAGCTAGCTGTGCAGGGAACTGCAGTTTGTGTATTATTGCAAAATGGCAGCTAGCTGTGCAAGGAGCTGCACCTTTGCGTATTATTGCACAATGGCAGCTAGCTGTGCAGGGAGCTGCAGCTTTGTGTCTTATTGCACAATGGCAGCTAGGTGTGCAGGGAACTGCAGCTTTGTGTATTTTTGCACAATGGCAGCTAGGTGTGCAGGGAACTACAGCTTTGTGTTTTATTGCACAATGGCAGCTAGCTGTGCAGGGAACTGCAACTTTGTGTATTATTGCACAATGGCAGCTAGCTGTGCAGGGAACTGCAGCTTTGTGTATTATTGCACAGTGGCAGCTAGGTGTGCAGGGAACTGCAGCTTTGTGTATTATTGCACAATGGCAGCTAGCTGTGCAGGGAACTGCAGCTTTGTGTATTATTGCACAATGGCAGCTAGCTGTGCAGGGAACTGCAGCTTTGTGTTTTGTTGCACAATGGCAGCTAGCTGTGCAGGGAACTGCAGCTTTGTGTATTATTGCACAATGGCAGCTAGCTGTGCAGGGAACTGCAGCTTTGCGTATATTGCACAATGGCAGATAGCTGCGCAGGGAACTGCAGGTTTGTGTATTATTGCGCAATGGCAGCTAGCTGTGCAGGGAACTGCAGCTTTGTGTATTAGTGCACAATGGCAGCTAGGTGTGCAGGGAACTGCAGCTTTGTGTATTATTGCACAATGGCAGCTAGCTGTGCAGGGAACTGCAGCTTTGTGTAGTATGGCGCAATGGCAGCTAGCTGTGCAGGGAACTGCAGCTTTGTGTATTAGTGCACAATGCCACCTAGCTGTGCAGGGAACTGCAGCTTTGTGTATTTTTGCACAATGGCAGCTGGCTGTGCAGGGAACTGCAGCTTTGTGTGTTTTTGCACAACGGCAGCTAGCTGTGCAGGGAACTGCAGGTTTGTGTATTATTGCACAATGGCACCTAGCTGTGCAGGGAACTGGAGCTTTGTGTATTATTGCACAATGGCAGCTAGCTGTGCAGGGAACTGCAGCTTTGTGTATTATTGCACAATGGCAGCTAGCTGTGCAGGGAACTGCAGCTTTTTGTGTTATTGCACAATGGCAGCTAGCTGTGCAGGGAACTGCAGCTTTGTGTATTATTGCAAAATGGCAGCTAGCGGTGCAAGGAGCTGCACCTTTGCGTATTATTGCACAATGGCAGCTAGCTGTGCAGGGAGCTGCAGCTTTGTGTCTTATTGCACAATGGCAGCTAGCTGTGCAGGGAACTGCAGCTTTGTGTATTTTTGCACAATGGCAGCTAGGTGTGCAGGGAACTACAGCTTTGTGTTTTATTGCACAATGGCAGCTAGCTGTGCAGGGAACTGCAGCGTTCTGTATTATTGCACAATGGCATCTAGATGTGCAGGGAACTGCAGCTTTGTGTATTATTGCACAGTGGCAGCTAGGTGTGCAGGGAACTGCAGCTTTGTGTATTAGTGCACAATGGCAGCTAGGTGTGCAGGGAACTGCATTTTTGTGTATTATTGCACAATGGCAGCTAGCTGTGCAGGGAACTGCGGCTTTGTGTATTATCACACAATGGCAGCTAGCTGTGCAGGGAACTGCGCCTTTGTGTATTATTGCACAATGGCAGCTAGCTGTGCAGGGAACTGCACCTTTGTGTATTATTGCACAATGGCAGCTAGCTATGCAGGGAACTGCAGCTTTGTGTATTATTGCACAATGGCAGCTAGCTGTGCAGGGAACTGCAGCTTTGTGTATTATTGCACAATGGCAGCTAGGTGCGCAGGGAACTGCGGCTTTGTGTATTATTGCACAATGGCAGCTAGGTGTGCAGGGAACTGCGGCTTTGTGTATTATTGCACAATGGCAGCTAGCTGTGCAGGGAACTGCAGCTTTGTGTATTATTGCACAATGGCAGCTAGCTGTGCAGGGAACTGCAGCTTTGTGTATTATTGCACAATGGCAGCTAGGTGCGCAGGGAACTGCGGCTTTGTGTATTATTGCACAATGGCAGCTAGGTGTGCAGAGAACTGCGGCTTTCTGTATTATCACACAATGGCAGCTAGCTCTGCAGGGAACTGCAGCTTTGTGTATTATTGCACAATGGCAGCTAGCTGTGCAGGGAACTGCGGCTTTGTGTATTATCACACAATGGCAGCTAGCTGTGCAGGGAACTGCAGCTTTCTGTATCATTGCACAATGGCAGCTAGCTGTGCAGGGAACTGCAGCTTTGTGTATTATATCACAATGGCAGCTAGCTGTGCAGGGAACTGCAGCTTTGTGTATTATTGCACAATGGCAGCTAGCTGTGCAGGGAACTGCAGCTTTGTGTATTATTGCACAATCGCAGCTAGGTGTGCAGGGAACTGCAACTTTGTGTGTTATTGCACAATGGCAGCTAGCTGTGCAGGGAACTGCAGCTTTGTGTATTATTGCACAATGGCAGCTAGGTGTGCAGGGAACTGCGGCTTTGTGTATTATCACACAATGGCAGCTAGCTGTGCAAGGAACTGCAGCTTTGTGTATTATTGCACAATGGCAGCTAGGTGTGCAGCGAACTGCAGCTTTGTGTATTATCACACAATGGCAGCTAGCTGTGCAGGGAACTGCAGCTTTGTGTAATATTGCACAATGGCAGCTAGGTGTGCAGGGAACTGCGCCTTTGTGTATTATTGCACAATGGCAGCTAGCTGTGCAGGGAACTGAAGCTTTGTGTATTATTGCACAATGGCAGCTAGCTGTGCAGGGAACTGCAGCTCTTTGCATTATTGCACAATGGCAGCTAGCTATGCAGGGAACTGCAGCTCTGTGTCTTATTGCACAATGGCAGCTAGGTGTGCAGGGAACTGCAGCTTTGTGTATTATTGCACAATGGCAGCTAGCTGTGCAGGGAACTGCAGCTTTGTGTATTATTGCACAATGGCAGCTAGCTGTGCAGGGAACTGCAGCTTTGTGTATTATTGCACAATGGCAGCTAGGTGTGCAGGGAATTGCAGCTTTGTGTGTTATTGCACAATGGCAGCTAGGTGTGCAGGGAACTGCAGCTTTGTGTATTATTGCACAATGGCAGCTAGGTGTGCAGGGAACTGCGGCTTTGTGTATTATCACACAATGGCAGCTAGCTGTGCAGGGAACTGCAGCTTTGTGTATTATTGCACAATGGCAGCTAGGTGTGCAGGGAACTGCACCTTTGTGTATTATTGCACAATGGCAGCTAGCTATGCAGGGAACTGCAGCTTTGTGCCTTATTGCACAATGGCAGCTAGGTGTGTAGGGAACTGCAGCTTTGTGTATTATTGCACAATGGCAGCTAGCTGTGCAGGGAACTGCAGCTTTGTGTATTATTGCACAATGGCAGCTAGGTGTGCAGGGAACTGCAGCTTTGTGTATTATTGCACAATGGCAGCTAGGTGCGCAGGGAGCTGCGGCTTTGTGTATTATTGCACAATGGCAGCTAGGTGTGCAAGGAACTGCGGCTTTGTGTATTATCACACAATGGCAGCTAGGTGTGCAGGGAACTGCAGCTTTGTGTATTATTGCACAATGGCAGCTAGGTGTGCAGGGAACTGCGGCTTTGTGTATTCTTGCACAATGGCAGCTAGGTGTGCAGGGAACTGCAGTTTTCTGTATTATTGCACAATGGCAGCTAGCTGTGCAGGGAAGTGCAGCTTTGTGTATTATTGCACAATGGCATCTAGATGTGTAGGGAACTGCAGCTTTGTGTATTATCGCGCAATGGCAGCTAGCTGTGCAGGGAACTGCAGCTTTGTGTATTATCACACAATGGCAGCTAGCCGAGCAGGGAACTGCGACTTTGTGTATTATTGCACAATGATAGCTCGCTGTGCGGGGAACTGCAGCTTTGTGTATTATCACACAATGGCAGCTAGCCGAGCAGGGAACTGCAGCTTTGTGTATTATTGCACAATGGCAGCTAGGTGTGCAGGGAACTGCAGCTTTGTGTATTATTGCACAATGGCAGCTACGTGTGCAGGGAACTGCGGCTTTGTGTATTATCACACAATGGCAGCTAGCTGTGCAGGGAACTGCAGCTTTGTGTATTATTGCACAATGGCAGCTAGCTGTGCAGGGAACTGCAGCTTTGTGTATTATTGCACAATGGCAGCTAGCTGTGCAGGGAACTGCAGCTCTGTGTATTATTGCACAATGGCAGCTAGCTGTGCAGGGAACTGCAGCTTTTTGCATTATTGCACAATGGCAGCTAGGTGTGCAGGGAACTGCAGCTTTGTGTATTATTGCACAATGGCAGCTAGCTGTGCAGGGAACTGCAGCTTTGTGTATTATTGCACAATGGCAGCTAGCTGTGCAGGGAACTGCAGCTTTGTGTATTATTGCACAATGGCAGCTAGCTGTGCAGGGAACTGCAGCTTTGTGTATTATTGCACAATGGCAGCTAGCTGTGCAGGGAACTGCAGCTTTGTGTATTATTGCACAATGGCAGCTAGGTGTGCAGGGAACTGCAGCTTTGTGTATTATTGCACAATGGCAGCTAGCTATGTAGGGAACTGCAGCTTTGTGTCTTATTGCACAATGGCAGCTAGGTGTGCAGGGAACTGCAGCTTTGTGTATTATTGCACAATGGCAGCTAGCTGTGCAGGGAACTGCAGCTTTGTGTATTATTGCACAATGGCACCTAGCTGTGCAGGGAACTGCAGCTTTGTGTATTATTGCACAATGGCAGCTAGCTGTGCAGGGAACTGCAGGTTTGTGTATTATTGCACAATGGCAGCTAGCTGTGCAGGGAACTGCAGCTTTGTGTATTATTGCACAATGGCAGCTAGCTGTGCAGGGAACTGCAGCTTTGTGTATTATTGCACAATGGCAGCTAGCTGTGCAGGGAACTGCAGCTTTGTGTATTATTGCACAATGGCAGCTAGCTGTGCAGGGAACTGCAGCTTTTTGCATTATTGCACAATGGCAACTAGCTGTGCAGGGAACTGCAGCTTTGTGTATTATTGCACAATGACACCTAGCTGTGCAGGGAACTGCAGCTTTGTGTATTATTGCACAATGGCAGCTAGCTGTGCAGGGAACTGCAACTTTGTGTATTATCACACAATGGTAGCTAGCTGTGCAGGGAACTGCAGCTTTGTGTGGCGTAGAAACGATGAAATTTTGTGAGAATGGTTATTTCTAGGAATCATTTGCCTTGAAAATGCTTTTGTCGCAAAAAATAAAAAAATGCAAAAAAAATAAATAACTCCTGTGTGACCATGATAGCTGAATTGGTCGCAAAATTCGATAAATAAATAATCATATCCCATTGGTGTGCAACCCCTACCGGTTGTTGTTCGTTGTTCGTGCTGGACAGATGTTTACCTTATGTCGCCCGTGTTGGCAATCCCAGCCCATATGGAGGATGTTGACATATGGTCTGGTGTTCTTGTATGCATGTGCCTTCGTGTTTTGCCCATGAAAAAACAAGTTCTGCAACAAGTTGACCGCATCCATAGCAGGGGGACATGCCATTGGGCTGAAGAACTCTACCTTCGCAAAACTCTCATTTCAACGAAATTAATCGCAAAAATTTAAATAAATATTGACCAAGCGGGCTGAATTTCTTGTCGCAAAACGCTAATTCCTCACAAAAAATCGCAAAAAAAACCTTTTTGATGCTTTGCCCTGCAACGCAAAAAATTTTAACAAAATATTAACACTTTTTCCAATTCGCAAAAATTCGCCGTTCGCAAAATTTGGCCGTTTCTACGATATTATTGCACAATGGCAGCTAGCCGTGCAGGGAACTGCAGCTTTGTGTATTATCACACAATGGCGGCTAGCTGTGCAGGGAACTGCAGCTTTGTGTATTATTGCACAATGGCAGCTAGGTGTGCGGGGAACTGCAGCTTTGTGTATTATTGCACAATGGCAGCTAGCTGTGCAGGGAACTGCAACTTTGTGTATTATCACACAATGGTAGCTAGCTGTGCAGGGAACTGCAGCTTTGTGTATTATTGCACAATGGCAGCTAGCTGTGCAGGGAACTGCAGCTTTGTGTATTACTGCACAATGGCAATAATACACAAAGCTGCAGTTCCCTGCACATCTAGGTGCCATTGTGCAATAATACAGAAAGTTGCAGTTCCCTGCACAGCTAGCTGCCATTGTGCAATAATACACAACTTGCCCATTTATGGGCCACTTGTGATTTTGTCCCCCGCTCTGAGGCGGTGGGGATCCCCGAGGCGGCAGGGGTGATGTAGCCACCTTGCCCATTTATGGGCCACTTCTGATTTTGCCCCCTGCTCTGAGGCGGAGGGGATCCCCGAGGCGGCAGGGGTGATGTAGCCACCTTTCCCAGCTATGGGCCACTTCTTATTTTGTCCCCCGCTCTGAGGCGGAGGGGATCCCCGAGGCGGCAGGGGTGATGTAGCCACCTTGCCCATTTATGGGCCAGTTCTGATTTTGCCCCCAGCTCTGAGGCGGTGGATCCCCGAGGCGGCAGGCGTGATGTAGCCACCTTGCCCATTTATGGGCCACTTCTGATTTTGCCCCCCGCTCTGAGGCGGTGGGGATCCCCGAGGCGGCAGGGGTGATGTAGCCACCTTGCCCATTTATGGGCCACTTCTGATTTTGCCCCCCGCTCTGAGGCGGAGGGGATCCCCGATACGGCAGGGGTGAGGTAGCCACCTTGCCCATTTATGGGCCACTTCTGATTTGGCCCCCCACTCTGAGGCGGAGGGGATCCCCGAGGCGGCAGGGGTGATGTAGCCACCTTGCCCATTTATCGGCCACTTCTGATTTTGCCCCCCGCTCTGAGGCAGAGGGGATCCCTGAGGCGGTAGGGGTGATGTAGCCACCTTGCCCATTTATGGGCCACTTCTGATTTTGCCCCCCGCTCTGAGGCGGAGGGGATCCCCGAGGCGGCAGGGGTGATGTAGCCACCTTGCCCATTTATGGGCCACTTCTGATTTTGCCCCCCGCTCTGAGGTGGAGGGGATCCCCGAGGCGGCAGGGGTGATGTAGCCACCTTGCCCATTTATGGGCCACTTCTGATTTTGCCCCCCGCTCTGAGGCGGTGGGGATCTTCGAGGCAGCAAGGGTGATGTAGCCACCTTGCCCATTTATGGGCCACTGCTGATTTTGCCCCCCGCTCTGAGGCGGTGGATCCCCGAGGCGGCAGGGGTGATGTAGCCACCTTGCCCATTTATGGGCCACTTCTGATTTTGCCCCCCGCTCTGAGGCGGTGGGGATCCCCGAGGCGGCAGGGGTGATGTAGCCGCCTTGCCCATTTATGGGCCACTTCTGATTTTGCCCCCCGCTCTGAGGCGGTGGGGATCCCCGAGGCGGCAGGGGTGATGTAGCCACCTTGCCCATTTATGGGCCACTTCTGATTTTGCCCCCCGCTCTGAGGCGGAGGGGATCCCCGAGGCGGCAGGGGTCAGGGGGGCGGGGTTTTTTCTGAGAAATCCGATACCGTGGGGGTTTTTGAAAACCCCCCCCCCCTTTTTTAAAAATGGTCCGAGGGGGGGTTTTAAGGGTGTTTCTCGACAAACACACATCATTTGTGCGATTTTTTTTCTGGTGTTGTTCTTTTGGACTGTACATCCAGAGTTTTGTCCTTGCTCCCAATTCAGCCACTTTTGATTTTGTCCCCTTAGCTAGGGGCCCCCCACAATGCAAGGGTGACGTTGCATTTCCGCTCTTTTTTTGGACATTTCTGATTTTGCCCCCCGCTCTGAGGCGGAGGGGATCCCCGATACGGCAGGGGTGAGGTAGCCACTTTGCCCACTTGTGGGCCACTTCTGATTTTGCCCCCCGCTCTGCAGCGGCGGGGATCCCCGATACGGCAGGGGTGAGGTAGCCACTTTGCCCACTTGTGGGCCACTTCTGATTTTGCCCCCCGCTCTGCAGCGGCGGGGATCCCCGATACGGCAGGGGTCAGGTAGCCAATTTGCCCACTTGTGGGCGACTTCTGATTTTGCCCCCCGCTCTGAAGTGGCGGGGATCCCCGATACGGCAGGGGTGAGGTAGCCACTTTGCCCACTTGTGGGCCACTTCTGATTTTGGCCCCCGCTCTGCAGCGGCGGGGATCCCCGATACGGCAAGGGTGAGGTAGCCAATTTGCCCACTTGTGGGCCACTTCTCATTTTGCCCCCCGCTCTGCAGCGGCGGGGATCCCCGATACGGCAGGGGTGAGGTAGCCACTTTGCCCACTTGTGGGCCACTTCTGATTTTGCCCCCCGCTCTGAAGCGGCGGGGATCCCCGATACGGCAGGGGTGAGGTAGCCACTTTGCCCACTTGTGGGCCACTTCTGATTTTGCCCCCCGCTCTGCAGCGGCGGGGATCCCCGATACGGCAGGGGTGAGGTAGCCAATTTGCCCACTTGTGGGCCACTTCTGATTTTGCCCCCCGCTCTGCAGCGGCGGGGATCCCCGATGCGACAGGGGTGAGGTAGCCAATTTGCCCACTTGTGGGCCACTTCTGATTTTGGCCCCCGCTCTGCAGCGGCGGGGATCCCCGATACGGCAGGGGTGAGGTGGCCACTTTGCCCACTTGTGGGCGACTTCTGATTTTGCCCCCCGCTCTGAAGCGGCGGGGATCCCCGATACGGCAGGGGTGAGGTAGCCACTTTGCCCACTTGTGGGCCACTTCTGATTTTGCCCCCCGCTCTGCAGCGGCGGGGATCCCCGATACGGCAGGGGTGAGGTAGCCAATTTGCCCACTTGTGGGCCACTTCTGATTTTGCCCCCTGCTCTGCAGCGGCGGGGATCCCCGATACGGCAGGGGTCAGGTAGCCAATTTGCCCACTTGTGGGCCACTTCTGATTTTGCCCCCCGCTGTGAAGCGGCGGGGATCCCCGATACGGCAAGGGTGAGGTAGCCAATTTGCCCACTTGTGGGCCACTTCTCATTTTGCCCCCCGCTCTGCAGCGGCGGGGATCCCCGATACGGCAGGGGTGAGGTAGCCAATTTGCCCACTTGTGGGCCACTTCTGATTTTGCCCCCCGCTCTGCAGCGGCGGGGATCCCCGATACGGCAGGGGTCAGGTAGCCAATTTGCCCACTTGTGGGCGACTTCTGATTTTGCCCCCCGCTCTGAAGCGGCGGGGACCCCGAAACGGCAAGCGTGAGGTAGCCACTTTGCCCACTTGTGTGCCATTTCTCATTTTGCCCCCCGCTCTGCAGCGGCGGGGATCCCCGATACGGCAGGGGTGAGGTAGCCACTTTGCCCACTTGTGGGCCACTTCTGATTTTGCCCCCCGCTCTGAAGCGGCGGGGATCCCCGATACGGCAGGGGTGAGGTAGCCACTTTGCCCACTTGTGGGCCACTTCTGATTTTGCCCCCCGCTCTGCAGCGGCGGGGATCCCCGATACGGCAGGGGTGAGGTAGCCACTTTGCCCACTTGTGGGCCACTTCTGATTTTGCCCCCCGCTCTGCAGCGGCGGGGATCCCCGATACGGCAGGGGTCAGGTAGCCAATTTGCCCACTTGTGGGCGACTTCTGATTTTGCCCCCCGCTCTGAAGCGGCGGGGATCCCCGATACGGCAAGGGTGAGGTAGCCAATTTGCCCACTTGTGGGCCACTTCTCATTTTGCCCCCCGCTCTGCAGCGGCGGGGATCCCCGATACGGCAGGGGTGAGGTAGCCACTTTGCCCACTTGTGGGCCACTTCTGATTTTGCCCCCCGCTCTGAAGCGGCGGGGATCCCCGATACGGCAGGGGTGAGGTAGCCACTTTGCCCACTTGTGGGCCACTTCTGATTTTGCCCCCCGCTCTGCAGCGGCGGGGATCCCCGATACGGCAGGGGTGAGGTAGCCACTTTGCCCACTTGTGGGCCACTTCTGATTTTGCCCCCCGCTCTGCAGCGGCGGGGATCCCCGATACGGCAGGGGTCAGGTAGCCAATTTGCCCACTTGTGGGCGACTTCTGATTTTGCCCCCCGCTCTGCAGTGGCGGGGATCCCCGATACGGCAGGGGTGAGGTAGCCACTTTGCCCACTTGTGGGCCACTTCTGATTTTGCCCCCCGCTCTGCAGCGGCGGGGATCCCCGATACGGCAAGGGTGAGGTAGCCAATTTGCCCACTTGTGGGCCACTTCTCATTTTGCCCCCCGCTCTGCAGCGGCGGGGATCCCCGATACGGCAGGGGTGAGGTAGCCACTTTGCCCACTTGTGGGCCACTTCTGATTTTGCCCCCCGCTCTGCAGCGGCGGGGATCCCCGATACGGCAGGGGTGAGGTAGCCAATTTGCCCACTTGTGGGCCACTTCTGATTTTGCCCCCCGCTCTGCAGCGGCGGGGATCCCCGATGCGACAGGGGTGAGGTAGCCAATTTGCCCACTTGTGGGCCACTTCTGATTTGGCCCCCCGCTCTGAAGCGGCGGGGATCCCCGATGCGACAGGGGTGAGGTAGCCAATTTGCCCACTTGTGGGCCACTTCTGATTTTGCCCCCGCTCTGCAGCGGCGGGGATCCCCGATACGGCAGGGGTGAGGTGGCCACTTTGCCCACTTGTGGGGCACTTCTGATTTTGCCCCCCGCTCTGAAGCGGCGGGGATCCCCGATACGGCAGGGGTGAGGTAGCCACTTTGCCCACTTGTGGGCCACTTCTGATTTTGCCCCCCGCTCTGCAGCGGCGGGGATCCCCAATACGGCAGGGGTGAGGTAGCCAATTTGCCCACTTGTGGGCCACTTCTGATTTTGCCCCCCGCTCTGCAGCGGCGGGGATCCCCGATACGGCAAGGGTGAGGTAGCCAATTTGCCCACTTGTGGGCCACTTCTGATTTTGCCCCCCGCTGTGAAGCGGCGGGGATCCCCGATACGGCAAGGGTGAGGTAGCCAATTTGCCCACTTGTGGGCGACTTCTGATTTTGCCCCCCGCTCTGAAGCGGCGGGGATCCCCGATACGGCAGGGGTGAGGTAGCCACTTTGCCCACTTGTGGGCCACTTCTGATTTTGCCCCCCGCTCTGCAGCGGCGGGGATCCCCGATGCGACAGGGGTGAGGTAGCCAATTTGCCCACTTGTGGGCCACTTCTGATTTTGCCCCCCGCTCTGCAGCGGCGGGGATCCCCGATACGGCAGGGGTGAGGTAGCCACTTTGCCCACTTGTGGGCCACTTCTGATTTTGCCCCCCGCTCTGAAGCGGCGGGGATCCCCGATGCGGCAGGGGTGAGGTAGCCACTTTGCCCACTTGTGGGCCACTTCTGATTTTGCCCCCCGCTCTGCAGCGGCGGGGATCCCCGATACGGCAGGGGTGAGGTAGCCAATTTGCCCACTTGTGGGCCACTTCTGATTTTGCCCCCCGCTCTGAAGCGGCGGGGATCCCCGATGCGACAGGGGTGAGGTAGCCAATTTGCCCACTTGTGGGCCACTTCTGATTTTGCCCCCCGCTCTGAAGCGGCGGGGATCCCCGATACGGCAGGGGTGAGGTAGCCACTTTGCCCACTTGTGGGCCACTTCTGATTTTGCCCCCCGCTCTGCAGCGGCGGGGATCCCCGATGCGACAGGGGTGAGGTAGCCAATTTGCCCACTTGTGGGCGACTTCTGATTTTGCCCCCCGCTCTGAAGCGGCGGGGATCCCCGATACGGCAGGGGTGAGGTAGCCACTTTGCCCACTTGTGGGCCACTTCTGATTTTGCCCCCCGCTCTGCAGCGGCGGGGATCCCCGATGCGACAGGGGTGAGGTAGCCAATTTGCCCACTTGTGGGCCACTTCTGATTTTGCCCCCCGCTCTGCAGCGGCGGGGATCCCCGATACGGCAGGGGTGAGGTAGCCACTTTGCCCACTTGTGGGCCACTTCTGATTTTGCCCCCCGCTCTGAAGCGGCGGGGATCCCCGATGCGGCAGGGGTGAGGTAGCCACTTTGCCCACTTGTGGGCCACTTCTGATTTTGCCCCCCGCTCTGCAGCGGCGGGGATCCCCGATACGGCAGGGGTGAGGTAGCCACTTTGCCCACTTGTGGGCCACTTCTGATTTTGCCCCCCGCTCTGAAGCGGCGGGGATCCCCGATGCGACAAGGGTGAGGTAGCCAATTTGCCCACTTGTGGGCCACTTTTGATTTTGTCCCCCGCTCTGAAGCGGCGGGGATCCCCGATACGGCAAGGGTGAGGTAGCCACTTTGCCCACTTGTGGGCCACTTCTGATTTTGCCCCCCGCTCTGAAGCGGCGGGGATCCCCGATACGGCAGGGGTGAGGTAGCCAATTTGCCCACTTGTGGGCCACTTCTGATTTTGCCCCCCGCTCTGAAGCGGAGGGGATCCCCGATACGGCAGGGGTGAGGTAGCCAATTTGCCCACTTGTGGGCCACTTCTGATTTTGCCCCCCCCGCTCTGAAGCGGCGGGGATCCCCGATACGGCAGGGGTGAGGTAGCCACCTTGCCCATTTATGGGCCACTTTTGATTTTGCCCCCCGCTCTGAGGCGGAGGGGATCCCCGAGGCGGCAGGGGTGATGTAGCCACCTTGCCTATTTATGGGCCACTTCTGATTTTGCCCCCCGCTCTGAGGCGGAGGGGATCCCCGAGGCGGCAGGGGTGATGTAGCCACCTTGCCCATTTATGGGCCACTTCTGATTTTGCCCCCGCTCTGAGGCGGAGGGGATCCCCGAGGCGGCAGGGGTGACGTAGCCACCTTGCCCATTTATGGGCCACTTCTGATTTTGCCCCCCGCTCTGAGGCGGTGGGGATCCCCGAGGCGGCAGGGGTGATGTAGCCACCTTGCCCATTTATGGGCCACTTCTGATTTGGCCCCCCACTTTGAGGCGGAGGGGATCCCCGAGGCGGCAGGGGTGATGTAGCCACCTTGCCCATTTATGGGCCATTTCTGATTTTGCCCCCCGCTCTGAGGCGGAGGGGATCCCCGAGGCGGCAGGGGTGATGTAGCCACCTTGCCCATTTATGGGCCACTGCTGATTTTGCCCCCCGCTCTGAGGCGGTGGGGATCCCCGAGGCGGCAAGAGTGATGTAGCCACCTTGCCCATTTATGGGCCACTTCTGATTTTGCCCCCCGCTCTGAGGCGGAGGGGATCCCCGAGGCGGCAGGGGTGATATGGCCACCTTGCCCATTTATGGGCCACTTCTGATTTTGCCCCCCGCTCTGAGGCGGAGGGGATCCCTGAGGCGGCAGGGGTGATGTAGCCACCTTGCCCATTTATGGGCCACTTCTGATTTTGCCCCCCGCTCTGAGGCGGAGGGGATCCCCGAGGCGGCAGGGGTGACGTAGCCACCTTGCCCATTTATGGGCCACTTCTGATTTTGCCCCCCGCTCTGAGGCGGAGGGGATCCCCGAGGCGGCAGGGGTGATGTAGCCACCTTGCCCATTTATGGGCCACTGCTGATTTTGCCCCCCGCTCTGAGGCGGTGGGGATCCCCGAGGCGGCAGGGGTGATGTAGCCACCCTGCCCATTTATGGGCCACTTCTGATTTTGCCGCCCGCTCTGAAGCGGCGGGGATCCCCGAGGCGGCAGGGGTGATGTAGCCACCTTGCCCATTCATGGGCCACTGCTGATTTTGCCCCCCGCTCTGAGGCGGTGGATCCCCGAGGTGGCAGGGGTGATGTAGCCACCTTGCCCATTTATGGGCCACTTCTGATTTTGCCCCCCGCTCTGAGGCAGAGGGGATCCCCGAGGCGGCAGGGGTGATGTAGCCACCTTGCCCATTTATGGGCCACTTCTGATTTTGCCCCCCGCTCTGAGGCAGAGGGGATCCCGAGGCGGCAGGGGTGATGTAACCACCTTGCCCATTTATGGGCCACTTCTGATTTTGCCCCCCGCCTTGAGGCGGAGGGGATCCCCGAGGCGGCAGGGGTGATGTAGCCACCTTGCCCATTTATGGGCCACTTCTGATTTTGCCCCCCGCTCTGAGGCGGTGGGGATCCTCGAGGCGGCAGGGGTGATGTAGCCACCTTGCCCATTTATGGGCCACTTCTGATTTTGCCCCCCGCTCTGAGGCGGAGGGGATCCCCGAGGCGGCAGGGGTGATGTAGCCACCCTGCCCATTTATGGGCCACTTCTGATTTTGCCCCCCGCTCTGAGGCGGTGGGGATCCCCGAGGCGGCAGGGGTGATGTAGCCACCTTGCCCATTTATGGGCCACTTCTGATTTTGCCCCCCGCTCTGAGGCGGTGGGGATCCTCGAGGCGGCAGGGGTGATGTAGCCACCTTGCCCATTTATGGGCCACTTCTGATTTTGCCCCCCGCTCTGAGGCGGTGGATCCCCGAGGCGGCAGGGCTGATGTAGCCACCTTGCCCATTTATGGGCCACTTCTGATTTTGCCCCCCGCTCTGAGGCGGAGGGGATCCCCGAGGCGGCAGGGGTGATGTAGCCACCTTGCCCATTTATGGGCCACTTCTGATTTTGCCCCCCGCTCTGAGGCGGAGGGGATCCCCGAGGCGGCAGGGGTGATGTAGCCACCCTGCCCATTTATGGGCCACTTCTGATTTTGCCCCCCGCTCTGAGGCGGTGGGGATCCCCGAGGCGGCAGGGGTGATGTAGCCACCTTGCCCATTCATGGGCCACTGCTGATTTTGCCCCCCGCTCTGAGGCGGTGGATCCCCGAGGTGGCAGGGGTGATGTAGCCACCTTGCCCATTTATGGGCCACTTCTGATTTTGCCCCCCGCTCTGAGGCGGTGGGGATCCCCGAGGCGGCAGGGGTGATGTAGCCACCTTGCCCATTTATGGGCCACTTCTGATTTTGCCCCCCGCTCTGAGGCGGAGGGGATCCCCGAGGCGGCAGGGGTGATGTAGCCACCCTGCCCATTTATGGGCCACTTCTGATTTTGCCCCCCGCTCTGAGGCGGTGGGGATCCCCGAGGCGGCAGGGGTGATGTAGCCACCTTGCCCATTTATGGGCCACTTCTGATTTTGCCCCCCGCTCTGAGGCGGAGGGGATCCCCGAGGCGGCAGGGGTCAGGGGGGCGGGGTTTTTTCTGAGAAATCCGATACCGTGGGGGTTTTTGAAACCCCCCCCCCCTTTTTTAAAAATGGTCTGAGGGGGGGTTTTAAGGGTGTTTCTCGACGCACACACATCATTTGTGCGATTTTTTTTCTGGTGTTGTTCTTTTGGACTGTACATCCAGAGTTTTGTCCTTGCTCCCAATTCAGCCACTTTTGATTTTGTCCCCTTAGCTAGGGACCCCCCACCATGCAAGGGTGACGTTGCATTTCCGCTCTTTTTTTGGACATTTCTGATTTTGCCCCCCGCTCTGAGGCGGAGGGGATCCCCGATACGGCAGGGGTGAGGTAGCCACTTTGCCCACTTGTGGGCCACTTCTGATTTTGCCCACCGCTCTGCAGCGGCGGGGATCCCCGATACGGCAGGGGTGAGGTAGCCAATTTGTTCACTTGTGGGCGGCTTTTGATTTTGCCCCCCGCTCTGAAGCGGCGGGGATCCCCGATACGGCAGGGGTGAGGTAGCCACTTTGCCCACTTGTGGGCCACTTCTGATTTTGCCCCCTGCTCTGAAGCGGCGGGGATCCCCGACGCGGCAGGGGTCAGGTAGCCAATTTGCCCACTTGTGGGCGACTTCTGATTTTGCCCCCCGCTCTGAAGCGGCGGGGATCCCCGATACGGCAGGGGTGAGGTAGCCAATTTGCCCACTTGTGGGCCACTTCTGATTTTGCCCCCCGCTCTGCAGCGGCGGGGATCCCCGATACGGCAGGGGTGAGGTAGCCAATTTGCCCACTTGTGGGCCACTTCTGATTTTGTCCCCCGCTCTGAGGCGGGGATCCCCGATACGGCAGGGGTGAGGTAGCCACTTTGCCCACTTGTGGGCCACTTCTGATTTTGCCCCCCGCTCTGCAGCGGCGGGGATCCCCGATGCGGCAAGGGTGAGGTAGCCAATTTGCCCACTTGTGGGCCACTTCTGATTTTGCCCCCCGCTCTGAAGCGGCGGGGATCCCCGATACGGCAGGGGTGAGGTAGCCAATTTGCCCACTTGTGGGCCACTTCTGATTTTGCCCCCCCCGCTCTGAAGCGGCGGGGATCCCCGATACGGCAGGGGTGAGGTAGCCAATTTGCCCACTTGTGGGCCACTTCTGATTTTGCCCCCCGCTCTGAAGCGGCGGGGATCCCCGATACGGCAGGGGTGAGGTAGCCAATTTGCCCACTTGTGGGCCACTTCTGATTTTGCACGGGTTTATGGTACCACAAAGGAGGCGCTTGCGACGGGACATGCCATCCCCGTAACGGGTCAATTTTTGCCTTTTGTCGCCATGACCAGTGATCCAACCTTGTTGCGGTGGACGGGGCGGTTTGGTCCGGAATGTGAGTTTCGGAATGGGCATGTGGTTTTTTTGGATGCCCAAATAGATGCCGATGGTCGTTGGCTGATTCCAGTGGGCACCGTTGGGTGGCACGCTTGGATGGCACCGAGCCAAGTGAGTTTTGATGTTCAAAACCCACGGGGTGGCACTGCACCCGGGAATAGGACATTCACGGGGCATGTTTTCTTTTTTTGCGCGTGGCCATTGTGAGCTTCAATGGGCCCACACACGGGCATGTGCTACTGATTTTCTTGCCCACAATACTTGTGGTACACGTGCCTGTTGTGCGTCCACAAAAACCACAAGGTTCGGGTCCGTTACCACCTCTCCTTTCTGCAAGTGCACCGCCACATGATGACGCATCCTTGCCAAAGCAACGGCCACTCCACAAAACAAACAAAATTCTGTTGCTTCTGCGGGCCGCATGCTAGTATGTGCCACACCAGCGTATGGCTCTGCACGCAACTGAGGACAATTGGGTACCTGTGCAGTTTTCACAAAGGGAGACAGGCCACCGTTGATTTGACGGAATGGGTTGTAGTTGGGCAGGACGATGAGAAAAAAAGGGGGCGAGCCAAAAAAATCCCCATGGTGATGAAGCCCAAGATCACTTTGAAAGTGCCAAAGGCGGTGGACAACGAGAGTGCGTCCTTCTCTGAAGCCTCTCTTGGACGCTCCGATTGGGACTGGAAACCGGAGGAGGATGCAAGCTCTGTGGAATCTAGGTCTTCCGCAGATAACGATTCGTCCAGCGGTAACGAGAGTGCCGCAACTTCCGAGGATGGCAATAGCTCCTCTTCTTCCTCATCTTCTTCCTCTTCCACCTCTTCTTCCGGGGTGGAAGTTGTCCCGCAAAGAAAGCCGTTCCTGGCAAGGGCACAAAGCGGCCCATCAGCGCTACCAAGCAAAATGCGAAGAAGCGTTGCACGGTGAAGACGTCAGGGCGGAAGAAGTAGGCGGAGCTACATGCACACACACACACACACACACACACACGTCACAAACGGATACCTCCCCCACCCCCTACACCTCCTCGCCCTCCCTCTCCTTCCCTTGTAGTTGCATGCACACTAGGACTGGAAGGCCCACACAATGGCGCGGGGAGGGAGGCCTGGCCAGCCATAGCCTTAAGGGCCTCCCGAGTTGCGTCGGCCGACCAGTATAGTCACACACACACACCCCTTCTTTTAGGCCCTCCCCTTGACACATTTCCCACCCCATGGTGTATTTCTAACCCCATGATGCATTCCGAACCCCATGACGGACCTTGATGCGGGTCAACCCCCATGCTGCAATTCTAACCCCATGGTGTACTTCGAACCCCATGACCGCCTCGGAGACCCACAGTCCCGAGGTTTCTGGTACCCACGGCCGGAAATACCCAAGCCGATGAAACCCTACCATAGACGTTGGTAGGGGCGGTGCGAATTGTCGGATCACACCTGGGCCGCATACCCAACTGTTCGGAGGTGCCCGACACTATGTTCTTCATTTGGGGGGGGGGGTTTGGGGGGCTGGGGGGGCGTTTCCGCGGATAATACCCCCGCGCAGCAAAAAACCCCCTTAAAACCCCCCCCCAAAACCCCCCCCTTTTTAAATTTGGCTCTGGGGGGGGTTTTAAGCATGATATCCGATTTCTGAGAATCCCGCCCCCCTGGTTGGATGCCTGGGGCTGCGGATTGGTTCATACGTCAGTGGCGAGGTGGAGCCCTGTGGGCTCCCAGGTGGGCCGCTCGCTAAGGCCGGGAGGGGAAACGGAGATCTGAAGTTCAAAAGGAACGAAAGTTTTGCTCAGAGGGCGTGCAGGGAGCGAGAATGAAAGGACAGTGTGTAACCAATGTTCCCTTGTGTACATAGATAATTTCTTTGTGAGCTAGTGTGCACAAATACTCCTCATGAGTATTGAGGAACACAGCCAAAGTGGACAAACGGGCACTGTGCTTGCGCGTCAAGTGCCGCCTACTGGTCGTGCCGCCGGAGGTGTTACTTCGGCTTTGCCTGTGTTGCCTGTGGATATGCAGACTTCCGGAAGATCTGCAGATGGTCATACTCCGCGAACAAATTCAGGGAGTGCAAATTGGAGGGAACAACGACAACAACGACATGGTCAACAGAGAGTTGGTGGCAAGACGTCCGACACGCCCATGAAGCAACCGCCCATGAAGCGACCGCCCGGAGATGTATGGGAATGGGAAAAATTGCTTGCTGAAGATGTCGATTGTTGTGACGGTGCCTAGTGTGTCATGTTGAAGCAACCCTCTGTGGTCGAAGAAGTCCCTTTGGATACCGCACAAGCGGTACTGGATGTTGGGTACTTGCATTGGACCACTTTCCGTCGGCTGACTACATCGAAGTGTTCAATGTTATTTCGGTCATTGGTGGGAGTGCCCATTGTCAATTCAAATTTTATTTATTATAGAAATGTATTTCTGTATGCGGCATCCATGCAATGGGGAGTGGATGTAACGTTGTTTGACCTGACACCAGAGCAGTCGCAGGCGGCTTTTGCATTCTTTGATTTGCTAGGCGGCTTTTGCATTCTTTGATTTGCTGCAAGGTGCCCAAATGCAGCCCAAACGTCATAATGTGCCGACACGTTCTTTGCTGGGACCGTACGACCCACGGGGTGCAGCGCCGATGCAGCTCGATGCCCATGCGCGATCCTCGGATAACGGGCACCCAAATGCGGCGAGTGGTAATCTTGGAGCTCCTGATTCTGGTGGTGATTCTGAAGTTCCGCCAGCATATACTATGAATAAAGCTAATGCACGGGAGTCCAAAAGCGTGGAGGTTTGTCACGATGGGCGCAACGGTTGTGTCCGATGATCGAAGAGTTTATTGACGCCGCGCAGGAGGACATGCCCGGGTCCAACAGTCTTTATGCCCCGCCCCCTGCTGAAATGTCCGGATGGGAAGTGGCTACCGAAGTGTGGGATATCATCATTTGGTCGGAAGACGACGCGAAGATGTGCCTCAAGGAACGTCATAAAACTCTCAAGCAGCGTGAAAAACGTCGCAAACATAAGGAGGCAAAAAGCGTTGGTAAAAAGGAGCACCAGTGGTCTGGATTCCGAGGGCGCCGTCAATCTTGGTCATCCTCCAACGCCTCCAGTACCGGTCACACCAGTTCCACTTGCTCTGATGGACAGTGACGTGGTAAACATCGTGTGTCGCAACCGTCTGAAGATTATGCGAAAGTTTTGGAAAGCACCAAAGATGTGTCCGGGGTGCCGACGTTTATATGGGGCAGCAAAACGTCCGGAGATTTGGTAAATTGTGATCGTGCTCCGAAAACGCCATCCAGGAACTGTGGAAAGTGCCACTGGTATTGGCAGGGCTCGGCCTTCCAGTGCCCTGGCCAGTACTCCAAAAAGAAATGAATTTCAACGGCCACGGGGCGCCGGCCACAAAAACCAAAGGTGCCCCAAGCAGGAGTGCACGGAACACAGTGTGGCACGAGAGTGTGACAGATTTGGGTGCACCCAATCCAATACCAATCCCCTTGTCCCCCCCCCCCCCCTTGTATAAGCTGCAGCGAGGAAAAACACTGAACTATGTGGTGATGACCATGCGCCTGTGACACGGGGGCGTATGCGAGCCCAGTATCCGTTGCCTCATGGCCTTGTATAAGCTACACCCTTGTCCAAGCTACAGTAGGCGTAGGGACCGTAATAATTATGTACGTAATTTTAATTACGTACAAAATGTAGTGCGGCCACATAAGACATGGGTTTGTCGTCACATTTGCCAATTACATGGAGCCATGGACACATGCAACATGCCATATGCAAGGCAAATTCATTCCCAAGAATTTGAAGTTGCCCGAGCCCAAACCAGCCCCTAAGCCTCAGCCAAAGGCATCTTCAAGTGGTGAGCATGTGCAATTGTTCCGCATGGTGTATGATCGCAAGAAGGGTTTCCAAGCCGAACATTCTTAGGCTTCGCATTCTTCATTGCTTGTGCCAAGATGGTTGTGAACCTGAAATTTTCATGTTCCCAAGGCTGTCTTGTGTTTGCATACACTTGGAAATGTGGGCAGAGGTCAAGGTGCACTCATACCATGCGCGCGCACGTTTGTGTCGGTAGTTGTATGTGTTGCGCGCAAGCTACGCCTTTGTCCAAGCTACAGTGGGCGTAGGGACCGTATTAATTCTGTACATTGGCGTAGCTTATACAAGGGGCCGGGGGGGGGTACCACCATGTTTGGGCCAGTAGGATTTGGGGTGGCGCAGATATGGGGTTACGGAGGTGGTTGGGTCAAGCACTGGCAGACTTCTACCAGTGATGTCGGGGTAGGTATGCAGGGAAAGGCGAGTGTGGACATGGCTACATAGTACTACAACGGAACAAACCGCAATTTGATGGTTTACAGAGTGCATTGCTGTGCTTGCTTTGTGTCACCAATTGCAAGGCCATGGTGCTGGGTTCCGGGTTGTGGTTCATGTTGTCTACATAGCAACACATACGTACGGGTGGGTGGCATCTTGTACTCTCCCACAGGGACGGCACCCAGAACCATGTGTGGTTGCGCACATAACGAAAGCCACTGGCAGAATTCTGCCAGTGGATCAACGGGGACATGCCATGTGTCGCAGGGCACGGCTTCTGGGAGGTACATACAAGGGCACTGGCAGACCTCTGCCAGTGGGTGGGGGTGGGTGCGTGCAAAAGGTATGGTTGTAGTACGAGGCTGCAGCAATTTTCTGTTTGCAATCGAAATGTCGGCATGTTTCTGCATGTCCCCACGTCTACAATTTGCACCGCACCTCTGTGTTTTGCATGCAAAATGATACGCACCCGTTGCCGATGTCGGACTCCCGATGCTTGTGTCTGTTGCACCGCAGAATTGCATGACTTGGGGAATGCCGTGCACGCAGTGCACACGCAATGCGTAGTTTTGGATGTCGGCAAATACTCGCACCCTGGCTACCTTTTGGTGGTGAAACATTGATCCTGTGCCCTTGGTTTCTTATAAAATATAATCGCTTCCATAGATAGTCAAACTTTTTGGATTTTTCATTTTTGTGAAATGGATTCCGAGGAAATAATACGGTCGCCACCAATCGTACTACTTGGGTAAGTATCCCAGCCTCTGCGTGCGCAGCATGCACGCCGTGCGCACCCAGTGCGCACGCAGTGCAAGAACTTCCCGTTGGACGCGCGTGTAGGGTGGTACAGGGGACTGTACATTTGTGAGGGTTTGTGCTTTTTGCTAGAGTGTTTGTGGTGTGTATGTTCCACACAACGACGTGTACGATCTCGGGCAGTATGCCCGGTGCTATGTTAAGAGGCACATGCATTGTTGACTAGATTGCAAGCACATCATCAATTATGTGCCGCGCTGCTGCAGGTCACTACCCATGGCACAAGATCTGTATGCAGTAGGGTTGAGTGCACAGGATGTAGGATGAAGCGCACGTGTGTGGCACTGCAACATAGCACACCGTAAAGAACGACTGTTTGCCATGCCTGCAGTTGATGGTTGTGCTGCATTGTGCATGAGTGCTTTTGTGCAGGAGTTGTTGTGCAATGCGCTCATGTGCACACACAAGCGTAGGGTGTAGTAGACCGACGACACATTGGCAAAATTCTGCCAGTGTGTTGTGAGTCACAAGAGAAGGCGTGGCACAGGCTGTGTTTTTTGCAGGGCTTGCATGTGCTTGTACACGCCAACAATGTACAAACGGCAAGCATGTGCCCACGCACGGGGAGGGCCCAACCGACAGGGCACTAGTAGAATTCTACCAGTGCGTGCAACACCACCACACACCGTGCTCCCCCATGTGCTGCAGAATTTGGCACGCAATGTAGTGTGGATGGACTCGAGCACACTCAGGTATCTGTGCACATTCCTGCCACTGCAGTGGGACAGTGCGGAGTAGTTGCAGACTATGCAGTGGCTGATGCAATGGCCGATGGTGTCAGCAAGTGCTTCGTGGGGTTGCTCTGCACCTGTGTGTGCAGCGTAGTAGCCTCCCTTCTGCGTCGCACCGGCGTCACCTGCCGTCCGTGTGCTCTGACTGGGCCGCACATCTCGTCCTGCTGCGTTGTGCATGTCCCACCGCAGTTTTCTTGGGCACCCCGGTGTGCCGCTGCTAGTAAAGGGTGTGTGTGCCGTGTCCACTGGCAGAATTGTGCCAGTGGCACCCGGTGTTGATGTCGCTAGAACTGCTGGCAGTGGTCGGCACTGCCCGACGCACCCTGCAGAACTTGCGCACGATACTGATGGCTGCAATTGCGTTGTGCTGCATGTTGTGCTTTCCGTGCTTCATACCACATGCACCTATATTGTGGCCACTTTTACCCGTGGCGGTTAGATCACCACACAGGGGTTCGTATAAAAACGGCTAGCAGAATTTTGAGGTATGACACGGTGCACCCAACTAGGCCTCGAAAATTGGCTCCAGAGCCACGGTTGCGTGACCGCCCGATTTTCTACCTGCTGCACACCACACCATACGACAAAGACCACACCGATACATCGCTCGCTGCAACCCTCTCAAATCCTCTGATCCATTCATTCTGCCCATCAAACACACCCGAAACCCCCTTTTTCACGTGGTTTTTGAGTGCCAGAATTTGGGCCCCAAAGTGCCAAAAAGTCACCCAAAGGGGGGTTTGTGTTGCGTCCAAAAAGCACGCTGCTCACAAACATGGGTTTCCATCACTCAGGTTTCACTGGCAGAATTCTGGCAGTGGGGTTTTTTGGGGCACCCCCAAACGGGCCGCCTAAGAAATGGGTACGCGGCATCGTATGCAGCTACGGCCTTCTGTAGCTTCGCGGAAGGCACGCAATTGTCATACCTGGAGGTGTTGCGCGGGATGGCGAGGTTCATGCGCAAACGACCCGGCCGACCGACCGAGAGGCACTCAATGAGTACCTGCTGCCGTTGGTTAGATCGGCTTCCTGTAGCTCCAGAATCAAACAATGTCTCTCAGGTCTGCGATTCCTCAAAAAGTTGCGCTGGATTGAGCCCACAGTGCACGCAAGCAACCCTTACTATACATACTTCCTAGGCCCGGCCGCCTTTATACACTGTTTGCCTTGATGGCCGAACTATTCAGTGTCAGAACTCAAAAAAAAAAAAACAGTGCAAGCAAGCAACGGGATGCTGATCTCCGCCACGGATCAGTTCACAATCAACGTCGACCAACAAGGAAAGGTGTGGGGCAACATCAACGCCCTCCGTGGGCTATGTGCGGTCGCAAATCATTTGAAGGTTGGGAGCTCACGGCGATGGCTGCGATCTCAATATCTTTCGGGCTCCGGGCAAAAGAAGCCATATTAGCGTACTATACCGACGGTCTCGTCATGTGGAGAGGGGCCAAAGGTCGGTCGGGAATGTGCTCGGAATCGTGCGGTCCATGGACCAAACAATGGGGTGAATTTCTGCAAATGCTACGGGCCATGCAAATGCTACAGGCCAAGCACGGATTCCATCCAAACAAGCCCGCATGGATTGCCGGGAAAACGCGCCTGCACTCGCTCATCAAAGAAATGGCCATGCGCCCAGGCTCAAACAACAAGCTTGTGCGTTGGCACTCGTGGCGCCGCTTTGGAGAAGCCGACTTAAACGCCTTGGCGCCAGACAATCTGTATTGTTGGAATGGGGCGGATGGCACAGTACGTATGTCTTGCGCCTGTACACGGATGCGCCACCAACGTGGAAATTCGAAAAAGGAGGCCCATTGCCAACACCATGTTTGTCCGCATCAGACCTCCCACAATTGCAAGATGTGCCAGGGACGACATACCAGCTGTGGTCGCCGGGTGTGCGAAAAGAACTCAGCAGAGCGGGATCAGAGCATGAGGTGCCGCCGGTGCCATTGGCGCCGTTGTTTGATGCAATGGAGGATCCCCCCCCCCCCCCCCTCTGCTCTCCCCTGCAACCTGTTCCCCGGGGGGCCCGATGTGTCTGCAGCAGGTGTCTCATCTAGGGATGAGTCAATAGGACAATATGCACTGCCCCTGGCACAAGAGGAAACTGATGCATGCATGACAGATGACACGACAGATGACACGACAGATGACACATGACACAGTAGAGCAATATGTGATCCCTCTACACACCCCCATGGACTTGGCACCAGCTTGCCAACACTACGACTGATTTTCAAGAGTCCCCACCCCCCTCGGAGCAGGGGATCCAAACCTTTGTGGAACTGCCTGGCATGGCCCGCGGATGGTCTCTGACCCACTTCAGATGCACGACACTATCCTTTACAGCATGCAGCTGGCCCAGGCTGTGCCCCAGCCGAGTGGAGCAATTGGGGGTCATGGGCAGGCGTCTCATGAACAAACATAACGGTTGTTGCGAGGGGGGCCGCTTGTCATGTAGGACAGGTACCCTTCTCACCTCTCCGGGGCCGTTTGTCAGCGGCCAGCCCGTGGTGGGAGCCATGTGTGCCTAACCCATGGACTATTGCTCCTTAAAATGAACTCCTTCCTGCACCATCCCGCCTACCCAGAGTAATTTGCTTGTGGACTTGAGTTGTGCCTCGTTTGCTTGGGCGATCAGGGGGGGGGGGGGGTGCTGGGGCGGGACAGAGTCACAGGGCGGGCAGTACATGCAAAGCACTGTTCCTCTTTTGGCATTATGCGATACTTTATGGTGTGATATGCAGTTGGTTCTTGCTCTGGCAGTGTGCCTTCGCCAGTGTGTTTTTCTCACACCAATTTGCCTCATCTTGCCTTCCCATTCCTCTTTGAAGTCATGTTCGTTTGAGTGGTTGCAATCCAGTAGCTCTTGGTGGCTGCGTCAAAAGGGGTAAGTCTACCAAAGGCTCAAACTACACCTTTGCGAATCACCCCCCCCCCCCCCCCGCGCGAATTTTCGCGTCGAGGCATAAATGATCCAAGCGCCATTTTGGGTAAGAGGCATGGACGGTCTAGTGGTATGCGCCATGGCTGGCGCTCGTCGTGGTCGGGGGTTCGATTCCCGGTTCGTCTGTCCGTCCAGGGGCCCGTCGGTGAGGTCCCCGCCACCGCCCCCTTCAGCATCCCGCTCCACCATCGGTACCGCCGGTGGATCGGTGGCGTGTCTCGTCCTCATAGTTTTCTTTTTTGTCCAGCTGTAAGGTATGCCTATATCTGTCTGTATTGAGTTTGAACACAGGAAGTCAGCAAAAAGCAAAGCCCCAACCACAACACACCTGCAGCAGCGCGCTCCACCGCCGGGACCGCTTGCGCCGCCGGAACCGCATCTCCTCCTCGTAGTCCTCCTCAGCGAGGACTCGAACCTACGTCTTCAGGGCAACGGCAGGCTGCATTGCCGCTGCGGTACATGGCCCAAAAGACCACATTGTGCACCCCTGCTCTCAGGAATGCTTTGTCTGAACGTATGGTATGCAACGGAGGCTGGGCCTGCGGCCCCCTCACAGCCACATTATCGCCACAGTTTGTGTAGTCAAATGAATGAGAATGAGCTTAACACACACACACACCACTGACCCCCCCTCTCTGAGAGTGCTGTAGGACGACATGACAGGTTGGCCGATTGAGAGCCACCGTACTGCAAGCCTGTCCAGCCGCCTGTGGACCTCAAACCCCAGTATGGTAACATGAAGGCTAGAGGTTTTGGCCGACAAAACACGGCCAGAAAGAAAGGGTAACTAGGCAAATGTCAGTGCAACCTGTACATACGCTAAAGTGCTCGTGGAACCATCGTATCAATGGAACTGCCGAACATTGCTGCATATGCATACCAGGACGTGCATGTGTGGAGCGCTTTGTTGACCTGCTAGCGGCCCCCCGCGCGATGTCCAGAGGACCAAAGCCAAAGCACAGTCAGCAACCACCTGGTGTGGTACAGAACTGGTCTGCGCTGCAGTGCAGCAAGAAAAACACTGAACAATGTGGTTATGACCATGCGCCTGTGACACGGGGGCGTATGCGAGCCCAGTTTCCGTTGCCTCATGGCCCCGCGCGATGATCGTATACCTGTGTCCCGGGGGTATAAGGAAGCTAAGTATCTGGTGCTTCATTCCCCTGTGCCCCTCTCCCATGGGGGACCATCACTTGGCCACCAGGGTAATAGGGCTGGGCATGGGCAGGAGTATGGTGGTGCATGCCTGGTCTCGTATTTCGTTTCTTTCTTCTTCTATTTTGTCTGCAGTCCCTGTAGATTGAAGCAGAAGGGACCACACAAAATGGCAGCTTCTTCAGTGATGATGTACAGCTGTGGGGCGTGCAAGGAAATCTTTAAAACCCGTGATGAGGTCTGTCACCCACTCTCTCTCTGCATAATGTGCTCTGTGCTGCACGAGGGAATATGAGGTCTGTATGGGGTACCAAACTTTTTTCTTGGATGAGTCGTGAGCCAAGGGTGGGCCAGGGTTCCTCACAGGGGCTCAAAAAGACCCAATCCCCCGCAAACCGTTTGACGCCCACCCCAGCCAATCAGATCACTGATGTCACCCCTGGACTAATGCCTGGAAGTATCTATGGCGGGGACGTTCAGTCAAGCAGTACCAACAACGATCGCCACATAGCGCTGATCATTGTGAGGTACATATGTTCAGGTAAAAGCGTCTTTTCTTGGGGGTTGGTAGGCGCCAATGGGTCATTGGGACAGTTCGGGCATTTGAGCCCCTTGTCACAACCCTCCATCTGCGCGTTCCCGAGGGGGGGAGGGGGAGTTCAAGCGGACCCCGCAAACCTTCCGGGATGTAAACAGGCTGAACCAACGGATATTGCTGTACTTGTAAGAGACCGGACACACATAAAACAATTCTCTATGTACCACACACGAACCCTGGTCTCCATACAGTGGGAGGCACATGCGGAACCACAGCCCCCCTCAAAAAGTCTGTGCCCTACTACCGAATAGGAAGTCTCCTGAACCACTTGGATTTCTCGAATAACAATTAACACAAGACGACAACTGGAACACAATGGGGCTTCATCTCAAGCTGAAGCCCGTTTGCATACCCTGGATCCAGACTGACCCCACATCTCTTCTCATTTGTATTTACTTCCATGTCTTTTTGCACTGCAGTGCACGATCCAGGCCAGAACTATGAGTGCCCTGTTTCATCAAAGAGAGTATTCAGCCTTGATGCAAAATGGTTGTGCATCTGCCCCACTGCCGTTGATTCCTCTGTTCAGATGAAGTGCCACTTCGCAACCCCATTCCACACTTTCAATGCACAACGGAAGACCAGGGGCTTCACGCCAGTTGACTACCCGACGTACAAGGCACTTGCACCGGACGGTCTGGACTGTGCTCCTGCGTGGTGAAAGGGTTGCTTGCAGGGAGCATGTGTCTAAGCAGCCGTGGGGCATGGGATATGAGGGGGTTGGTTTTAGTGATGTGCGATTTTGGTAAAACGGTTGTGAGACGATTGTTGTCCCTCATATGATTCGCCCACGGACCCATAGATAGGGCACCAGTATGGAGGACAAGAGGAAAGGAGGATAAGAGGATGGGATTAAAACACATAGCTAGAGCAGAGGTTCTTTGCCACTGCCCATTAATCATCTTGTTCAAGCGCATGTCTCACAATTGCCGATTGGTGATAACACTTTTTCCAAGCATCTGGTTTTTGTACGCTCTGAGGCCTTGGGGACACCCCACACTACGGAGTGGAGAATTTGTCTATGGAGGGTGCCCCTTCATCCCCCCAAGCATGTGCCAGCAGAGTGAACTGCCGGACATGGCTGCATATGCATCCCAGGAGCACCTGTTGACGGGTGCGCAGCCTAAGCAGCCCAAAAGTTGGAGCTAAACTGGTGGGAACTGGCGGGGGGGAAATTGACGCTTTCGGCACCATGTGTGTGTACCCGTGCTGCACTGAACCCCCAGAGACGTCAATGTCCATTACACCCTGAAGCGGAATCTGATGATGAAAGATGAACACGACGATGACCTTGCTGAGTGTCAGGATGCCACTGATGCATCCGGAGGACACACGTCGTTGTCTGGAATGTGGTACCCAAGGGGAAATGTGGAGATCTGATGCCCCTTGGGGAAGCGATGAGGAGCGTTCAGGGGACTCCAGCCATCCCTGCTCTTCATCTTGTGTGTCATGGCAGTTGACGCGTACTACTAAGGCTGCCTGCCCTAAACTGCGAGTGACGTGTCCAAGAAGAATGGTCGACGCCCCCAGCCCACCCCCTCCTCCGTTCTAAAGCAAGCCTAGGATGCCCTTCCATCTAATGGCAACCTCACGCTCTCGCACAGTTTTGGAATGGGATGAGGTCAAGGGGCTGCCGTTGGTGTTGATCTCATGCCCACTGATTTCTCCATTCACCCTATCACTATGTGGAATGCACTAGTACACACTCCCCGCTCTCTGTGGAGTCTGTCGGTGGGTGTGTCGTGCACAGCCAGCTTGTGGGTTTCATCTCATATTTGACATTTGTGCTTCGCTGCAGAGGATAGCACCGGTGTCACCCCCAAATTCTACTGCAAAATCTGCAAGTATGTCACCTCCCAGCACACATGGGTCCTGTAAATTTTGCCTTCTCCGCTGCACGTGCACCGGTGCGTTTATGCATACATACGTCACATTCTAGACCAAGCAGGTAGTGAACAGAGACAGCTCCCCAGGTAAAGCTGGAACACATGCCAAATGTGGAGCCCTCGTTTGTACTATATGCCCTACTTCTTGAACCAGGCGGTTGCCTGAGAGCTCACATTACACTCTTTGAACTTGTTGAGCCCGAGAAAAAAAAAAGCATACATACGTCACATTCCATTTATACAGTTCTGTATCAGACTCATTTTCTCTGGGAAGGTCCGTTAAAATTTGGCTGCCCCCACTGCAGCATACAGTTCATGTGTTGATGGTGCAATTTTCTGAGGACCTTCAGTGCCATGGTCAGTGCCTGGTACCAGTGCGAATCCACTGCAGTTGCCCACCTCAACAGTGGCTGGTGCGCTGCACACATTTTTTTTGGGGGGGGGTCCTCCATCCCCAGCAGCCCTGACTGGTGTCTGCACCGGGATGCCCCCATCCTGCACTACACTGCATGACACGTTATGGCTGAAGGAGCACTGATGGCGTCATCAAAAGTAATCCTGCTGCCATTCTTTCTCAATCTTTTTGAAACGATGGGTCTCTGTCCTTAAGTCCTTAAGTCTTTGCCCCATGCAAATTGCTACAAGTCCTTCTATTCATCTTTGCAATTGAATCTTTGCAAAACGGTGCCTTATCCCATCCCTCACTGTCCATCACACTACCGCAGCGACCCCAGGGGCCAACGGCGGCCCAGGTGGAGTGCAGACTGCAACTGAAAAAGGAAAGGGCCCTGAAACTCAAGGAACTACTCCTCAATTGACACAGCAAGCGCTCCGATCTGTTCAATTGCTCACGCCGGGACGCTATGCCATTTGTTCAGATTCTTCATATGTATTTCTAGGAGCATAGGGGGCGGCACAAAGATGGAAGCTGCGTGGTTGGAAAGGCTCCTTGAGGCCAGTAGCCAATGTCAATTTATGGGAACAATTTCTTTTTGAAATCAACCAACCGGACAAAGAAATCCTGTCGGTCAAAGTCCCATCCCACATCACAATGGAGGGTAACAACAAAGCAGACCGCCTGGCCCATCTTGGCCACCTATTTAGCCCTTTGATCCCTGTGCTGCACACCTCAATCAAACCTGTTTTTCCCGACACACCATGCATTGCACCCACCAAAAGGGCACAGCTGTCCTGTGATCCACATTTACCATTTTTCACCACCTCACAATGTCATGATTTCCCATCCCCTACATGTCACTGCCAGTGACATTCTGTGGTCGCTGGACCTCAAGCCCCTCTCTGACAGGGAGGAACAATCTGATTTTCCACAATACTCCGCGGATAGCGACAGTGACACGGTCAGCAATGACAATGATCGCGGCAGCGCATACAGCGCATACCGCATACGGCACTGACGTCGACGAGTCCAGACTCCATCACTACACACCCTAGTTTCTCTCTCCTACCCCCGCCCCCCCCCCCCCCCTGTCGCCCTGCAAGACCTGAGGGGACGTGTGCAGTTAGGCCAAAGGAGTGCATCATGCTGCACACCAACTCTTCTCCATTGACTAGGACCAACCATACTGCCTTTGGGAGATACACACATGACTGGTCATCATGTCCATCAGTCCTGACTTTGTAGTAGATTAGCTTCAGTCAATTGATACCAACCATTGATCCCCCGAGGCCCCTATGCCCTTATCTGTACTCCCCTCCTCCCTTCTGCACTTGTCCAAAAGTCCATAATCCCTTGTGCCTACGTATTCCTGCGCTTTTATGTGCCTATGCTCCAGATTGCACTTGAAGGAGTTTGTGGAGTGCCCTGTGGTTTGCAGGATGGGGTCTTGGGTGAGCGGTGGGCTCAGGGGGGGATCCATTTTTTGTGGGCGAGGGATATGAATTGTGCCAGTGGTGCGTCTGGTCATCGGTCCGCAGGAAAACTTACAACAGTGTGCAGACACTGACGGCGCACATCAAGAGCAAGCAGCATTTGCTAAACAAACAGCAAGCGATTGAAGGTTCGTGCATGCAGTCTGCAGTGATTTTCCGGTTCATTGTACACGATGCAGGTCGGACTTTTGCAGTTCCGGCTCCTACTGGCACCAGTCCACTGTACCCCACCCCCACACCCCTCGTGTGAGGGTGAATGAATGAATGAACCAAATGAAGGGAAGGGGATGTGGTGGAGTGGGGTGAAGTGCAGCAGGGCGGAGTTGAGTGGGGGGAAGGAGGGTGCAGTGCAGCAGGGCGGGGTGGAGTGGGGTGTAATCAGGTGAGGTGCATTTGGGTTGAGTGGGGTGGAACGGGGTGCAGTGCAGTGGTGTGAGGTGGGGTGCAGTGGGGTGGGCTGGATTTGGTTGGGGTGGGGTGGGGTGAGGTGTGCAGGGCTGGGCTGCGGTGGGCTGCAGTGGGCTTGGGCTGCGATGGGGTGGTGTGGGGTGAGTTGGGCTGGGGTGGGGTGGGCTGGGGTGGGGTGGGGTGGGCAGGGCAGGGCTGGGGTGGGCCGGGTTCGGGTGGGGGTGGGGGTGGGTTGGGATGGATGGATGGATGGATGGATGGCGTAAGGTTGCGGGGGATGGCTCCCTGGGACACAGGCGCTAAGGCTCTGATTGCTTGCGGTCCCTGTTAGCAAAGCTTCTTGAATTCGGGGTGCCTGTTGGCGTAGCTCACCCACGGGATTTAGGCTCTGGTGAGAAAGAGCACGTGACCCATCAGCTTCTGTCCAGGCAATGTTCGGCAGCCTAGGCCCCCATAGACTGCCGTGGAATGTTCGGGGCAACTTGAAGCACCCAGGGCCCCAAGATGCTGATGGGCACAATAAGAGGGAGGAGGAGAGAGAGGGAGGGAGGGATCTACGAGTGTACATGCTCCCTGTCTGGGTGCCTCAGTTGCTCCGCAGCACCCCAAGCTACTCCCACAGGGGCAACTCAACTAGGGGCAACGCACTTCGGGCGCTGCAAGGCCAACAGGGCACCAGCACGAGGGGCACTTGCCTGTGAGGCCTGACACCAACCCCCCCTCCCCCCTCTGGACCCCCCAACCCATACTAGTCAGCACTGGGTTAGAATTGGCAACTTGGGCGCCAACAGCGCCTGGAAATCACCTCGAAGAGAGGTTGTTAGATCCAGCACAGGCACGGGCGTCGTATGCCCCCCTTTTTGGGGGTCATTCGCGTAGCATACCCCAAGGCATGATATTTGATGTCCAACCCCTTGTAAAATCATGATTTTGCCCAATAAGACGATCCCCCAATGGATTTTTTGATTTTGAAGCCTCTATCCCCTGAAACTGGAGATCACTTTGGGGGGGGGGGGGGGGGGCAAAAGTAAATTTGTGCTCAGAAGGGTTTGAACAAGGGGCAGTTTGGGCAGAGCTGACAGGCCGGCCAGCGCCGCCGGCGGTCGGGCCGGCCGGGATTCGAACCGCCGACCTGCACGTCTGTGGTTGACTGTATTACCATTCAACCACTGCTTGTCCTGACAGTCGACTGCTCTCCCTATTACTTGTAGTCGAGTCTGCCACCGAAAAAACCCAAACTGTGTGTTTCTGTTTGCTTGCCTGCTTGCCCAACTGACTATCTGACTGACTGCTTGGCTGACTAACTGACTGATTGGCTGACTGTCAGCCTCTCTTCGAGGTGCACTGCTGAAGACAATAGATTTTTTTTTGAGCCCAGAAAGTAGTGGGTTGCCTACTGGCTCTCACCTACCGCACTACAGAGCTCTCTGGTATACACATGTGACCTCTGGGTCTTTGCCACGTGCCCCGCATTGTGGGGATCCACTGTATCATATGGTGGAGTCGCCCATGTTACCAAGAACTGTCTTGAGTACTCTATCAATTTCTGGAGTCAGTCCGAAAAAAATTTTGAGCCCGGAAAATTGGCAGCACACTTGAATTTCCCCCCCAATTGTTTACATTCAAAATGCTCACAATGAGTTAGGGAATGCCGTGCGACATGTCTTCTTCTGCTGGCCGGGATGCTTTTGCTGATTCGCAGGTACATTTATTGGAATATGGTACTGTTTTTCATTTGTTGTGAGTGGTAAAACCACATTTCACCCCACCTGTGTGTATTCAAAATGCTCAGAATGAAACGGGGAATTCAAAAATGCCCCCAAAAATGGAGCCCCCCCCCCCCAGACCCCCCCCGTCCACGCCGCGGGGGTTGGGGTCTAGAACTGAACTGCAGAGCCCCCCCCCCCCCCCCATGGGCACCACGGTGCAGAGATGAGGGGGGGAGGGGAGGGGGGCAGGCAATTGGAGGCGACCAAGGCCTCCCACGAGTGCCGTCTGTTGGGCAATGACCATGGGCACCATTTTTCAGGCAACTGTAAGCAAACGGAGCCCTGTCTGGCTGCCAGAACCCCCTGCTCCGGTCTGTTCACGATGGCCAGGTGGCATTTGGGCCCCCACACCACAGCAAGGTCACTGGCCCAGGGTTTACTTCGGCGTGAGCATGGTGGTGGGTAGGGTAGGGTGGGGTGGGGTGGGGTGGGGTGGGGGTGACTTGGGATCAGTAGAGTGGGGGAAAGTGAAGAAGGGTGGGGTGGAGTGGAATGTGCTGGAGTCGGGTGCAGTGGAGTTGGGGTGCAGTGGGCTGCGATGGGGACTGCACCTAACTCCGCTCCACTCCATCCCAGCCCACCCCAGCCCACCCCACTAGAAACTAGAAGCGAAAAGGGCAGCCCATCCTCCCAACATAAGTTGACGCCTGGCCCCTTTGTGTGTTGGCTTCGCGTGCATCTGTTCGCATGCGACTGTGGCACACAACGAAAAGGACGTTCGGTAAGGAACCCCACAGCCCCTTCGTTTTGCTGTCAGGCCCCAGAGCCGGTGATTACAGGGTGATTGCCAGCAGCGACTGGCCAACTCTTGTCAGTCAACCGCCAACGGCTGGTGGTTCCCGTCCGTTTTGTCAGTTGACCACCAACAGCACATGGCTGTGGGCTACCCAACCGCCAACACCAGTTGACCAGCCCACTGCCATGGGTGCCCTCTTTTCTTTTCAACCCCCTGACAGGGGACGTCCAGAGGTCCACCCCCCCCCCCCCCCCGCATCAGGGAACGTCCTGACGCAGAGCTGCCTCCTCTGTTCCCTCAGATGGCGCTTCCACAGTCGGGTCCACGGCATCCAAGTTCCTATTGGTATGTGCTTTGTTTCGCTCAGGCGGAGGGGTCCTCCTGTGCCACCCCCCGCGCCCCGCTTCTGCACCATACCCCCTGCTGCTCATGCACAGGGCTCAAAGACTATATCATCCAAACCTCAAAAGAAGGCAACGTCCGGTGTGTGACATGGCTGCGTTTGTGGGAATGGGGTGTGGCTGTTGAAGTGCACCTCGGGTCTTCAGTGGGGCCTGTGCACAGCCAGGGAAGCACTGGGATCCCACGCAGTGTTGTAGCTGATGACATGGCAAGGCTTTGGATGGCGTAGCGTGCTTGTCCTCCCACTGCCCACACACGCCCGCTCTGCGGCCATTGTGGCTGGCACCAAGCGGAGGAATGTGCCCCGCTAGGTGAAGAAATATGCAACAGCAGCTGTAGAGATACGTCACACTTGTGGCAAAGAGCCGCAGCACGGTGTTTTTTGCAGCAGGTGCCACGTATACCTGCAGCCGCTGTCGCATAACTCTGGGAACACCCGTCAGAAGCACCACAACCAACGTCACGAAAGGAGAAATGAACACAAAATCAGCTACACAGAGAGAGGCAACAAGCTGGTGGCACGTTTATGGATAAACGATGACGGATGTGCCCTGCGCGCGGGTGACAGGCCTAATGATAACACGTGCTGGGCAAATGCTGGGGCCTTGTTCTTTTACCCTCAAACTCGCGAATCTGAAATGCGCTGTTCGCCATACCAATGCCCCTACTTTGACACAGAGGATGGCGACTGCTGTGGCCTGTGCGCTGGCGAGTGGTGTTGCACGCATCTGGTGTCTCATAGCTCTGCAGCTGTGTGCATGTGTACATGTCGTCTGCAGCGTCACCTGATGACCCACGGCAGGTCAAACCGACCGCAGTGCTGTATCTGAAGTATGTGCCTGTTCCAGGGTGTCAGTGCTCGTTTTTTCCCCGTGCTCGTTGTTTCCCCGTGCTCTGTTGCGCCCTATGGGGGTCATTTCCGGGGCCAGGGCAGGTGGTTGCACACCCCACCATGCCCCCCATCCAAGCCTCCATCGCAGCCGGATGGCACCCACACACTGACGTTACCTGGATGACAACCCACCTTCCCCCCTGACCTTGACCAACAAGCAGGTCCTATGCAAACACATGCAACTGGACACCAGTGGTACAACATGGTAGGGATGCAGCACTTCCCCCCCCCCCCCCCCCAGAAAGGTGGAGGGCAGGGTTGGGGACAGGGGCTCTAAGGGCTGTCCGTCCAGTTTGTGTGCTGAGGAAACGATTTCAATGGCGTTGCGCCGGTGTCCCCACATTGGGTGTCAGAAGCTCTTTTCAAAAGCGCAGAGTCAGATTCCCAGTAGACAGGGGCAACGGGAATCAATTTTGGGCGAGATTTGGCACCCCCCCCCCCCCCCAAAAGGCCTGCAGAAGGTTGCAGACCCCAACTCTAAAATTATGGATTGTCCAATTTATTGGAGTTGGCTTCATCGAAAATGTGATGAATGGCCGAAGTTGGGCTCATGGAACGGCTCTGACGCACGACCGCCTCCGATCTGATCTGATCTGATCTGCTGATGGAAATCCGAGTCTGGTTTGGATTGTTTTCATAGCCCACGGGCTGGTGAGGGTTGGCACCAGCAGACCAACCCAGCCTTTGTCGGTGTAGCCTCTTGGGTCCCGCCCAACACCCCCAATGGCAGGCAGGGTGGCCAGCATGAATGGGTACTGTGAGTAGTCCCCCCAACCAGAAAGCAAACAGCAAATACTATGTGCATGCTTGTGTTTCTGGAGCCAACCCCTTCCCTGTTCTGTGCGATAGGAAGGATCCGCACGAACTGGGAGTGTAGCCCAACTGTGATCAAGGCTTTAAAGCCTAGGGATGCAGCACACTCAAGGAATACTGACATGGAACCCCCCGCGCCGCCAACCAGCTCAGTCACTCAGCTTTTACAGCACCCCCACCCCCTACCACTCCACCATCCGACATTCGATACAGAGCAGCGAAACAGAGACAGTCCGGGGGTGGTGTTTGCACAAGTAGTGAGCAGGGGGGTAGGGATAGACCAGGCAGGGAGAGGGAGGGCACAAGGTGGTGAGAGGCCAATGGGCACCGCACAGGCATGTCCCCAAGGATCTGACGGAGGAGGAATTGTTCAGCATCATGGAGCCTTTCGGCATGGTGGAAAGAGTCGAGGTGGCGACGGAAAAGCCTGTACCGCAAGCCATTGTGGAGGTCTGTGTGGCTTCATCTGCTGTGGTTCAGCCTGCCAGCTCCCCACCAGCATGCCTGGGGAGGTATCGGGTGACTGGAGGAGGGACTGGGCCAGTTTGCTTTGACATACAATGACAGAATGTACACACACACACACACACACACACACGTGTGTGTCTGTGTGCTATGTGCGGGGGGCTGAAGTAGTGCAGGGCACAGGGAGGTGAGGAATCTGGGTCTTACCCCACAAACCGAAGGCAGCTCTGACGCTGCCACCTGGTCATCCTTTGCTGCAGGCCTCTGGCTGCGTCCGAGACGCCGGAGCCTATGTCGGTTTGCTGACCTTTGCCTGGGGTCTGGGCATCCTCGTCTCCGCTCCCTGAACTGCAGAAAGGCGCCTATTGGCGTTGAACATGCTCTGTTTGTCTTGTCTGATGACCAACTGACGAGGATTTTTCACTTAGCCAACAACGCTTTGTGTTGTGCATTCGCAAATTGTGTGTGTGTGTGGGTGTGTGTGCACGTGTATTTATGTGTATTTGTGCATGTGTGAATGCAGATATGCAGGTGTGTGTGCATGTCTGTTTGGATGTACGGCAGATTGCTAGGGGGGTAGTTGAACGCGTGCATTAGCGTCCTGAAAACCCAATGCACGTGACCATGCATGTGTATGACCATTCCGCACCCTCACCATTCTGCAAGCTGTACAAGCAGTCGGCTGGGTGTGCTTTATGTCCCAATGCATGGCCTGTGTCAGGGGGCAAAGGGGGGACTCCTCGGCAGCCCTGCTCTCACTGATCCTCTCAGGGGAAGTAGGCTCCTAGGTTCCCTCGGCACTGCCTAACCAGGAGCGACCCTTGGCACGCATCGTTCATGCTCCCAAAGGGAATGCGCATCCCATGCGGGGCGCCCAGCTGCAGCCCTTGACACCCCCCCCCCCCCCAAAATGGCTCAAATGTTCAGAAGGTCCACATTTGGTCCCAATTGAATTGTTTTCGCATATGGTGGGGGGTTTTTTACACCATGTGTGCTTGCTCAAAATGCTCAGAATTTCACAGGGAATCCAATATGTATGCAAAACATGAAATTATTTCTGACCCCTGACCTCCCCCATCCAGCCCCCCAAACCTGGCTGCTGGGACGGGACCCCCGGGGGGGTAAATTGTTTTTTTCACAAACCCCACATATATGTGTTCAAAATGATCAGTGCGACGAGGGGATCATTTTGAGGTATGTATGTTGGGGTACCCGGGACCCCAACCCGTCCCCCCCCCTTTTTGGGGGGGCAAAATTTTAGGGGTTGCCGCTGTTGGAGGCTGCACCTGGGCACCCCCCATGGCATCTTGCGGCGCACCCTGTGGCACACAGTTTGGGTGTTTGTCCTAGAACAAAGGATATATAGTGGTACATACAAGCATTTTTTATGCTAATATATAGCCCTATGTTCCATTTTTTCCACAATTATTTAGTACCTTCTCCAATGTGGGCCTCTTCCCTTCACATATTGTGCAATTCTTGCTTGTTCCCACATGGTATAGGCTAGGTATCCATGTTATTCCTCTCCAAGAACAGTAGAGGTTATGAGCAAGTCTTTTTGTAGTGCTGCGGATACCCTACTTTGGGGGGGCAGGTTCAGAGTGGGTGGGTGGGTGGGTCGTTGAGAATAACACCCCCCCCCCCCACCCCACCCAACTGTGGTGGTATGCCATGAGTGGGTAGGGTTTCATTACAAAGGATGGTCCTTACTGGTACTGTGCCTTTCATTGGGCATAAAAGTCTCACAACAAGGCAACAAGAGTAATATTATGTGCACGGATATTGCAGGAGTAGGGTAGAATATTTGGGGTTTGGTGCGCAACATTTGGAGGAGGGAGCAATGGGGGAACCCTTCATTAATCTATTCGTATATGGTTGCACCCAAACCAATTTTGTATTTGGTACCAGATTCGCTACCCTGGGATCAAACACAAGTGGCAAAGCAATTGATTGTATTGCAAGTGGTTAGCAATTGGCAGCCAACAATCACCATTTGCTGACTGTGGCATGGCATGAAATGCGGTAGTCAGGTACGTGGGTGCTTTGGTTGAGCCCCCCCCCCCCCCCAGCCCCCAACAATGCCTTGACCCTGAGAGGGCTAGGGTTATGCAGCCATTTTGAGTTCCCTCCCCTTTGGAGTCCTCGAGCGGGTGGGGGTTTTGTAACCATGAAGCCGTGGAATTTTTTGTAACTTCGCATCAAGTGCCAAGTACGAGCCCTCTGGTCCATGGAGCCATTTCCCTGATCCCGGATCTTTGGGGCCAATTCCGGTACCATTAACAGTGACTCGTCCACATCCAATTTGGACTGACTCATAGAGAAGGGCACCCTGTGATATATTGGGGATCAAGCAAGAACATGTGATGGTGGGATGTTATTATGCTATGGTAGGGGGATGGGACAAACGTTGTGCGGCATACAAGACATCTAGAGTGCACACTGTGCTGTTTTGAGACCATTTTGTAATATATTGTGCTGTCCTACTTAATTAACCTTGCAGGGAATCAAACCATAGTATAAGTAGCTGCCCCTCGGTTTTTTCAATGTGCATGCAACAACCACATAGTGCCGCAACACATTTACGCATTGAGACACAATCATAGCACAGCCGAGGATTCACGTACAGTCATACATTTTGCCCGATCAAAGGGGTATTAGGTGCAGCATTGGGGTACTGCTATTTCTGACCAAGGAGATGGCTTTCCTCCTCATTACCCACAGTAGAAGGGATTGCCTACCATGCTTTGTATGTTGAGCCAGGGCCGTAGTCTCTCCTTTGTCGAGAGCCATGGTGCCAACAGATCAATGTGCACTGAACTCTTTTGTGACAGTGTACACCAAAGCTAATCAATCTGACCCAATGCAACGGAAGTTTTTCCCAGGGCCATGATCCCTCACCCTCTGGAGCCCCAGCTCCTGTCTGTATCCTGTTCAATGCCCCCTGGCAATTTCATGCAACCTGATCTGATCCTGAACTGCATCAACACATCCTTTGCATCAGATGGAGTCTGCAGAGGTGGCGGCACAGGTGTTGGAGAAGTGTGTAGACGGTGTTCTGGAATGCAGAGGGCAGCGGTGTCTGATTCAATACTCTCGATATAAATTTGACAAGAGCTTATTGGGTATAGTGCTGCGCTGCTCCGAGTGTTGACGTGCAGGGACGGTAGCTCAGTTCCACGGCCGTTCGGGCGATTGCATCACAAGGTTCCTACGCCATCTCTGGGGGGGATTCAAGTGGGTGGGTCTAAGGCCCCCAAAAAGTTTTTGTACCAAAACTCAACCTCAAATTTCCAGCTTGTTTGATAGATTTCATTTTTACCTTGGGGAAAATGTCTCTGGTGGGTGGGTCCAGTGGCTCGGCCAGGATCCCCATTTTGCTCCTCCCTGCACAAGGGGCGGGGGTTAAGCAGCTCCCTGGCCTTGCAGAGGGTGGATCCCCCCCCTTTCCTGTGGAGCATCGAAGGGTGTGGAGGTTCTTGTTGAAGCTGAAGGGCATTCTGTTGGTGCTGGTTCTTCTTGGGATTTTCGATTTGGGATTTGGGATTTCCATGGCAGTCCTGTAGCATTGTGACCAGCACTCTTTTGAATGGACTCGAACTGGTGGAAGGGGACCAGGATACGATCGGCATAGGGATGGGGACGGGGATGGACACAGGGCACAGGGAAGGGGACAGGCTGCGGGACGGGGAGGGGCGCAGGGATGGGGGTGGACACAGCTGCCGATGAGGCAACAACTTCAGAGGGGTGGTAAGGACGGTGTCACCAGCACCATCCTCAAGCATTAACACCAACGTGTTTTCATTCCTCTCAACGACTGCAGTGGTTGTTGATTGACTCACGGCGGTTGATGTCGACAGACGGCGGTTGGCGGTTAACCAATTGCAGTTCAAGTCCAAGCGACGGCATTTGATGAGAGGTCATCCAATGGCAGTTCGCAATCGACGGACAGCACAACAGCAGGCGGTAAACGCCAGTGCACAGTCCCTGATTGAGGGAGGCAGGGGCACTAGTTGCGCCTCCTCGTCATTGGTGATTCAGTTTCAGCCGTTGGCAGTGGCAGTGGACCAATATGGCGAGTACTTTTGTAATTCCGGATGATGGACGATACACCACCCCTACCACTCAGAATGCTGGCTGTCCCCAGGGCCCACATACATAATGTTGTGTATGCAAGGGCTATCGGGCAGTGCAACTGCATGCAGTGGTCCCACCTGGATGTGGGAGGTAGGCCCTGGGCGGCCCTGTAGGCCCTGGGTGGCGGGGATGTAGGCCCTGCCCTGCCCATGTTCCCTCTCTTCTTCTCTCAGCCCGCAAGAAGAAGAACAAGCGCTGTCCGGTGTGTGGCAAGACGGACCATCACGTGACGGATTGCCCTGGTGTGTCCCCTTCCTGCAACGGCTATCAAGGCTGCTGAACAACTTTGGAAAAAAAAAATCCTTTTCCACCACTTTTCGAGCCATGGGTAATCCCCTGGTAACCCTACCTGAGCACATGCCCAACGCACCACTGTCTAGTGCCAACGGGGTGTTAGGTAGCTAGGGTGCCCACCTCTTGCAGTTTTCTTGAACCCATCCGATGCAAGCATGAGCACAAACAAGGATGGGGGGCAGGGCATAGACAAAGTGCATAGTTTGCTGTTTGTGGGGTGCATGATTTTTAGTGTGCAATGTTCTTTCAACCTGCTTAAGGTTAGGGTCACCGGGCTGGTGGAAGTTATATAGCTCTTTTAGGTTGTAGGGTGGAGCTACCCATTTTAGCAGTAGCGAGCGAGCGACAAACACACGCGAAATGGGTGAAAATACGAAGTGCATCATGCTGTTTGTGAAGGGGGGCATTTGCATGAGAACCAACCTAGATGATGAATAAACACCTTAGGGCAGAAAGGACACCCTACTAGTGGGCTCTTTTTGGGGGATCAACAATGGCCAAACTGAGCCTTGAAGTCACCTGATGTGCTTGCTTTTTCAAGTATCACCTCTTTTTGTTGTGTTTGACTGCCATGTATTGCCTTGCACACCTTAAACGACAATGGCTGCAAACACTTGCAGGCTATTAATAGACCACTTGGGGTGCATAAACAAGAGGTTTCAGGCCGTTTTGAGCTCTCTTTGACCAATAGAAGCTTATGCAAGTTCCCAGACAGCCTTGGAAAGGGGAAGCGGACACTTATTTGGGTGTAGAGTTAGCTCAAAACCCAGTCAAGATTGAGTATTGGGACCGAGCTAGTGGGGAAGGGAACATGATGCACAAGAGTCAAATAAGGAGCCTGGTCAAGGGACCTATGAAAGGACCCCGCTATTAGCCCATGCAACTTCCCAAAAAACCTTGAAAAGGGGAGGGGGACACTTGCTTGGGTCTGAGCCTGGCTAGGTCAAAACAAGATTGAGTATTGGGACCATTCTAGTGGGGAAGGGAACATGATGAGCACCGGTCAAAGCAGCTAAATAAGGAGCCTGGTGAAGGGACCCGATGAAAGGACCTCGCTAAAAGACCTTGTTACAAGATCTTCTTGAAGGACCACCGTGAAGGACCACTGACCCCCCAAAAGGACCCCTTGAAGAAGCGACGTGAAGAACCAACCTGAATGACCCATGTGAAGGATCTTGACCCCTGGAAGGACCCAATAAAAGGAGCGCAATAAAAACAACCCCACCACAGAGCCCTGTGAAGGACCCCCAAAAGGACCCCCGAAAGGAGCCCCATGAAGGACCCTCTTGAAGGACCTCCCAAAGGACCCCCAAGAGGAGCCCCTTGAAGGACACCCTTGAAGGATCTGTGACATTGTGTTTGGAGGGATTGTCACGGAGCAGTGGTGGTTCCCCTTCGCTCCAGGACAGGGTTCCCTCGCATGCTGCAGGTTGTAGGGTTAACGCAGGACGATCTGCTTGTGCGAGAGCACCACAGGGCCCAGCTCGCCATCCCCGGAAGCAACGCGGTGTTTAGACCAAGCCCGCCTGGTCCATGGCTGTCTGCTGCTCCCCTTGCAGCTCTCAGCTCTTTGATGGGGTGCAGATGCGAAACACCTCTGGGCTGTGTCTTGTGGTTGCTCCCTTCAGTCAACCGAAGCATCGTTATTGGGGAGCCTGCATCAAGTACTGGGTGCACCACGTGTCCGGGCCCCAAGTGTATTGCCGCCACCAATAGACATATGGCATCAAGACTCTCCAGCACAAAGACCGTCCGTCCAACACAAGGCCGCCTCCCTCTTGTCTCTTGCAAAGGCTCCTCATCTCTGACGTGTGTGTCTTCATGCAGCACAGCAATGGCCTTGGGCTTGAGCGCCCGCTTGTTGAGGGCATGGGGTGCTGATGCTCTGCATTGCCACATGATTTGCATGTTTTGTGGCCACCTCCGCCCCCCATATGGTCATCTCAGAGCATCCGTGCGTCGTGTGTGGGAAGCGTGATCACGTCAAAAAGGACTGCAAACACCGCGAACACTGGGAGGCAGTGGACGCAGAGATCAAAACAGGTTGATGTTGCACTGCCGCATGGGGGCGCAGGGCTGTGGAAGGGGCTGAGACCAGGGCCAACGCGCACACTCATGGCGGCCCCTGTTGCCAGCCGCATGCCACACATGGTGTGACGAGTGTCACCGTGCGTGTCACTCCCCTTGTGCCGGAGGCTGCCACGTGATCCTCCGCACACAATGTCACTTCACCGCCAAGTCCCAAGCCACTGCTGCCCCACGGCAGCGGTAGGGCAGCCGGGTACTGCCCAGGGCAAGTGAACAAGGCATCTGCGGGGCGGAGCCCCCCAAGAAAGGCGGAAGGAGGGTTGTAAAAGGGCACCCCGTGACCGAAGGGCATGCGTGGACCCAGAACACCAACTCGGAATTGGTCCTGGACGGAATTTTGTTGGAATCACATTCCCGTGACACATCCCTCGACATGATCAGCGCGTCGTTTGAGAGCAGTTTGACTCATGTGGCGGCTCTGGTACACAGGGGCGGTCTCCCGAAGGCTCCGTCCGCACTGACTGCATCTTTTTCCGCCGCGTGTCATTGCGCATGCAGATGTTTTGTTAGCGACTCCGCTTTGCTTGCGTTTGTAGTTTTACCCCCCTTCCCCTCCCCTTCCAGACCCACATCTCCCAAAGTTGCATGTTAAGGCCTCGCCATGAGTGAGAGCTATGGCCGGGATGAGGGCAATGGCCCTCCCGCACCGTGTTGCACCAGCCCCTCCCCACTGCACAGTCGCTGAAGAACTCCGCATTAGAATGGAAGAGCTCGAGAAGGCGTTTGGAGAGCTGGCCGAGTCCGGTGAGTCGGTGGAGGAGCCCACTCGAGCAGAAACGGTGGCGATCTCTGGTCCTTTGCACGTTGCGGAGGGAGGCCTCCTTTTATTGGATCGCAGGGACAGCAGAGGGGACGCACACCCGCGTGAGTGAGTGAGCGGGGGAGGGGGGGAGCGAGCGAGCGACTCAGTGAGAGATAGAGTGTGAGAGAGAAAGAGATTGTGGGTGGGTGGGTGGGCGGGTTACCGGTCACGGTGTGTTTTGGTACACATATTGTATATGCGATTGGGCCCTTCGTGCAGCGGCCTACCCCTCCAGGAAGTTCGCAATGTCAGTGAGACGTTACACCAAGGTGCTCCCTGACGGAGAGGGATGACTTGGGTGAACCTAAGTTGCAGTTGGCCCAGAGCACCAATCTCTAGGGTTTCTAGCCGGCAGCTGAGTGTGTGTATGTATCTGCGTCAGGGCTGCGCTTCACCCTGTTCTGTTTGGTACTGGCAGCTGCTGACTGCGTCCCCTGTACTTCAAAGCATCGACTTGATGTCTTTTACGCTTCTGTCTTGGTCTTGACAGTTGTGTGTGTGTCGGTGGGGCTTCAGGAGAGTTCTGTGTCAGGTATCCGTTCCCCTTCGTCTTCGACGCCCTCCATCCCGTGCTATGCAGGCACTACTTGCCGCCAACATGTCAAAGCCGAAGGATCCCCAGAATGAGGAGACGCCCGAAGGTGATGCCCCTGCAGCTCAGGACGAGCAAACGCAGAACGGATCGCAGAAGACAGAAGACACCGAGACGGAGGTGGACGCGTTGGACGAGCTGGTGGAGGACGTGGAGAAGACAGCGGAGCAGCTGGAGGACGATGCGGCGACGGCGGAAGAGCAGAGGCGCACATTCCTTCAAGCGTGCGCGTGCCTCTTCTGCAACAAAATCTCACTCTCCCCGGATGCGTATGTGGCGCGTGGCCTTTGCCGTGCCTGTGCCACGCCTCTGCCACGCCCCTACCCCAACCGCGCCTCTGCCCATGACGCGAGGAGGCGTGTGCTCTGCCTCGGGCACCAGGATCATGGCCGTCTCTGAAGTGCCAAGAATGGGTGGTCAGATACGCCATCCAACATGGAACACCCATGACACACGCGCACACGGAGGCCCCACCCGCACGGAAGGTGTGCGATACACGCGCACAACAGATGCAGGGCAACCCAAAAGGAACCTGCTTGGTGCCGTCGGCGTCGTGCACTTGGGTTGGACCGGCTGCCCAACTGTGGGCATCGGTGGAGGCGATCTGACGGCTACAATTGGGAGCCGTTTGGCGATGATTTTGTGGACTGTGCTCCAACGACGCGGATCCAAGGGTGTCCTCCTGCCCATTTCGCGGCTGTTGAGGTTCACGGACGGTCGTGGGATGAATTGTAGAACGAGCAGAATGAACCGTGGGAGAGGACGGGGGGGTGATGACCTGGTGTGTGGCTTTCTTGGCTTTCTTGCATGGGGCACACGGAATATATTGGACCCCTGCTCTCCCCAGAGGCGCAAAGTGTTACTCGGGGTTTGTTGTTTGTTGGGCATGCGGCAAAGGGTCCACGTTTGCGCTGTGTGCCTTCAGGAATGCCAAGCACATGCGGGAGGAACACGGCTTCAGCGTATGTCTTTGTGCACTTGTTGTGGTTCCTGAGTGCGTACTCCATGCACGGGGCACAGGGAGCGCGTGTGCAGAGGTGGGAACAGGGGGTACTTGGCAGCTTCGAATCCTTCCAGTCCAGCTTGTTCCCAGTACAACCACCCGCCCTCCACTCCCTCAAGAGGCGCACACGTACGTACACCGGGAAGTACCCACCAGCATGCACCTTCGGCGTTGATGGCATGGCCCCGCCCTCCACCAGTCTGCCGGGGCACCACCCGGGACACTGCTCACTCATATGCCCCGACTCTCTCGTTGTGAACGGGGTGTTGGGCTGGGCGCAGAGATGGCGTCGCCACAAATAGTACAACACCACAGGCAAAGAGAAACACATTGACCTGTGGACACAGATCCTGGATCTCACAGACTGGCTGGGGGCCGAAGTGAAATGGCTTCACATCACACATTAGCATCAAGGGGAAATGGGAGGGCGGACTACGTGGCAGACGTGGGACGTCGCCGATCCCCGCTGTTGTTTGGCCGAATCTCCATTAGGCCACACCCGGCGGACGAAAAGGACCCCCTCCTGCCTGATGAAGAACCGCTATGGGGCTGGGAGGAACAAGAACACACCCAGCACATGGCGCCAGTATTGGCGGAGTTCCGCCCACACCGCCAGTGCCCCTAATGTGCATGCCCCATAGATCCCCCGGGGATCGAAAGCCCCCCTCACCGCTTTTGGACATCGAGTTATGCATACCTGTGCAACTGTCCAAAAGGCGCAAACGATCCACGCCGGTGTCCGCACTGCCGCAGTCAGCAGTCACACCACCAAGACCACGGGACTCAGAGGCTACGCCAATGACCAGCTGGGGGACCCCCACACCATACAAAGCGGACCCAGTGCGTAACACTTTTCATACCCCCCTCCCGCACCCCCCCCTCACACCGCAAGCATCCCTGCAACTGCTGGCATCGTTGGAGCTGGTGGCAACAGAGGGCGAAGTCGCCCCTCCCCCCCGATACAGCTTAGACTTGGAGGCTTCGTCACAAAAGACCCGCCCGGCCTCGTCTGCGCCGGACTCCCCCTCTATTGCCTCAACGGTGTCATGCAACACTGAGGGTGTAAGCACCCAAACCTGTGTGGCCAAGTGGGGCCAGTGTGAGCAGCACAGCATTGGAGTGACCCCTGACCAGAATGTACGCATACCCCTGTAGAGCCCAAACCGCTGGGTAACTGCCACGAATGTCCCATGCCCCCCCCCCCCCCCCGGCGTTCAGTGTTCATGTCACGTCCCATGGCCCGCTTTGAGGTCCATGTCATGTCCCGCTGTGCTCGTGTTCCATTGCTGCCCCCTCCGCCCCCTGCCCCCGGATCACCCTCCCACAAGTCCGCGGTCCTGCGGCGCCAGCGTCCCATGCCCCATCCGCAGCTGCCGCTCCAAGACTGTCTGGTCGACAAGCCCGGGATGCTGGCCTACCTGCAGCGCAAGATCCGGGCGGGGCTCTGCCTGGCGTGCAGCGAGCACACAAAGTTCTTCCCGGACGTCTACACCCTGCGGAGGCACATGGTCTGCCCCTCTGGGACCCCTTGGGTGCGGTGGGCTGGGGCAGTGGCAGGGGTGTCTGGCGCAACCTGTGTACTGTCTCTTTCTTGCTCTCGCACATCACAAACACAAATGTGTACCCGGGTCACATATGTCCCAGGGCCAGGGGGCCAGGGCAGAGGGAGATGCGGGGGTCACTCTGGACACCCCAGCAATTCCGGTAGCCTGCCGTTTCCAGCCTAGTGGGGGGGGGGGGGGGTAGATGGGGGGCCGTCGAGCAGCAGCCCTGCTGCATGGCACTTTGATGTGCGCCTTCTTTAGGGTGTGGGGGCAAGAGTCGCAGCCCGAGATAATCTAACGGTACAAACATTACTCAATATGCTTGTCTTTGTTGAGAACGTAGTACCAATCTGCTGGCTGTGGTATAAGTACTGTAGCAGTACGGTACAATACATTACCACGTTGCATAGTGTTTTCGGGGCAAACTATAGGTTAGTGCACCACAGTACAGCTCCGCAGAGCAAGGCAGGACATATTGAATAACAACATTCTTTGCTCGGGGTGCGATGCGTGCTAGACGGATGGGATGACGGCGGTTATAGCCCAGTGAGGGCCTACGGGTGCTCTCGGGCTGTGCCCCTCGTCCTGGAAGTTTGGTCATGTGTCAAACTGTGAGTGAATTGGTGTGGGTGTACTTCCAGTCCATACTTCCTCTTTTGGGGATAGCGGCAGTAATCTAATGGTACAAACATTACTCAGTATGCTTGTCTTTGTTGAGAACATAGTACCAATCTGCTCGCTGTGGTAGAAGTACTGAGGGAGTACTGTTCGTGCACCCCGATGCTTGTTTTGTGTTGATGTGCGTGCTTCCTAATGAAAGGTTCAAGGGCAGGGATGTCACCAAAAAATTTGCGCAAAAAAATCAACAATAAATTCTTTAAAATTCTAAAACACATCCAATGAAAAATATCAAGACAGAAATGAAAAAATGGGGGGGAAAACTCAAAAAGGGGATGAAACACGTGGGGGGCGTCTCCTCGGTTCTGGGGGCCGGCGAATTTGTGTCAGTCAGGCCCAATGTGTGGCCACGTGCAAGGCCCTATGGAGTTGTCAAGAATTCAGACAAGTGAAGTGTTGCTGTATTGTATGGTGTTTCTTCTGCTGTGACAAGGTCTGCATCTGTTGTGCAATGCACTGCTGGCTTGCCCATCGGGGGGGGCCTGCCAACGTATGCTTGAAGGAGTTGTAGGCTCGTTTGCAGGGCATGCTGATCGTTGGGGTTTCCAGGGGTGGGGGAAGTTTCCTCTGGTGAAATGAACGCCTGCGACATGGTGCCCGGACCCCTGAGGAACGGCAAGGGACAGACGTCTTGCCCTCTGCCTACTGTTGTTCTATTGCAGATGGACAAATCGCATTGTTACATCAACTGGACTGACAATTCACAGGAGTACGCAATGTTCTATGACTTGCCCGAGAGCACTGCGATGTATGGAGCGCGCCCTCTGTTCAGCCCTTTTTGTCTGCCCCTGAAATTTTTGTGGTGCTGCTTGCGGGAATCAGCACAACACCGGGTTCCGATGGTTCCATGCTGTTCTACCGTTGCAAAGCCCGAACCCCCCAGGGCACTGTGCCCCTCAACAACACGTCCCCCGCCGCCCTTTACCCCCCCAGGACCGGACGAACATGTAGAGCCCAGAGGAAACTGGGCAGGGGGAAAGGGAAACACAAGGGGGAATAACAGGGCAGGGCAGACCGCGCTCGCTGAAAATGGTGCAGAGCGCAGAAGGAGGAGAAGGAAAGGACAAAAGGGAAAGAATCATTGTGGTTGTTAGAAGCCCCTGTCAGGAAAATTATCCTGCAGATGCACACCCCAGCGCGCACAAGTCAGTGCTGGAGTTGGCAAACCCCGCATGGACTCAGAGTGTGCATCTGGATGCACCTGGTCAACGGCACGGGCAACAGCCCGTCTCCGGGACAGCCGACCCTGGAGTAGTCAAACAGGACAAGTCATCCAGGGGCTCCATTGTCACAACCAAAACACGTTCGGGCCCACAGAGGGTCGGAATGTACAATGGCGAGAGGCCGATAGGAGCCGCCAAAGGCAAGCAAACCAACACCATGGCCTCGTGCCAACCTCCCCTTCCCCTCCAAGTGAAGGATTCCCTCCTCAAAAGGCGAACGCGTACGCACACCCAGAAGTACCAACCAGCATCCTCCCTCGAGACAAGCAGCATCATAGCATACAAAACCCATGTTGCTCAATTTAACCCCGCCATTAATAACAAGCACCAAGTTCCTCAAATCTTGCATGTTGAGCAAGCTTAGTTTGTCGCCCCTAACTTTTTGTTCCAACTTCCGAACTTACGGAACTTGGATAATGCTGGTTTCGGTGCGTCATGAAAAAGACCCCCCCCCCCCCTCCCATGCTCCACACCTCCGCTATGCTCACCTTATTTAGGATTTCCTCCCCCTCCCCATGCTACTGGGGCAACATGCGATGCGCTGCTCGCGTGCATGGGGATCAATATTGCATTCCGACCCACGAAACTGCATTTTCCCTCCCCCGACTCTCGAGAGACATACGCAGTCCCGGGCAACAAGCCAGTCCCACAAACGACATGGCACTGGACACCGTTTGTATTACACGGCACTCTACCAGCCTTCATGGACCCCCTGCCCGCCACAGGCCCCCAGTGGCAAGCTCACACGCTTCCTGACTGACACTCGTAGGAGGCAACAGTGGCACGCCACAACCGCTGCCGCTAAACAGAAGGGCAGTGCATCTCAGACAGCCGCACGAGAAGCAGCGTCCTGCTCCCCGTCCGCCATTCCAACGGTTGGAAAGTTCCCTCCACAACAACTCGACCCAGTGCGCACCCCCGTGTGTGCGCATCATGGTGAGTGGGGCGCAGGGGGCCTTAAGAAGCCTGAGATTGTTTTTTTTTTTGCTAAGGCCCGCCCTTGAGGACCGCCCCCAGGGACCGCCAACCGCCAACCGCCAACCGCCACCAACCACCAATCGCCAACCACGGCCGCCGCCAACCACCGCCAAACGCCAAGCGCCAACCTTTGAAGTACAAAAAGTCCCATGACCAGGAAGCAGACAGCGTCCTCGTGAGCGTTCGTTTATGTTGGCGTTACGAAGGCGTTTTTTCCCCCTTGGTGGGGCGGCATGAAGCACCGGGCCCGATTGCGTGTCACACGGGGATGCACAGACGGGGTGTGGGGCGTGGTGTGCAAGCCACCCGCTTGTCCGTGCGCAGACGCCCAGACGCTGATCACGACGGCCGCTTTGAGCTGCCCTCTGGCCGTGTGATGGTTGAGCGAGGAGGGAAGATCTTCCGCGACTACCGCCCGGGCGATTGGTTGATGGTGACGGGTACGCATGTCCGCAGGGTGGCGAGAGGGATGTGTTCTTGTGCCCGAGGGATTTGTGACCGTACGCGTGTCTGGGGTAGAAGCTTGGATTCATGATCCTGTGCCTCTCCCCATCCGGATACGGTTGGGGAGGATGTGGGCCACCTGGACTCAGGGAGCCTTGCCCCTTCCCCCCCTTTTGGGGCTTCTGGCGGATGGATTGCTGGACATCTGGCGTGACGAGCATGACACCACTTGTAGCAGACACTTTTGCAGCAAAAATCAAAACGTCCGCCAAACTTTGCCCAGCGTTTCACGGATGGCTCTTGTTTTGCTCGAGTTTGGAGTCGGGAGTTGGCGAACTCCGTCTGTTTCATTGGCATCCCCTGCAGTGTTCTCCTGCTTTGGTGTGAAGGGCTGATCTTTGTCCCCTCCATACTGTGATTGCGGCGCCCTGCACAACAAGGGTGCGATTCGGACCCAGAAAAGGCGTGTCGTCATTAACTGTCGTTGCTGTCGAAATCGGACTGCGAGGTTCCACCGATGACTCCAAGATGCCACGGTACAGAGCTAAGGAGTGGTAGGCACAGACACAGAGAGGCGGGTGACGGGGACCATCAGCCATGCACCCCACATGGACCATCATCACAATTTGTGGGCGCGCGCGGTTCCCAAAACGAACGTCGTTGCATCATCGGAAGCCCATGGAGGGCGAAGCACGAAGTTGTTGGGTACCTCGTGGAATCACGCGAGCATCCGTGTGGGCCCAGGGTTGCTTGAATGGAGGAGTGCACCGGTGTGAAACACGGCTCCATGGCCGGCACAGCGACTGGGGCTGGCAATGGGACATCGGTGCCTTTGATTTCCCTTTACTTGTCCAGGCAAAGAGACCGTGAAGGAGAGACGGCAGTTGCTGTTGGCCTACAAGAACGAGAAGGGCCAGGCGCTGGCGGTGGGCACCAATAAGGCAAAGGAAAACCTCAGGTGTGTCCGTGGGAGGTTCACGGGGCATCCCAGCCATGGAAGGTGGACCTCAAACAGGGGCTAAGACTGGCTGCCGGCGCTCTGCCCCGAGCCCGTGCTACCCTCGTGCACAGCCCTCGGCAGCACGGCCCGCAATAATGGGGCCCGGTGACAGAACGTTGTGGCAGCGCCTCAGCAACTAAAGTGATGGTGTCCATGGGTCTTCGGGGAGTAGGTGTCGCGATGGAGCCCAGGGCGAAGACTTTCCCTCCCTGAATCTATTCGTGTGCACTGCATGGGCACGCATTGGGCACATCTCGCGGCTCCTGCTTTGCAGCCGAGGCCAGTACAAGGCGCTGGTGAGGACGGACATCGCTCTACACAACCACCGGAAGAAGATGTGGATGAAGTTGGGAGTCGACCACAGCCGACCTATGTTCCGTGGCTTCATGGTCTAGAGGTATGCCTTTTTCTCCAGCAGGAAACTGGACCCCGTTCCGAAATGCACAGCTGAACGGTTGTACTTGGTTGAAGTTTTCATGTTTCTTTCTTTTAATGTTTCTTTTTTCTTTCTTTTTGATGTTTCTGCGAGGGCCGAAGCATGGTAGCCTTGGTAACGCAGCGGTGCCTTGCATGCCGGGTACCGGCCGATGTGCATGTTCAAATCCTGCCGCGGGCCACTTTTTACCGGTCCAGCTTGTTCAGCGAAGTGTGCAGTGTACAATGTGTGTACGTGCACAAGCAACCACACATTCCGTGTGGGTTCGACTGGAAATGCACAGGTGAATTTTTGGTGTTGGTTGAATTTTTGATGTTTTGTGAGGGCGGTAGTACTACAGCTTTGGTACCGCAGCGGTGCATCGCATATCCGGTACCGGTTGATGCGCAGGTTCGAATCCTGCCCCAGACTACCTCGCCCCACCGGCATGTGCAAAACACACACAGGCACGGCGGCATCTCCCTCCCACCAGCGCCTTGGTGGGGTTCGGGTGCCGTCAACAGTCTGGGGGCTCTGGGACCAGACAGCCGGGGTTTGACCCAGTCGTGTTAGTGAGGGAATGACACACTGGCCATGGGAACCCGCCTCCGGTGCAAGCCACGACCCCCCCCCCCCCAGTTGCACCCAGTTGCATGGTGCACAGGGCAACGTTTGCAGCGCCAGCCTGCGCATTGGCTGTGACACTCTCCCTGGATTCTGGTAGCATTAAGAGGTGCATAATAATTGGGCATGGTGCATAATCTCAGTGGATTCCGGTAGCAGTAGGGGTGCACAATAATTGGGCAGGGTGTAGAATGTCAGTGGGGATTCCGGGTGGAGGTGGCCACACTGCTCTGGGGCTCCTGGGTGCACTACTGTCGAAGTAGGGATTTTACGACGCGTCGGGCCCCGACACCTCCCGACGCGTCGTACATCCCCGACGCGTCGGGCCCCGACACCTTGTACGACACTGTACGACGCGTCGTACATCCCCGACGCTCGGGCCCCGACACCTTGTACGACCACAGTACGACGCGTCGTACAGTGTCGTACGACACTGTACGACGCTGTACGACACTGTACGACACTGTACGACACTGTACGACACTGTACGACACTGTACGACGCGTCGTACAGTGTCGTACGACGCTGGTACGACACAGTACGACACAGTACGACACAGTACGACACAGTACGACACTGTACGACACAGTTACGACACTGTACGACACAGTACGACACAGTACGACGCGTCGTACAGTGTCGTACGACATATATATGTCCATATATGTATGTATGTATATATATACACACACACACACACACACACATATACACTGTAGACTAATTGTAGACACTGTCGGCATGTTGTAGACGCGAAGTGCCAATATTTGGGGAAGGGGCCGAAGGCCCCCTTCCCCCAAAACGGTCCGCTGCCATCGTTTACCCGCACAGAGGGGGAGGGCGGTTTGGGGTCTGTAGACACTGTGCACCACAAGTAGACGCGGCCTGCTAATTGTAGACACTGTCGGCATGTTGTAGACGCGAAGTGCCAATATTTGGGAAGGGGGCCGAAGGCCCCCTTCCCCCCAAAACGGTCCGCTGCAATCGTTTACCCGCATATAGGGGGTGGGCGGTCCGGGGTTTGTAGACACTGTGCACCACAGGTAGACGCAGCCTGCTAATTGTAGACATTGTCGGCATGTGTAGACGCGAAGTGCCAATATTTGAGGTTTCCCCTTTTGGACTGTTTTGACCAAAATGGAAACGCATTTGGACCCATTTTGCCCCGTTCTGACCAATCTGTTTTTTTTTCCATTTACATGTGTTTATATGTCTACATATGTATATGTCTGTGTGTGACGTACCGTGTCGTACTGTGTCGTACTGTGTCGTACTGTGTCGTACTGTGTCGTACTGTGTCGTACTGTGTCGTACTGTGTCGTACTGTGTCGTACTGTGTCGTACGGTGTCGGTGCTGTACGACACCTTGTATGACACTGTACGACGCGTCGTACATCCCCGACGCGTCGGGCCCCGACGCCTTGTACGACACTGTACGACGCGTCGTACGCTCCCGACGCGTCGGGCCCCGACACCTTGTACGACGCCCCGACGCGTCGTACAGTGCATTTCCGACAGCACTCCCTGGGTGGCCCCAAGGGGTTTACAGGTGCGTTTCTGCGGCAATGGCAGCCATAGCAACAAGCGATGGCCGGGACGTGGCCACTGGCAACCACAAGGCCGAGGTTATTCATGACAATGACAAATTGCAAGATTGCGTATATATGCAGTTCGACAAGTTTTAAACTAAAAGATGGTGAAAGAAGCCTTTGTTGTGGCCTGTCAAGAGGCGCTGCTGAATCCTTAGTACATCATTAGGCGTTGGCATGGGTTGGGGGGAAGGGGGGGGGTCCACCACAAATGACGTGGCAAATTGTTACACAGGGCCAGAGGGTTCTGGATCACATCGATGGGGCGCTGCAGTTTCCCTCTGGAGGGATGGGGGTCAGGGTGCGGTGCTTTGCAGTGTGTGTGCAAACCCCCCCCCCCCCCCTCTTGGGGCCCCAGCCCTGCGGCCGCTGTCCCTGTGGGCACCAAGGGGACGCGGTCCCCTGAAGCGGACACTCGGTTGGGGTACGGCGTTTTTCGTTTTAGTTATTTCACGCCGTCATGGCCCCCCCTTTATCCCTTCACACCGTGTGGACATGAAACCAAAGGCAGTGTCATGGCCACGCCCGGTCCATGTCTCGCTGTTGTGGCTCACCCGTGTTGTTCCCTTTGTGTTTCGTGGCGTACCCTGCCCGCAGCCCTGTGTTTACTGCATCCCAATCTCCTGCTGGATATGCCGACGGCAAACCATCCCTCATTCCTCCATCACTCCCAATCTCCTGCTGGATATGCCGACGGCAAACCATCCCTCATTCCTCCATCACTGCATCGCACTTATCATCAGGCAATCTGCCGGACGCCACCGCCGTTGCTGGGCCGCTGGATTTTGGTTCGCGACGGGCACCAACGCTGGGCAGTCACAAATGGCTGCAAAAACTGTTCTGGAAGCTGCTCCAGCGGCTGGCGGTTGTGATCACCGATGGGGGGGCGGGTGGCGGGGGGCAGGGGGTTGATTGGGGGCAGTCTAGGCCAATTGCAGGCAGCCAACAACCGCATTCTGGAGGAGTTTTGAGTGTGTGTGAGCACGGTTGGCAGCAATGTGAGCAGTCACAGACGTTGTGAACACTGTCATGGCGGTCGTGTGGCGGGGGGGGGGCAGGCATTATGGGAGCAGTTTGGGGGTTGTGGTGGGGAATATGAGGTTTTGGAGACAGTGTTTAGGTGGGGGAGGCGAGGGGCGGATGAATATGACAGGGGCTGGTTGGGGCGAGGTACCAGCGGTTCTGCACTTGCTTGAGCTGAGGTGGGAGGGCAGCCCCAAATCTGTGTGACCTCACACGCCAATGTCCCAAGGTCCAGTGGCAGTGCTCTTGTATTGCATTGTCGAGGTGACCTGGACGTGACCGGGATGCGATGGGGTTCGGTTTTCGGTCACAGGGATCTACGTCCGGGTGGAGACCAGAAGCAGCGCCGCGACGGATAACGTTGTTGTGAAGGGCCTCGCACCGCTGCAGCCCACCCTTTCCCGTTCAGATGTCCTGACGGACCCCCCGCCAGCACACAGCCCCTGCACCCCAACCCATTCCTGGCGGTTCGTGCTCCAGAAGGAACGGCTTCGCTGCCCCTGCCCCTCTGCAGTCCCCCAAGTGTGACCAGCCCAGCCGTTGGGCGCGCGGGCTTTCCCACAAGCGACCCCTGTGACTTGGGGACTGGTGGCGGGACGGGCAACGAACTCAGCGCCGCGCGGCGGCGGAGCGGCGGGGCGGCTGCAGCGGAGGGTCCGTGGTCCAGTGCTGTCATCAAACCTTTTCCTTGGCCCATCGCTTGCGAAACGCTTCCTCTTTTGGCAACACCCAAGGCACTCCGCTCCATAGCGGCACACGCTCGGGGCATCGTCGCAAGTCGGCCCGCCTGCCGCGCGCGCAAATCATTTGCGTGAGCGACGGGGAGGCGGCGTGTGCCCGCATCCGGTTTTCTATTGGCGCGAGATTGGGTGCCATTTTGAAGTTCAGGGGATGCCTCACACCGTTGCATCCGGGCCTCCCTGTTTCCTGATTTGTTGTGACCCACTGTGCTCCACGTGCCCCCACGATGGGGCGGTGGGTTTCCAGTGGCTGCAGCCCCCCCCCCCCCCCCCCGCCCCGGTTGCGGGGCCGAGGAAGGTGGGCGCCGTGGGGGCAGGGATGCTGCAGTGGAGAGCAGTGCGGCTGACATTGCACTCTGACCCACAAACCGGCGCCTTGCCTCTCCCCAATGCGGATGCGCGACCCCGAGCAGGGACAGGAGGTCACACGGAAGCCCGAGCACGGGACACCGGGTGTGCTGCCCAGTCACCCGCCAGCTTTGATGGAAACCCATTTCCTGCCGAGCGTCACAGTGTCTGCGGTGTGTGTGTGTGGGAGGGGGGGGGGTGGCACAAGGCCTCGGTATTCGGTTGTTTGCCTGGGAGGGGGGTGGGGGTAATTCATGCTCTGGCATCTCCCACATGGGCTCTTGGGGGGTAGTGTGCTGGAGGTGTGACATGTGACGTGGTGCTTCTTCCAGGGATTGCCGACGGTACTGTGTTGGAGGTGTCACCTGCGACCGGGTGCTTCTTCCAGAGTTTGGGGGTGGGTTTGGCGGGGGGTGGGGGGGCACGCATTCCGTTGGGATGCCTTGTGCAGCGGGTCCGACTATTCCGGGGTCCGGGGCAGCCCCGAAAACGATGGGGCTTTGTGGTAGTTGCATCCGCGGATGTCAGAGGGGACCGAATAGGCAGAGCTGAAGCGCCGAGGCCTCTGTAGAGGCGATGATGAAGGAACGGCCAGGCGTTCTCAGGGGCTGCTCGAGGGATGTTTGCGGGGGGATGCTGAGACGGGGGGGGGGGTTGCTGGAAGATTTACGGTACCTTCTGTCGCGAAAGGCCGTCCGCGCCAACCGCTCACGGCGGTTGTGGTGTGCCTGTGGAACATATGTGAGGGACCGGACATGCAAGGACAGAAGGTCCTGCTCTCCAGCCACCCGAACAGGCCCCGGCGCGTGGCGCACGCGTGCACGTGCGCACATGCCCACACACATAGTGTGCATGATGCGGGGAAAGGCTGGGGCCATCCCGAGGTGCGGCGGCCGTTTGGATATCTCCGTGTTTCCTGGAGGGGGAAGGTCAGCCATCGGCCCCCGTTTCCATTCTTCTGGACCCGGTGACCCCAGTGCTCAGACCAACGTCGTGGACTGGCATGAAACCTCCATCCAGCCCCAAAACGTGTTCAGCTCCTTTGATGGTCCACGGCCTAGTCCGTCTTGCATCTGTTTTGAGGTCTTCGGGCATTTTCAGTCTTTATTTGGGGGAGGGGATGCTGCGGCCACCCGTAACAGCGGACACATCAGGCCATGGAAGATGTTTGGCATGTGCTGCAGACGAGGCTTTGTGTGTGTGCATTTGGGTGTTTGTGGGTGTAAGGGTGTGCATTTTTGTTACGGAGCACTTTTGCCCCCGCCCCCCCCCTCCCTCAGTGTGTCTCTCTATCAAGTCTTTGTAGTGCCATACATCTGTGCATGCCCACAGATTTTTCCTTTGTCTCCCCATGAAGTGCCTCCACCCCCCACCCCCTCCCCCCCCTGGTCCCACTGTCTTGGGAAACACTTTGTGGAGCATGCCGGCGCCGGCATGGGAGGGGCGCGGAAGGGACACCAAGGGGCAGAAGCGGCACTTGTGGGCAGAGGCACAACACCCTCACTCTCACCTAGTGAAAATCATTTTCCGGCTGTTAGGTACTCCCACAGGCTGCCCACCTCTTTTGCAGTTTTCTTGAACCCGCCTTCTTCGCCCCCAACCAACGGGTGGGCAACCAACCCACCCATCCACAAGTGGAGGATTCCCTCCTCAAAAGGCGGCCACGTACAGAAGTACCAACCAGCATCCTCTTTCAGCTTTTATCCCCGCCCCCCACCCCCCCCCCCCACGCGGTGGGATGACTGGTCCCTGTACCCCCTATGCTCTGGTTGAGGCAGATGATGTCTGCAGGTCACAGCACACAACCACAATCCAAACCCATGACCCACCCACCTACCCAGCGTGATGCGAGCATCGATACAAGCACATTGATGGCAATGGTGGTCGGCGGACTGAATGAATGGACATTAGGCGGTCAAGCCCATGGGGAGCAGGCACAGATGGAGCCTAATGCAGACATTGCAACCTGACCCTATTGCAGCCATATACCCTTGGTATCCTTGAGTGTCCCTGCCTCACTTTAAAGTTTTCTAGTGCCTTAAAAAGAAAATTGCAGGATCCCAGGCGTTGCGTGAACCGCAACCCTTGGTCCCTGTCCCCAAACAGGGCGGATGGTTGGTGCATTCACTGCAGCTGCGTTTGTCGAAAGTTGCACTGTCGACTCCCCAAAGATGGTTTGGTAAACCGCTTCTCAATGGATTTGAATCAGCAAAAGATTGCCATCATCCATTGGGTTGGTACAGTGAGGGGTTGACATTGTCCAGCCCTTTACTGGTTGACAATGTGCTATCCGCACACCAACACTGTGGAAGGGAGATGTCCATGCTTGCATTTCGCACCAGCAGACCTGCATTATTTGCTGTACTGTGTGCTTCTTTCGCGACTTGGTTGTGTTGCTTGCAGAATATGCCCTTTTCCACAGGCAGACAATTGTCTTTTGGTTGGCCCTAACATGTGACTTGGCGCCCATTTCACTCCCCTTCATTTTGCTTGTCACCCCCCCCCCCCCATCCCCGCAGAGCTGCATGAGCAACCCAGGACCTCAACAACAAAGCACAAGAAGCTTGGTTACCAATCTGTGTCTTTCCCAGTGGCGGTTTTACAACCCATTGTAGGAACTGGGGTGAGCAATGTGTTTTGCAGCAAGCAACAAGCAGCAGCAGCTTGCAGCAGGCGGGTGAAAATTATTTGTGTGGATACCATGGCTCAAAATCGGCATCTAAGAAGCTCAAACTGACCGCAGAGCAAATGTGCATCATCTAAAGCAAGTTGTGTGTGGTTCTGAGCCATCTAGCCCGTTTTATGGTGCCACGTGGTGGTCCATTTTGAGTTGAAAATGACTGTTTTCAGCTTGTTTGTTAAGATGCCAGTGTGTCAAGCAGGCATCTCCAATGAGGGCTGTTCTTCTTCCACAACAATTGGGCTCTCAAAGGCTTGCAAATGGCCGTTCAATGAGGTGTCTCTCAGGCTGTGGTGCCATGCGGTGGTCCATTTTAAGGTGAAAATGAGCTGTTGTTCAACCAGGCCCAGGAGAACCATATGGACCCAGCTCCGGTCTAGTTGCAGGTCTTGAACAGGTGGGAACCTTTAGGGCCAAGGGGATGTGCACACAAACATGGCATCACTGAGAGGCCATTTGGGGATGATGGTGTGGAGGAATTGCAGCCCAATGGGGGGAGCGTTAGCGCACCGGGCATCTTTTTTGACCCGTGCCCCACCGGTGACCTTTTGGGGGGGTGCACTAAGCGCAGTGCGCGCACAGTGCAACTATTTGGACGTCTAGCCGTCCTAGAACCCCGTACTTTGTGATACTATGGTCATTGTGCCATTCATTGGAAGAAAGAATGGCACTTTGACAGCCCGCCAACAATCCTACAATGACGTGCACGGGTGGTATAGGGCACACATTGAGCAGCTGTTTGCTCGGTTGTGGCATTGGGGCTTGGTTAGGAACATCTGGCATGGCAGCCCCAATGAGTTGCACCAGTCAGTCCGCATTTTGTTGCATTTTATGCAATTTTGCATTTGCAGGCAAGTCTGTCACCCCCCCTATGGACCATGGGAGCATGTCCTGCCTCATGTTCGGATTGACAAAAGCAATTTGGCCACCACGCAAGATGAGGCAGAAGATGAGGCAGAAGTGTGTGTGTTGTGTTGTGAGAAGCGTTCCACCATCACAGTTTGTGGTGAGTGTGGAGAGCACTATTGTGCTGAATGTATTGACACCCACACTTGTGGGAGCAATGTTGTTTGTCAAGTGCAATACAAATGACAGTTGGAGTTGTTGAATTCACAGCTGTTGTCTTATTATGCAAAGTGCTTTGTAGGGAAGGTGTGCAGTCCAACGTGGTCTACTTGGGGGCTTCTCCATGAGATGGTAAATCTGGGGCTGAAGTCGGGATAGTTAATAGAAAAGTAGTGCGCCGGGCGTGCGCCGGGCAAACACTCCCCCATGAGTCCTTGTGAGTCCCAGGAAGCCTTCAGATATAGAGCACTGGGAGGTAATGGCACTGTTTAAGGCAACTCAGCAAGGGCAGCCAGCAGCACCTAGGTAAAGGGCTTTGGACAGCAAAGTGCACACACCACCTCATATGAGTGAGTTTGTGAAGACTGATGTCAGAGGGGACTGAATATGCAGAAAGGCCAAGGTATCTGTGGTGGCGATGATGAATGAACGGCCCGGGATTTTCCCGGGTTCATGGAGGGACTTTGGGGGGCCGCTGAGACGGGGGTTTACTAGAAGATTTACAGGAATGTTCTGTCGCGAAGATCGACCACGCGAACTGCTCACGGCGGTTGCGGTGTAGTGGTGGCACAGCAAAGCACAACATTGCTGTATTCCAGAGTGCCCCCTCCCCCTGAGCCAGGTGGAGAGGTATGCAGAATACATGCTGCACTTCAAAGGGTAGAATAATGCTGCCTGCCTGAATAGAAAAAAGTTATTTGGGGACATATTTTTTTTTCTGGAGGAATGAATACGCACATTGCAGCACCATGTTAAAAAAATTTGAAAACTTATTAATCACCATGCCCTGAAATGTAGCTTGATTCTGCCCATTTTTGTTGTCATTAAAGCAGCCGCAGCAGCAAGCAGCAACAGCACATGCTAGCACATGCACAGCAACACACACACAGAACACATTCCAGACAGTGAAATACGGCTGCAAACAAAGTGCTGCTGCTCAACAGACAACGACACCCAGCCGTAAGGGACTCTGTCATTATTCAAGGGTACACCAGTGGTGTGCACAGAGACAGGTTGCCATCAGCCATCACACGTCTACGTGGACAAACACAGACCAACAAGTCCACAAAGGTCAACACTGATCAAACCGTTCAGCTGCATAAGCGGTTTAGGTTGGGTTTCAGATTCCTGCACATGCTTCCTGCACTATCTTTTCAACAACAACGCCAATGATCAACGCCACAGTGTCTCCACACAATGGGTCCCGCCGCATGTTGGAGCAGAGCGCAGGGAAAGGACTGACGAAGGGGCGGTTAGGGGGTCAGTGCGGGCGTTTCAACAACTTAAGAACAGCACGGAGGTCAGGGATATCTGGCAAGAGTTGGGGCTAGGGGAGATGACTGACTTCAGCGAGGACCGTTTGAGTGGCAAGTCATAGGGCAGTGAAATGTGTGACAGTGAGCCAGAAGAAGATGTCAAGGACGGTGAGAGTGACACAAGTAGAGGCAGTTGCAGTGCTGGCGACAGTGAGGACGCTGTACTTGGTAGTAAACAACAGCGCCCGGATGTGAAAGCCACAGGTTGCTCACCAGGTTCTCGGGGATGGAGCAGAGCTTACCCAAGCCAGTCTATGCAACCTTCGATAGCCCTTGCAGCGGACTCAAGGCAACACTCAGCACTGGTTTGGACTGAACATGATTGAAGAGCTGTGACCGTATAGCCTGTGACACGGGGGCACAAATACTATTTTTTATAAAAAAAAAAATAGCATTGGTGCTTCACTTTTCATGCTTTCCAATTTTCAGTAGACCATGGTACATTCTTCCCCAGGAGGGGGGGGTGGGGGGCAGGGACTTGCTTTAATTTTCATTCCGGCAGGGGGGGGGTCCCCCCGAACCCCCTCCCCCCCTCCCCCCCTCCCCCCTCAGCTCAATTGCACCTGAAAACCTGGGTTTTGGGAACTTTTTTCAGTCATGGGAAAAAAATTTTCGGCGCCTTCGGCGCATGCCATATGCTGTGTACGTGTTGCTCCACGTGTGCTCCATATACCTTGTGCACCTTGTGCACCATGGGCTGAATATGATCTTTGTGCTGTGGCAGCAGAATTTCGGAAAACCACACGGGTGCGCAATTTGCGCGGCAGGCGTAAGGACAGGGGTGCTAAGCGACGGAAAACAGATGTTTCTATGCTGAGGTACCCTCAGATCCGGAGTCAATGGATGATGAGGCACTGTCTGATAATTTGTCTGATGTCTCCCACTCAGGCAGTGACTCAGGTTCGTCATCATCATCAGGTTCCAAGTTCCAGTTCCACTACCGATGGAGGCTCCAGTTTAGGCGAGTCTAATTCTGACTGACAAGAAAGATCACTGTCATTTGGCATGAGATGGTGAATGTCCCGCTTTGTTGTAGTTGTTGTGTATTGGTGAGATGTGGGAACCCTGAATTGACATTCAATGATGAATTTCCTTTGTTTACGGCCGACAACATGACATTTCCATGTCCTGAGTTGTTCATTCTCCAATAATTTTTCTGTTCCCTGTGGATTGGGTATGTTCCGGCAGGGGGGCTCCCCCTGGACCCCCCCCCCCCCCGCTCAAGCAAGTCCCTGGGGGGGGGGGGGGGCACTCGGCAGTGGACCATTGCAAGCAGGTGGGGAGAATGATCAAGGGGGGATGGTGAGTACGGGGCACATTCTAATGCGTTCATTCTGTTCCCCTCCTGCCTCTTCCTTCTCCATTATCCCCCTTGCCTCGCCAGGCCCCTCGCTTCCTCTCCATCTTCTTCAGCTGGTGACCCAGCGCATGCCTTGTCCATGAGCACATTCCTTGGGTAGCGTCCCATGTTTGACAAGCCCGGATGGGGTATTCATGGACTTGCCCACGGAAAGCCCAGCGCAATGCCACGGGGATACAGAAGTCTGCAAGTTCTTGGACAAGGTACATTAATGCCCATTCCTCCTCTCCTACAATTGATGTCTGCTGAGGGAATGAGGTAGGAAATGTGAGGCGAGCTCCATATTGCGAGGGGGAAAGCAACAGCAACAGCAACAGAAAGCTGCCAAATTGGCCCAGTGGCGGTTTCTTGGAAGATCCGCTTGTATCGGTGTTTGTGTTGAATGGGCACCGGTTGCTTGCAGTTCTGTCTAGACGTGATCGTCAGCCCTTCCAGATCCCTCCGAGTTACCAAGGAGAGGCATGAAGGCAGCAGATCCACATGGGGATGTCGAGTGGTGGCGATGATGGGCCGCACCTGGTTGTCCCTGTGTGTGTGTTTGTGTGTGCAGGTGTGCTCGTCTGTATTGTTAGGGGGCGCCTTAAGCGCAGTGCGCGTGCAGTGCAACTATTTGGGCTTCTGGCCGTAGTAGAAACCCATACTTTGTGGTACTTTGGGCATCATTGTTGTTTGGTAGTAGGTTTTGATGCATTGGGCATCTGGCATTTTTGGATATTCACCCTATTTCACCCATTTCTACTTTTTTGCACACAGTTTTTACCCATTTCCACCGCATCTACTCTTCTTCTCGGTTGATTGATATGGTGATACACTTTGAGGGTGCCTGCTACAGGATATCATACTTCCCTCCTCATTTCTCAGGCCCACTTTCCCCATGGATCTCAGTATTGGGGATAGGGTGTTCTACACCTGCTCCAATGGCCTGCGACCTGCCACGGTGGTTGGGACGGCTGAAGACGGACTCCTCCACTTGGAATACTACCAAGATGGGTTGAGAGTGGTGAATCGGCAATGCAAGATGGAGTCCATCTCCTTTGCCATCCCAAGTTCAGACTCACCACATGACTGCCCTCCATCTCCGCCGCCCAACACACAGTCAAGTTCCCCCCTAAAAGGCCCCTGGTCCTTCACCACTGCCACAAGAACCGGGAAGGTCCCCCCCCCTCAAGGTCCCCTCCAGTCCAGTTTGGGTCGCTTAATTCTAAGGGTGTTTCCGAGGGGCGTGCCTAGGGGCTCTTCGGGGGGAACATAGTCTAAAAGTAGCGCGCAGTGCGCGCGCAGTGCAAGGATTCCCCCTTTGCATGTATTGTTATGCGTGGAATTGTTCATTGCCGAGAAGTCCTGCACTGACGTCCTGTTCCATTGTGGCTGACATGTGGTCTATGGTTGGCAGTGGATGCTTTACATTGTCCTCCAAGCTGAAGTTTGCGCAGGTCCCCGGATTGTTTGGCTGAATGCTTTTCTACATCAGAATAGGGAAAAAGTGCCCCCACAGATTGATTTCGTTCGCCAAAGCAGTGTGTGCCTGATTGTGGCTTTGCCAGACGCATGGTACTTTTGCGGTGCAGGATCATTTGGAATAGTGCAGAAGGCAGAGCGCATCAACGATGGAAAGGTGTTTGCCATCAAGTGCCTCTGGCGTGAGTACACCACGTGGCAGGAGTGTCTGCAGCTGAGAGAGGTTTGGATGCGTGTGCGAAGGAGGGACACCCAAATCAAGTGTCATGCAGACTGTCATGCAATGCCTGGATGGGGGCAACGCACTGTGAGACATGAGATGTGGTCCGTGTGACCCCCCCCTTATTGTTTTGTAGTACCTTGAGGTGCAGTGCAAGAAGGGGTAGCTCTCTGTGTTGCATATGTAACCCAAAGTTTTCTACGGATGCGACTGTGCACATGTGCTAGCGTGAGACATGGCTTCCAGATACTGGTTCATTGTGCTTTGTTAATTCACGCACAGCCAATTTGTTCCTTCTCATTCTGGTGATTGCTGTTGATATTGCTGCCACGGCTGATCGTGGTGGTGCCGATACCACAGTCATTTGTGGGATCATCGTAGCACCGGACAGCTCTGAACCTTGATCCCGAAAGGTTGTCTCGAGTACCATATGATCAGCAGAGTACGCCAGTTCACTTTGGTCTGGACCAAAAAAAAAAAGTGCATGTCCAAGCTCTCACTCAACTCAGTTTCACGGACTGCATTGCAGGCCCATTTGTCCCTGTGTCACAGGTCCGGGCTTTGTCGCATTTGAAGCACCCGCACATTGTGACCCTGCATGAGATGTTGCGTGAGGTGTGCCTTTGGTGCCCAGCGCTCCTCTATTTTGAGATCCTAATTACAGACAAAGGTCAAGGAAGAGGGTTCGGATTTGGACTGGTGCGTTCCCTCATGCCCATGACATGCCCTCGTGGTGGGAGTTGCTGCCTCTGCAACAGATGTCAGATGGACAGTTTGGTCGCTTTGTGTCATCTGCTTGTGTGCGTGCGTGTGTGTTTGTGATCATTATTATATTACCACACATTTTGGGGGCCTGGCTCGTAGCTATGCAAGGGTTGCAGATGGGCACCCTGCAGTCACTCAAATTGCAGGGAAGGTAGGATTGCCGTAGCTTTTGCGTAGTGAGGGTTCTACCCCACCCCAGTTGGGGGGGCAGGCAGGTTTGAGGGCCAAAAAAACGCTTGTGCATCCAAAATCGCCTTTGAATTTTCTGTCCTTCAGGAAATTGTGCTATTTGCCCCATGGAAAAATGTGCTGTGTCAGCTGGCATCAGGCAGTGCCTCACACTGACCGGAGGATTGATGGTTTTTTGAAGCTAATTGATGGAGTGGTATCTGTAGTGACATGACGGAAGCCCGATTTGTATGAATGCTCCATACAGCTCTGTATATTGGTCCCCTCCACTTCAGCCTCTTGATCCCCTGTTTTTGTCAACAGTTTCGTTGCAATCTGGTGCCTTTGGGGTTGCAAGCATGGGGCTGCATGCCCCTATTCCCCATCCACCCAAATGCCTTCCTCGGGGCTGCTGGGATGCCATTTCTGGCTGGGTGAGTGAGGGGCTGGAAATTGTTGACACATTGGCTGTGGTCCTCGCAGTCAAGCACCAATGGTTGAAGCATGCTGCAGCATGCTGCAGCACCTGTTTTTGGGGCCTGTTGGTGGGGGTTTTGAAGCATGCCGCAGCATGCTGCAGCACACTGAAAATTGGGTTGGGATTCAATCCCATCCCTGAGCACTCATTTATCAGAGATGGCCAGTACTCTAGTGGTCAAATGCTGCATCTGTGATTGGGAGGTCTCTGGTTCATTCCTGGAACTCACAATATGGGGTACCTCACAGGCCCATAGTCCAACCGGGTTTCCCCCCCCCCTTTTTTTGTGCTGTGCTGCGCTTTGACAGATCATTGGTTTCTTCATTTTGTCTTCTGATGTCTACTGTTGAACCCACAGAGGAGAGACAACCAGGAGTACTACAGACTGTGTGCAATGGGAGTGGAAGCGGAAATTTGACGAGGAGGAGTAGCAACATGACCACCCATAAAATGATTCTGTTGTGTTCATCTTTGCAGGGTGTTGGCAGATGCAGTCCTTTGTGTTTGGTTCTGGGTTTTGCCACCTTTTCAGCTTCTGAAAAATTTGGTTAGCATGCCGCAGCATGCCGCAGCATGCCACAGCACAGCAAATTTTTCCTGGGGACCGTTGGTGCTTGCTCGCAGTGTGGCCCCGGAAGCCACACCTTTGACGTTCACCGCAGGACAATGTGCTGTTCTTCATCTTCGAGTTTTGTCCGACGACTTTGGGGCACGTTCTGCAGAAAGCCCAAAGCCCTGGAAAACCTCTGGCAGAGGCTCACATCCAGCAGATTATTCATCAGGTCTGTTAGGGGTCCCTGTATCCAGCACGGGCTGATGCCGTGGGCTGTCTTCATGGAATGGCCCCAAGGGAGGGGGGACCAGGAGGTTCTGACTGCAGGGCAGTCTGAATGAGGTAGTTGCCCGGTTTGTTTGTGCGCTGGTTCAGGATTGCCTGTCATAAGCACCGCCTGGATTGATGGCAAAGCTGAGGGCATTCAACAGTCACCAACCAGAGATGCCATTAGTGGCAGGGGCACTCGGTTTCGTTAGGAAGCAGCCCCGCATCACGTGGCACTCAGTTGTAACTGCCCCTGTCACATGCGGCACTCAGCAGGACTCAGGTAGGATCCAGTGCCTTCTGATCCCGTCGCCGATGCTTTCTTCAGGTTAGGACCACGGGGGGGGGGGGGACTCCGCAGGTCCTAGGACGCCAACTACCCCTCCCCCCCTCCCCCCTCCCCCCCCGCCGCCGCGCCAGCTAATGCCATCATGCCAGCAAACAGCATGCAACTACACCCAGGACAGACTGGGATATGTGGGCCAGCAGAAGCAAGTGGCCAAAACCACCCACACCAAGCACACCGACACCAACAAGGAGCCCCCTTGACCCAGGATCTCCCTCCTCAAGGGGAAGGAGGGGGCAGGGTGCGACGAACCCACTCCCACCCCCCCTCCTCTACCCCCTCCTTCTGATTTCTGAGCCTTAATGTATGTTACTCCCTTCACTCTTTGAAACTAAACAGCGACAGACGGGGTAAGGCCGAATGAGTGCCATGCTTTGCAGCCCGGTCAGCTCGCATGTGACACAGTGAATGCAGTCCACATTTATGGACGACTGCTTATATTGATCCAGGTTGTTCGCTAGAATCGGCAGCAAAGGACAAGCACACATGTGACCCACGGAGCTAACCGCAACGCCTCGCTGTATTTTACATAGTGGAGCACCCCAACCAAGAAGGGGACACGTGCATTGATTGGATTTCGCAGTACTGCTGGACTAATGGCTGGAATTGTCTATGGCGGGGACATTCAGTCTATCAGAACCGACCATTGATCCCCCTACCCCCTCCTCTACCCCCTCCCGACAGCAACACGCACCCCCGCCACCCAATGCCCCAGGGCAGAAAGAATGGAGAGGGTGGGGAAGAAACTGGGCAGGGGGAAAGGGATGAACAAAGGAGAGCAACAGGACAGGGCAGACCGTGCTCGCCGAAAATGGTGCAGAGTGCAGAAGGAGAACAAGGAAAGGACAACAGGGAAAGAATCATTGTGGTTGCTAGAAGCCCCTGTCAGGAAAATTATCCTGCAGATGCACACCCCAGCGCGCACAAGTCAGTGCTGGAGTTGGCAAACCCAGCATGGACTCGGAGTGTGCATCTGGATGCACCTGGTCAACGGCACGGGCAACAGCCCGTCTCTGGGACAGCCGACCCTGGAGTAGTCAAACAGGACAAGTCATCCAGGGGCTCCATTGTCACAACCAAAACACGTTCGGGCCCACAGAGGGTCAGAATGAGCAGTGGCGAGAGGCCAATAGGCGCCGCCAAAGGCAAACAATCTGATACCGAGGCCTTGTCCCCCCCCCCCCCCCCCAAGGGGCCTCCGGCCAACAGTCAGGCATCAAAGGTACCAGCCCAAGGAGCCGATGGGCGCCAAAGGCGCCCAATTGTACACAAGGAGGGAGCGTTAGCGCGCAGGGCAACTTTTTTCACCGTGCCCCACCGTGTGACCTTTTAGGGGGTGCACTAAGGGGCGCACTTAGCAACTGTTCGGAGGTGCCCGACACCCCCCCCTCCCAGGGAACCGCCCTCCCCGGCGGCCCCCCCGGCGCCCCTCCCAGAACCCCCCTCCCAGCCCCCCCCCCCCCCCCCCCCCAAGGGGCCTCCGGCCAACAGTTAGTTGGGGGGGTAGTTGGCGTCCAGAACCGAGGGGTCATCCCCCCCCCGTGGTTAGGACAGACTACAGCCCAAGGGGCCGGTAGGAGCAGCATGTTTGATGTAATTTCTCTGCCTCGGCACTTGGGCGCCCTCGGTGTCTTCCCCTGTGGACCCCCCGGTGTCTACACACTGCTTATTGCCTGTGCTCAGGTGCTCTCTGCAGTCGCTTATATGCATCGGCGGGGCTTTTTTCACCGGGACTTGAAGCCTGACAATTTGCTGATGACTGAAGCAGGTCATGAGCCGGCAGTGCATTGCAATAGGCACAGCAAGACGTGCTTTGTGAGAGCTGGCGTGTGTTTCACAGAGGGCTCTGTGTTGGGAACTTTCCTACGTTGCTGGTCATGTGATGGCGGTTGGCGTTGAAAAGGCTATCTGAGAGGGTGCAGCTGTGCACACAATGATACTGCACACTGGGCCCAGCAGGACTAGTATTGGAAAGGTCGGACACCCAAGGAGGAACCCCCCGATATGTGATTGTTATTATGCTGATACATTATGAACGAATGAAATATAGACAGGCATGTAGAGGCCTCTTGACCCTCCAATCAGTGGCCTCCTCTGTCTGGTTAACTTGGGGGGCTACAATGGGACCTGATGAGGCACTTGAATGAAAGCGTTGAAAAAGTCCGGCGAAAAGGCTGTTGTTCACCATGAAAAACGCCCATATCTCGGCACCATGCGCCAGATATCTGAATCGCAAAGCTGTTTGAGAAATATGAATGAAAGCGCTGAAGATCAGAGGCGAATATCCTGAACCTTCTGAAGTCTGGGCTGGAACAGGCAGACCACGGGGGCCCTGGTCAGGACCCGACCCCAAAGGGGTGGGGGTACCCCCCCGCCCCCTCTACAGACCCCAAAATGGTTGTACAGAACAATGGGTTTTGTGGGCGCCGGAGATTTTGTTTTAGGCATACGGCAGGGGGAAATTTTTTTGTTTGACCCCATGTGTCTATACTCAAAATACTCAGAATTTTATGGAGAATTCAAAAATGGCTGAAAAGCACAAAAAAGGATTTTGACCCCGACCCGGCCTCCGGGTCGGACCTTGGCTGATGGGAGCCTGAGTTGATGGGCAATTTTTTTTGAAAAAAATTTTACCCCACTTGCGCATATTCAAAATGATCACTGTGTCACGGGGATCATTTTGAGGTATGTATGTTGGGGTACCCACCGACCCCCCCCCCCCCCGGGAGCCCGGCGGCTGACCGCCTGACCCGCCGATCCCCAAGGTTTGGGTCAACCAAGGGGGGGGGGGGGTCCCCCCCCCCTACAGCCCCCAAAACTGTCGCACACCCCTCGGGGTCACACATTGGCTGGCGGCGGCCCCCGTGAGGCAGACCTTCGCCGTGCTCCCAAGCAGAGCTGCACAAGGATCGGGTCATAAAAGGAATGCAAGTTGGCAAAGGAAGAGGAGAAAGAGGAGGTAGGGGGGGGAAGGAGGAGGAATGGCATCACTTTTTGGCGGTGGCAAGAAAACGCAATCCAGAGCTGTGCATTGGACCCATTTTACAGTATGAATTGAACAGTCTTATTCATGTCATTGTGCAAGCCGTGGTTTGCTGTTCCTGTGCTGTTCACATGTCCTGCGCCGTGGTTCCTGCACCGTTCATTGTTCAAACTTGACCAAGACAGAAAGGCGCCAGCGGATTTCCAACAGTACCACACAGGGATTTTCGTGGGTTTGTGGCACGAATAATCACAAATAAACGCGAATTACCACGAATTTCAGCCATTTTCAAACAACGAATAATCACCTGCGATTTTTTATGGCTCTGAGTAATCACAAATGATTACCAATCTATTTTTGCTGATTTTTTGTTTATTTAGGCTGTTCCATGTCTGATTGTGAATCTGATGCACGTAATGCCCCTGAGCACACGCCTACTGATGCAATTGATGCTACTGACGCAGCTGTTGCTGACACACCCAGGATACCTGTACAAAAAACCACGGCGGTGTGGCGGTAACATGAAGGCTGGAAAACGGGCTGCACAGTTTCCTGGCGACATGTAAGTTTTGCAAGTGTTGCTGGGTAGTGGTGAAGTGGGAGGAAACATTATATGCGTGGTTGTTTTTCCCGATCAGCTGGCAGCATTGGGTGCATCTTTTAAGGTTGCCCATTTGGATAAGGCATTGCACCTGCGGTTTGAGAAAGCACGGCAGTTGATCGAGGACAGTGGCTGCAGGGCTCACTTGGCACTTGGATCATGTGTGGGGTGCACTTTTCCAAACAAATGGGGGTCTGGACCCGATCAAACTTGATCATCATCACTGATTCCCAAGGGTTGTGCACCCCCCCCCCCCCCTCACCCAGGTTGGTGCCAAAGGCCGTGCTATGCCAATTTTTGGCAAAAGAAGACCACGGATAAAACCATGAATAATCACGAATGAGATTGGTTCCCCACCACCATGAACCCATGAAAATCCCTGTACCACATGCCTTCTGCCATTTGGGCAGGAGGAGCTGTGTGTAGAGGGCCGTCCAGGGCAGGGGGGGGGGGCTCAGAGGTGTGTAGGGGGTTGAAGATCGGCAGAGGGCGCTTGAGATGAGACAGCACAGCTCCCTTGGCCCAGTGACGGAGAGTCACAGCTCCTCCCCCCCCCCCTCCCAGTTTGCCATACTTTTCCTCATAAGTTACAACATGTGAAACTACAGCACAACACATGTGTAACTGCTGGTGCTTGGGAACCCGTGGCCTTGTGTGACAGTTCCCACATCAATTGTGGTGGTGAGCATTCTCCAAATTTCACGGTCTGAATGTGAAGGCTGCCGCTGCGAGCAGTGAAGTGAGTGCCTCAGGGCCAGAAGCAGCTCTTGTCAGCAGAAGGGCAGGGGTCCCACTCTCCACCAAAACATGCCCCCGCTGTCTGGGGACAGACCATTCCTCTCCTAAACGTCAGCAATTGCGCACATCCAGAAGTGCCAACCGGTATCTTTACCCCCCCCCCCCAACCCCCCTAAAAGGCCCAAAGCACTCCCGGATCAGCAGCATTCACCTGCAGTACAAAGGAGCGCGACCTGGATCCCGCCCTCGCCGCTCACCAAGTGTGCCACGACGTGCGCGTGTATTCGGTGCCGCCCAACGAGACCCGGGGCCTGGCTGGCGGGGGCTGATACCGACACGACGCATGTGCGTCATTCAGAGTGCAGCCCGTGCAGTTTGCGGACCGGGTGGCGCACCGCTCCGTCCGAGTCCCCCGGTCCTGTGCAGGTGACGTTAAGTTGGCGGACTTCGGCCTGGCCCGTGACCTACGGTCTGCACCCCCGTACACAGCGCAGTGCGGCACTGTCTGGTACCGTGCCCCCGAGACTTTACTGCCAGGAATCAACTACAGGTGCGGTGTTGTATGGAGCCCGTGGGGTCTGGTGGTTGAGGGGGCGATGGCCGTGAGTGCGGATAGGTTTGGCGATCATCGGGCTCTGCACCAGGTCTGGCTGGGCTGAGGTATTGTGCAAGGCTGGTTCTTTGGAACCACAAACATGGCATTGATAATAGGGTTGAAGGGGAGGGGCACGTTGTGTGCGTGGCACCGATCGAGACCAGTGCCACCCCTGCAGTACAGTAGTGGTCAGATTTCCCGCCAGTGTCTCGGGCCCTACCGGGCGAAGGGTGCAACTGGGCTACATAGTGTTTGGCAGTGCATCACACAGAGGGTACTCTCAGCGAGTGCTGGTTTCAGGGCCGGACACTGGCGGCAAGTCTGGTAGTCGCATGTCAGTCCGGACTCCGTATGGCGTTTGTATCCAGTTGTCCGATGCATATCATGCAACAATTCGTGTGTTGGGGTGTATGGATGCCGCCCACACTTGTATTTGCAGTTCACCGATAGATCTGTGGGCGGCCGGCCTGATCTTTGTTGAGCTGTACAAACTGCAGCCACTGTTCCCGGGCACCAATGATCTGGACCAGTTCTATCGGCATTGTCAGTTCCTGGGCACTCCAACGATGGAGGTGTGCGAGAGGCCCTGCAGTCCTGTGTTTGCCGTGCAGCAGTGTGGTGTCATTACAGTCGTTTCATGTGGGGTGTTGGTGGGGGGCTCAGGTCCAAACTTGGTGCTGCAGGCGCCCGCCCCTGTGCAAGTCCGCAAGCAAATGGTTCGCTGTCCCCACTTCTGTTTCCTCGAAATGATCAGTTTTTTCCCCAGCCCGGGGGCTGTGCTTGAATGTAGAAATTGGAAGGAGGACCCCCCCCCCCCATGCCCATTGCCCAACCACAGGTTCCTCAGCGTAAAAATCCTTTTTTGCAAGACAAAAAGCACGTTGCCAGCAATGTGGTTGAAACAACTGGGCCATGAGAACGCGCCTAGGGCATTTTGGGGGCGTGTTGGTTCAGGTATGCCACTTTTTTTTGGGGGGTGGGGATTTGGGATTTTTTTTTATTGATCAGCACCTTCAAAATTGGGATTCCGAAGTTTGCGCCAAAGACCTGCCAGTAGGCCTGATTTCCCAAATATGGCGAGCAGGGGGGGGGGGGGGGGCTGGAAAAATGAACCCCCCCCCCCTTATCTGGAAGACATGGATCACCTTGAAGACAGGTTAGGACAAGTGCACGTGTGGGCGTCATATACCCACCCCCCCCTCTTTTGGGGTTACTCGTGTAGCATACCTCAAAGCATGATATGGTGTGTCCAACCCCTTGAATTTTTGCACTTGAACCCATTACGCCCCCTTCCTCGGTGCCACTTTTTTCGGGGGATGGGGGGCGGGAGGGGGGGGGGGGGGTCAAAATTTCCTTTCATACTGTGGCCACTGTGCGTTGATTTAGACCCAGGTCCTGAACAACTTTTTCTTGTACATGGGCCTCCAAACCAATGGCGGGGTCATGGGTCCAAACTGCAGGTACCCCTGTATGGGCCCTTGCCGTTGAGGACCCTGCCGTTTTCAGGCTGGCATGCGTCAGGTGAAAATCACCTCGCCAAGGTTGTTGGATCAAAACCATGCAGGCCCACATTTTTGGGAGAACGCCGCATACACCACCCCCCCCTTTTTGGCCCTATTCCCGTACCCTACCCCCAAGGGGTTGAATTGTTGATTGTAAAATCATTATTTTGTCCAATAAATGCATCCCCCAATGAGCTATTGGTCCCCCCCCCCCCGTTCCCCAGCCCCCACTTGAAACCCATTTGGGGGCGGGGGGGGGGGGGGGGGCTGTCAAAGAATGTTGAAAAACTGAACCCCTGTTTTTTTGGGGTCAAAAATCAAGAATCTTTTGTTGTTGTTTTTTGAGCCGAAAAACTGTTTTTGGGTCTCGACTCCACAGGGCAGAGTGGGACAAGCGCTAGTGCAGTCTATGCAATTTTCAGCCTTGTTGGCTATGCTGGCGTTTTTGGCGACCTTAGTGACTCTGTGATACCCGCTCTGAGGGCTGCAAACTGGGGATGTTGTGGCCACAGTGGAAAACGGGAGAGGGCTACAGGCTTCAAGACACATCCTTTTTTATCCTGCCACTTCCCCAACATCCCCTACCCTACCCCTCTAGGGGGCAAACAAGGCATAAAAAATGCCGTTGTAACAAAAACCGTTGAAAATTGCACAAACTGCATAAGTGTTCATCCACCCCACACCAAACCCCACAGAGTTGGGATCCGACAAAACTCTTTGGGCGCAAAATCGGAAAATCCGAAATATTCTATTGCCTTCAGTTCCTCGAAGAGGGATGAGGAGCCCCTATGCAGAAACAGTAACGCCGGGGGCTTTCAGGGGGCCCATGGCCCTGCCATGGTTACATGGGCCTAGTAGCCGCCAAGTGGGTCCCCATGGGAAATAGAGCACCTGTATTGCCACTAAATGATGGTATTGCGCACCAAGGTGCAAATGGGCCCAAAACGGCGCCTCTGGGCCCTAGTGGGCACCCCTAGGAGGGCCTAGTTGGTGTTACATGCCTCTCCATGGCCTAATTGCTGTTGCATGGCTCCCGATGGGTTTATACGCACTCCCGATGCATGGCTTCCCAGACAGGATCCCCGTATGCTGGTGGGGGTTTTGGTGTGGGGATTACACCTGAGCCCCCTCCCCCCCCCCCACACCTCCCCCCCCCGTGAGTAGCCGTGGAGAATAGGACAGACGGTAATTTGCATGCAGGCAGCCAACACTGCCGACCACAGCCCGAAATCTTCCTGA